>OZ038371.1:44300519-44797383 GCA_964036015.1 Leptarthrus brevirostris
TGCGGATAACATCCCACCAGAAAAGAACTCAATGCAGTAAAAACTGTACAAGCTACCCAAACATTAAAATAAATGATCTTAATTCTACGATAACGCGTTTTCTTCACGAACAACGAAACTTCTTTGATCTAATGACAAGCCATTTCAATCCTCATGAAATATCCTCGTTAGAAGTCCGATTACCAAAAATACACATACAACCATTCTCTGGCGAATACAAGGATTGGCCATCCTTCAAAGATTTATTTCTGTCATCCATAGATAAAAGGGAAGAGTTATCAGACACACATAAGCTGCAGTACCTGAAGGGATTGGTAAAGGCAGAAGCTGCAAACTTGATAAAACACATGTCCATTACTGAGGCCAATTACAACGAGGCATCATCCAAACTTCTAGGTATGACAAAAAACGCCACATTTGAAATGATTACATAAAAACTTTTCTCAACCAACCCACAATTTCTCAGTCATCTCCTTCTCAACTGCATAAACATACCGGACGAGATTATTATAGGCATAGCAGCTTTAGGGGATGCAGCTATCATTTTAAGTAAAACTGACCCTGAGACTCGAAAGACTTGTACAGAACACATCGCAACCAAGGATTTCCCCACACTACATGAACTATTAGAATTTTTCAACACACGGTGTAATACTATACATTGGAGACTATTCAGCCTTCTGCCAAGCGCACATCTTCAAAACAACTCACACTCCGCACATTTCCCAGCACCATATCAGTGAAATGTCCTGAATGTACTGAGCAACATCCATTGTGATTGTATAAAGACACAAAGAGATTTAATTCAAATTCTGATCTCCTTCCGGACATTCAGAGTAGCCATGACTGCGGACATCGAGAAGATGTACCGGATGGTACTAGTAGATAAAAGTGGCAGAAATTTTCAACGAATATTGTGGAGAAAACTTCTACGTGGATGATCTAATGACGGGAGATGACAACGTCCACCAAGCTATTCAATTACAAAGGAAGTTATCATCACTTCTTAAACTCAGAGGATTTAATTTGAGGAAGTAGGCTTCCAATTCCCGAGAGTAATTGGATACCTCCTCAAAAATGCGGGAAATCATCCTTGCAAATAGATGAACATCCTGACGCAATCAAGGTGCTTGGACTAAAGTAGACTCCATCGGAGACGTGTTCACATTTAAAGTCAATCTTCCCCAACAATTACATTCTCCTTCTACAAAGAGGAATATACTTTCTGAGTCTAGTCGCATTTTCGATCCTCTTGAATTTTTGGCGCCTGTCACTGTACTGTTTAAGATATTGTTTCTCAAAATTTGTCTCACAAATTATACATGGGATCAGCAAATATTCGAAGATCTTCAAGCAAAATGGAATGACATTCGTCGCAACCTACATCACATCGAACGTCTACGAATCCCTCGATGGTTATCTACATACGGTACAAATTATGAACTTCACGGATTCTCGGATGCCTCTGAGTCAGCATTCGCAGCTGCAGTTTACTGTCGCAGTAGTTCCAATACTAACGACATCACCACTACATTATTTGCAGCGAAAACAAAGCAATAAAGCAACTCTCTGTTTCATCAAATGCTTTGGATGGACAAATTCCATGGCTGTCGTCACATCCAAGGAAATTGAAATCTTATGTGGGAAACAGGATTTCGGAGATTTTATCTATCCTACGCAGAACATACTGGAATTACGTTCCATCAAAGGATAATCCGGCGGATATAGCATCCCGCGGATTGTTTTCACAACATTTAGAAGCCACACAGCTTTGGTGGTATGGGCCACAATGGCTTCGAGGAGATTATACATCAAGGATATCAACCCCATCATCTCATATCAAAACTTCACTAGTCTTCGATGCAAGGCCCACTTATATCGACATCTATCACACTCACAGTAGCAATGATACTCTCAGTAGCTTGTTTCAACGAAGATCTTGTTTGAAAACCATTGTTCGCATTCTCGGAAGATGCATCCGATTCTACAAGAACTGCAAATATAATACAACCAAAATATCGATTCCTTGGATAACCACAGAAGAATTGAACGTCTCTCTGCAAGCATGCATCCGATGGACACAGGAAGATGCATTACAAAAGGAGATTAATGCTTGACGCCGCAACAATCCAGCGCCAGCCTCCAGCAAGTTACTTCCCTTAACACCATATCTAGATGCTTATCATGTTCTAAGAGTTGATGGGCGTCTAGATAATTCTGAATGCTCATACAATACCAAACATCCTATCCTTCTACCAAAGGAGCACCCATTCGTGGAATTATTAATTAAGAGTACTAATGAGAAATACTTTCATGTTGGAGCAACACTACTTCACATACGACAACGATACTGGATATTATCCGGCAGATCGGCAATCAAACGGCATATTCATCATTGCATAACATACACGAGCCACAGAGCAATAACATCCCAACAGCTGATGTCACAACTTCCTGCATATCGAGTCTCCCCTACCAGAGCCTTCCAGACCGTAGGAGTAGACTATGCTGGTCCCCTCACATTGCTGCATCATCGAGAAAGAGGATCAAGATCTACAAAAGGATATATATCTCTTTTTATTTGGCTTAGTACCAAAGCACTACATCTCGAAGTTGTGAGCGACTTATCTTCCAAAGCATTCATCCCAAGTTTAAAAAGATTTATAGCAAGACGAGGAATTCCATCGAATATTTATAGTGATAATACTTCAAACTTTATAGGGGCAAATAGACGCCTGTGTAAAATTTATAAATTATTAATGTCAAATAATCATAATATGGTATGGTACTCGGTGGAATTTGGGAGGCTGGTATCAAATCCGTTAAGGTATTGCTCAAGAAGACCATCGGCAGCTCACGTCTTACATTCGAAGAACTGACGACACTAGTTGCAGAGATTGCAGGAGTTCTTAATTCTCGACATCTTGTTCCCACATCCGATGACGTAACCAGTATCAACGCTCTCACGCCAGCACATTTCCTCATCGGTCAACCAACTATATCCCTCACTGAATGCTCAATGGATCAGCTAAAGATCTCCCACCTAACTATGTAGATGGTGTTTAGTCCAGAAGATGGTTCAAGACTTCTGGAAACGGTGGCATGTTTATTATCTATCGACCCTACAACAGAGCTCCAAATGGAAACGAATAGAAGACAACCTGAAAGTAGTAGATTTGGTAATTATACGAGAAGACAATCTAAGAGCACCGTACCTGATGTGTTGGTCAATAATTTCCTCCATTGACTTAAGAAGGACGGAGGATAGGCTTAACGCCTTCTCTGCTGCTCTCTAAGTAGTCTTGAATCGTCACCTTGTGGGGTCCTTTCAATGTCATGTAGTTTTTTGCTACGAAATTATTGTTGTCCTGGACTGAGCTTATTCCAGCTTCTATTGTTAGGGCTGGTATTGGCGTTGTTTTTAGCATTCCTGTCGACGTTCGTATTGTCCTGTTTATTTTGATCTGTAGCTGTTTTAAGTATGTCTGTCTAGTTCTTCCGTACAGAAGTAGTCCGTACCCAAGATATCCCGTTATCAGCGTATTCGTAATTTTTAGGATTAGCGCTGTCGACGCCCCCTTGTTTTTTGCAGCTAATGCTTTTGCTAATCCGTTTACTCTTACAAGCTTGTTACTGACTACTTCTGTATGCTGTCTCCATGTTAACTTTTTATTAAATATTACACCTAGAATTTTTAATTTATTTTGCCTAACTATATCATCATCATACATTCTTATGGTTGTAGATGTAGGTGCCCTCTACCTACTGAAGGTGATTCCTTCAGCTTTTTCCATGGGCAGTATAGCGCCTGTTTCTGCACACCATAATTTAATTTTGAATACTGCTCTTCTTAGAGCATTGTTTGGGCTTTCCGACGATCTTCCCAAGATTACGTTGTCTGCATAGGTGTAAAAATGTATGTCGTGTTGTTCTTCAAGTATAGTTGCCAGTCCGTGTTGGTATATGTTGCATAGTGCGGTTGATAGTGGGGATCCTTGTGGCAGCGAGTTATCTAATGCTCCAGTTCCTGAAAAGAATCCGTTCACCGTAACTGAAAGTGTTATATTTTTAGGAAATTTTGAATGAGTTGACAGAAAGATCTGTCGACTCCCCATCTGTTTGATAATTATGTGGCTGCAAACCCTGTCATTGGTCTTCTCCAGATTCAAGGACAGGAGCTAGTGCCCTTACGGCATTCGCTTCCAGTTCTAAGAGTAGAGAAGTTGTACCTCTTCCCCTTCTGAAACCATGTTGGTGCGATGATAGTTCATCCTCTAAAAGTTGTCTTAGCCTTGTGCCCAGAATTTTTTCGAGGAGTCTCGATATACAGGGTAGCAGCGAAATAGGTCATAGATCCTTTGGAGCAATTGTTATAGAAATTGAGTTTGACTTTTTCCTTAGTAGAATCTGTATTGCCAACTTCCATGAGCTAGGATAAAACCCTTTGCTCAGGATGTTGTTATACAGTTCGAGAATTCTATGCTGGAGTTGCAAATTGACATTCTTGATCATGTCATAGGAAATTTTTTCGAATCCAGGAGCACTACCTTTACAAATGCTAAGCGTGATACTTATTTCTTGAAAAGTAATTGGATGTATTAGGTTTTTCTTTTGGTCGGGAGCGTATGGGATGTCACTTATATTGAAATTACGCTTTTGGGAGATGACAGAAAGTGAAAAGTTGCTATCTGATGCATATTGAGACCATGAAAACGCTAGTTCATTGGCAATTTGCAAGGAGTCGTGAATAACTCGGCCGTTAAACTCTAGGTTCAAAATTATGGAAGGTGTTTTGTTTCCATAGAAAGATTTGACCTTTCCACATGTTTCGGCAAGGTTGATAGAAGGATCGATGGAGTTCACGAATTTTTTCTAAGATTCCTTTTCACAATCTTTATCATCCTTTTGGATTTCGCCGATTCCCTGCATTCCTCTGTCGTAGGGTACCTCTAAAAAGTCCTACAGGATTTATTTTTGATCCTTATCTGTTTTTTAATTTCGTAGCTCATCCAATGGGGCTATTTGTGAGTGGCAGGATGACCAGATGGTATACTCTGTGATACCGCCATCCTGATTATTTTCCCGATTATAGCGGCTTCCCGGTTTACGTTCTCTGACCTGGGTATTTCATGGGCTACTCGGGCCGTTACGGCTCGGAATTTTTCCCAGTCAGCTTTATTTTCTTTTAAACGTATAAAGGTTTGTAATTTGTCGTAGACTTGTTAATTCTGACTATAATCGGGAAGTGGTCAGTGGAGGAAAAGGTGTTAAAATTGGAAATGTGAGTTGGAGTGGTATCATTGAGTAGGACCAATGGTGCGTCCCTCAGCTTGATGGAGACGATCCTGCCTTTACTATTCCAATCCACACAGTCCCAGCAAGTTAAAAGCGTGGGCATTTCTTACCATTTGAGGTGTGCCCCTCAATTTTGCAATTAACACACGCTTTGCATTTGCATGGTGGTGGGTGTGGTTTGTAGTCGGCGCATGTTTTGCATATCTCTTTCTATGATGGACAGTGTTTTTGAGTGTACCCTAGTGTCTGACATTTTTTGCATTTTAGAGGATTAGGAATGTATTCTATACGCTCGAAAGCCACTTTAATATGTTTTGGTGGTGAATATCTATCAAATGTGAGGGATGATTAAGCCTGACGGCATATGTTTGCCGCCTATAAGTTTTGTTACCTGGTAGGCTTCTGTAGCACCTTGTTCTTTCAGGCCTTCTACTATTTCGTCAGGGCTAAGTTTATTCAACCTTCGACAGTAGATGGTCCCTTTCGTGGCATTAAGCTGTGTGTTCAATTGGGCTTTCATTGGTATTGTTCCCATTTTCGTTGTATTTAAAAAAAATTTCTGCGATTCTTTTGTTGTTACATAAAAGCAGCATACTGCCGTCTTTTAGGTAACTACTTTTTAACCGACTTCCGAAAAACAAAGAGGTTCTAAGTTCTATGGACTATAATCATTCAAATTTTTCCCTTGTTCTGTAGATTGAATTGTAATAAATTTCGGTTGTTTTGGCTCTAAAGTTTTAATTTCCTGTAATTTTAGATAATCAAATTAAATTAAGGTGTGTTCTCTTCTTTTTCTCTTTTGGAACCCTTTCCCCTCCTCGGTTATCCCCCAGGACGGCAAAGTAGTTCCCCGGGTCATTAGACCCCATCATGCCCCCCTTTCGTTTGCTTTTTCCCCCTTTTAGTATTTAATTTGTTTCTCCTTACAATGTTAAAATTGCTAATCTAAATCCTAGTTTTAGTAAGTTAAGTGCGTTTTCTTTTTAATCCTATCATTAGTTTCAATTTTTCTAGTTTAGTTCGTTATTTATTTGAAATTCTAATCTATTTTTAACTTTAACTGTCAAATAATTTTGAATGTGAAATTATGTCAGTGTTGTCAAAAAATTATTTAAGTCAGTTTGTAAAAATTTTCGATTTACCCTTTTAAAGTTTCTATTTCTTATTTCTTTTTACTCTTCCTTTGGCAAATTTTATATATTTCCTCAGTGTCCTTTTACTTATCGCTTTCAAGCGTGAATAACGTCCTTTGTGGCTTTAGCCATCATTTGGCTTTTGTCTCCTTTTCCTCAGCTGTCACTTTTCACTATTTTTCTTTTTGATGAAATCCTTTTGATTTTCCAGCTAAAATTGGTCCCTTTTGTGCTCTTCTATATCTATTAATTTTTTATTGATGATTTTCAACACTTTTCGCCCTTTTTTTACTTGAAAACATTTTATTTTCCACGATACTTTAAAATCATGTCCTTTCGCCACGAGTGACAGAAAAGGCAATGTGTTTACTTTATAATATACTTAAGTGCAGAATCTATGCTTTTGTGGAATTGTACCCAAGTACCAAATCCATGCACTAGTTGACAATTGCTAGTCGATACTAGGTTTGATTCAAAGAATAATGCCAACTGAACTTTATTTATCATTGAGCATAATTTTTATAATAATCTAAATTAATAACTTAACATAAATGAAATGATATTGGACTAGTTTAATTGCTACAAAAACAAAAATAATTTAATATTATATTTGTAAGGTAATTGAACTCAGTTAAACTTAATTGCCTTGACTTCGAAAGTGAAATGCAATTTGTGAAATTAGAATTTCATGCAAATTTGCTGAAATGTACTTTGATTAATATATCCGAGATCAATGAATGAATATATTTATAGAGTTACGTGAATATTTTAGAATTAAATATAGGGTAAGTAAGTTGAGCAGAAAATTGCAAAAGAAGTATCTATTTTATTTAAGTTAGATGAAGATAGAGAACCACTGTTGCAAATTTCCAGAAATAAGATTTAGTTTGAACAATGTTGAAGATAAATAATTTAATAGAGTTTACAAAGTATTCAATTTTAAAATAATTCATGTTCAATTTTATAATAATATAATCGTTTTTTTTATTTGTATTTCACCGAGCTTAAAAAAAACTCGTTACCTTATAATATATGTATTTTAAACTGCCGAAACAAAAAATCTTGAATTCGCGACTGTGAACGGTCATGTAACAATTCCTATTTTGATTTTTATGTACAATAGGTACGAAACTCCTGGCTTATGAAGAACAATAACATATTGCCATTTATTTGTCATATTTTTCGTTTAATATTTATATACACAAAATATTTGTGTAACGTATTCAATCTTGTTCTGCAATCAATGAAGCGAAAGTTACCAAATAGAGAAAGAATTCCAATTAAAAGATAGCGATCTATTAAACACAATTTGCTTGCTTACTAGCATTAACGTGAAGCTGAAAATTTTTGACCTGTAAATGTTCACTTTCCTTCGAGAATAAATGATGGATTAGCGTGGTCAAATTTACAGTGAAGTTATAAAACCTCGAAGCCATTAAATGTTATAGCACAAAAAACTGCCAACTGCTTCAATTAGTGCTCGGGGTGACATCGCATTTGATTGATTTTTAGCTAAATTTTAAATCAAGTTTATTTCCTGATCACGTTTAAACTGGTTCGTCAAAGTAATTAAATATATTAAGTAGCTAAGGCGTTATAATGCTCATATCATAAGATTTTAAAATAAATATCTGCAACAGAACTGCTAAGCGATTCCTTAACAACCCGTTCTTTTAAACGCTACGCCTATCAATTTTATTAAAACTGTTTGAGTTGTAAGTTACCTTAAAAGCTGATTTGTCTAAAATATCAATCAATCGGCAATGAACGGTAAAATTGGACGGCAGACTTGTTTTACAAGAAAATAGCTAACATTTTTGACATTTTCTTCGTTACTAAGTTTTTTAATGTATTTTAATCAAAGTTTTCTGCAAGTGAAAGATGTGATGCAAATAAAAGCTGCATACATTTGAAAATTAATTATGAATATTTTATGCAAGGCTATTATCTGTAAAAATTGTGGTTTCATATGATGACTTATAATATATGACATAGATGCATTTTTTAAGTTGTTAGATGAGCTTTCGATTCGTAAAATTTCACGGCCTTCATGATTATGAATTTTTTTTTGTCAAGTTCGGGAACCATTGTTTTGAAAATTTTTAACATAAATGAGAACTATAACGTCATGCCGTAGTAGGCTATGAATTTTTAATTAGAATTTTATTTAGCTTTTGCTATTATTAAACACAAAGTTCACTTACCCCTAGAAGCTATTTTTAACAAATTCCATAATGATATATATAAACCTATTACAAGTAGTTTCCTTTTTTACTTCAATCGGCATAGATTTAAAAATTGTAAAATTTTTATATAGGGGTGAGTCGGGTATTGTGGGAAGTGGGGGTGAATAAGGAAATGGCGTTTCAAAGGGTTTATTTTATTATTAAGTTGGTAACATGAGAGTTTTCCTGTTTGGGATGACTAAGAACAATATTTCATGGCAGTTCGAAGTAACTTCGAGCATTATTCACTTCGTGAGGAATATTTATAAAAATCAGTGGTTTCCAAAGTTTTTTTCGATCAAGATTTAGAGGCACTTAATTTTATGGTTTTTATGAACAAATAAAAGGTAAGTTGAAGAAAAGTATTCGTTAGGAAGTTGTCTATAAGGGTGTGAAAGGATTTTATGATTATTTGATAATTATGGATAAACCACGTTTCGGGTGAAGCGGGAAACCTATTCTGGGTGAACCGAGAAATGTAATAATGCTTGATATCGCCTTTTTCTTGACTAAAATTCATTGTTTGTTAACTAATATTTAAAAAAAATAACCATGTTTTCAGTCGGTGTTGAAGGAGGTCAGCCCTGTCCAGCTCGGAAAACCAACGAAGAAATGGAATAGAGGTCGCAACCCGATGAAAAGCACCGTATTGACCTCCTGCGAAAATTTGAATGAACTGAAACTGAAAGCCGAAAAACGTCAAGCCAAAAAGTCGGCAAAAGATGCAAAAACTTCAGCAAAGAGAGGAAGGCCAGCCAAAAAAAAGGTGGACAAAGAAAAGAAAGAAAAAGAAAATTCGAGTTCTGACGAAGATCTCGATTTTTGTATGATTTGTTTACAGGAAATGCGGCACTCAAACAACAGGAACTCGATTAACTGCGACTCGTGTGATCGACCATTTCATCGAAAATGTGTCACTTCAAGTGGCAAATCTTTCCTGTGTTTCAATTGCAAACCAGGTTAACTTGAACTATAAAATCAATAACAATTTTTGTCATTTTTTTCATAAAAAAAGTCATGCAACTATTCATTTAATAATGCACTTTTTATACTTTTTATAATAAAGAATAATGAAATAATATTGCAAAATATTGTTTGTAATAATGTCATGAACTATTGTTTATATTAAACAACTAATAATATTCATTAAATAGTGTTTTGCGTTCACTTTTACAAGCCCGTCCCACATTTCCCGGTTCACCCGACGTTTTTTCGAAAAGCTAATTCTACACTTTTTTGAAAAACAGCTACAATGTGTTGAAAAATGATATTTATAACAAAATGACTTCACATGATGAAAGTTAATTGACCAAACTTAATATTAGAATATTAACATGGTAGAAAAAAAATGTTTATTTAGGGTTTTTGAGCCCTCGACAAAACTGTTCCCGAATCACCCGAATCTCCCCTACTAAGTTATTCTGGGATATTTCACTCCTATAAGAAGGAAAACTAAGTCATAAGCATTTGTTAAATAATATGGCTGTACATCTCTTACATAATTAAGTTAACCAGTCAGGTTCCTAGGCATATTTCCTGCCTTAATCTTAATCATAAACAATAGAACATTTATTATTATTTACTGTTTAACTCTTAACCATCCTAGACTATTCAACATAGTTAAAATACTTGTGTATCTGCTGCATTTAGGAATTACCCTCATTTCCCCATTCTGCAGCTTTTCTAATCTGTATATTTCACTAATGTTCTTGAACAAAACGAGGTCTTATAATTACATTATATACCATTGTAACACAATCCAATATCTTCCTTATATGGCCGAGAAAAGCCTATTTTCTTAACCAACTTGTTTACAACCTCTTTCACATGTTAATCTAATTTTAACTTACGGTCCACCAATAAACCCAAATATTTAATTGAACTCACTTTTTCAATTATATTATTATTAATATTCAAGTTATATTCCGATGGAAAACACATAGTTTGAGTATTATTAACATTAAGTTTTAGCCGAATCCTTCTTTCACATTCATGTACTTGTTTGCCCACTATTTATAACGCAAGAAACATCAGCACAGCAACATGAAAGTTAACACGACAACAAAATTCAGCAAGACACATTGTCATCAATTTTCCACCCTAAGTCACGCAGTCAGTTCCTGCAATCACACCACAAGCCAATCACCCGCTATCGGAAACCGCTGACCCGACTGACTAAACTAAACTAAACTAAACTGAAGCCTACACCTGAGCAAGTGCAATCTGCTGCAAATGGAATCAAATAAATTAAGTCTGTTCTGAGCATTTAATTAAAGTTCGATCGGCACCGCTTCGACCAAAGTAAACATTTGTTTTCTTTTAATCATTAAAACTTATAAATTTCTAACTGGCGCGCGCTCGAGCAAAGACCAGGGTAATAAAGTTCGGTTTAAATAATTCTAGAGAAGTCAATAAGTGAGAAAATTCAAAATTTGTTCACGGATTAAATTAGCAAAGTCCTCAAGTAGCATCGCTAATACTATACTATACAACGATTCCAGCCGAACCTGTGAACAAAACAAGGGTCCTGAAGAAGTACCATTTCCTGCGTGCTGAACCATCCACCCAAAGAGAAAATAAGGTCAATACCTATTTTAAGAAAAAAATTTATACGAAATCATGCATAATAATCTTTTGTAAAATAAACTTATCTCGAATCTTTACATAACGAACAGTAAGAAAATTATCAAACAATAAAATAGTTTTTAAAAAAAAAGTTGAACCGACTTCACAAAAAGCGCTAAAAAGCATAACATAATTTTTAATTTTTTATCTATTACGACATTTTGAAGTCGGTGCAAATTAAACAAGCCAAACAACTACAACAAAAATATTTAATCGTCATTTCTTATGATCCCGTAAGCTGAAACGTTCAGGTAGTATTATGTATTATTTTCAATTGTGGTTATGTAGTTGTTTTATTTCTTTAATTTGCACCGACTTCAAAATGTCGTAATAGATATAAAATTAAAAATTATTTTATGCTTTTTAGCGCTTTTTCGACTTCAACTTTTTTTTTTTAAAACTATTTTATTTTACACTTTTTAGTGTCTTCTACTCTATACAACGAGGAAAGAACCATTCAAATCGGTCCACAAGTTACACGTTTGTTTTAACCCCCTACCCCACCCCCATTCCACTAAACTTTTTTTCTCATGGTATCAATCAAGGAACATACTCTACCGAACAGAAAAGGAATCATCGAAATCGGTTCATGCGTTACGAAGTTACTACTCCTCTCCCTCCCCCACCACCACCATACATAGGACCAAATTATTCTCCTATTAGCAATGGGGGAGCACACTCTATACAACAGCAAAAGAAGCATCCTAATCGATATTCTACCCAATAGAAAAAGAATTATCCAAATCGCTCCACGCGTTACGAAGTTAGACTACCCCTCCCCCCACCCACACCTTTCGACATAGGATCAAATTATTCTCCTATTAGCAATGGCGGATCATACTCTATACAAAAGAAAAAGAACCATCAAAATCGGACCACGCGTTACAAAGTTAGGTTCCACCCCCACCCCCATCCCCCAACAAATTTTTTCACCTGGTATCAACCACGGAACATACTCTACCCAACAGAAAAAGAATTATACAAATGGGTCCACGCGTTACAAAGTTAGACTACCCCTCCCCCCTCCCCCCACCATAGGCCAAATTTTTTTTCTCCTGTTAGCAATGAAGGATCATACTCTGTACAACACAAAAAGAACCATCGAAATCGGACCACGCGTTACAAAGTTAGGTTTCACCCCCGCCCCCCACCCCAACCCTACCAAAAATTTTTTTGACATGATACCAATCGGTGAACATACTCTACCCAACAAAAACAGAATCATCAAAATCGGTCGACGCGTTACGAAGTTATGCCCGGTCAGACATAAAAAAAAAAAAAAAAAAAACGCGTCGAACTTAGAACCTCTTTGTTTTTGGGAAGTCGGTTAACAAGGTTCCTGAAGAAGTACCATTTCCTGCGTACTGAACCATCCACCCAAAGAGGAAATAAGGTCAATACCTATTTTAAGAAAAAATTTTATACGAAAATCATGCAATTTATAATATTTTTGTGCAAATAAGTGAATCTTATTCAAAACCATTACGAAATAATGTAAGAGTAAAGATTTAATCTGTGAAATTGATAACAAGTTGTAGAAAGATTTAATTTGAGAAATCAATAGAAGGTTCTAGTGAAATTATTAATTTTAACTATCAATGCGAAAAGTGCTTTATTCTCGTGAAATCCCTCGACTCATAATTATTCTTCCGAATCACTCGAAAAGCTCGTAACCGGGATAGTTAATCGCGTCCTCAAAAGCGAAGGGAGACAAATTGTTAATTCCATAATAAATCGTAATTCTGATCATTTTACCGGAACAGATCACGTCATTCACCCCCAGCATCGTGAAAATTTAGCGGAATTAGATGTCGTCAGATGTTTAAAATCATTCTCTGGGCAGCCCGAAGAGTTCAATTCGTAGAAAAAAAGCATAGACCAAATTCTACGGCTGTACGAGATTATCAAAGGGACACCCAAATATTACGGTATCCTCAACGTCATCCGAAGCAAAATCTCCGGACAAGCAGACATGGTGTTAGAATCTTACAATATCCCTCTTGACTGGAAATGCATATTCTGTCCCCGCTAGAATATCAAATGACTTCTCTAGTTCAAGGGAATCGTACCGTACAGGAATTCTACCATTCTGTATACTCCCACTTATATCTTATGACACAGGCATTACACCTTTGTCCCAAATTGGAAAATCAGAATTACAGAACTCAATGCTCATTCTCGTACCACAGCCAATCACAAATAGTTGCAAAACATAAAGTACCCCTACCACCTCCTCGTAAGAATGTGATAAATCATAATAAACCTAACGCGCATGGAAGCAGGCTACCCTTCTACCCACAATTAACACACTTACCCGAACTTCCGTTTAACCCAAACTTCCAGAATTCCTATAGACCTCATTTTGACCCAAATAATATCCCTAATCTCCCAAATAATCTCCCTAATTTCAACCACCGTTTGCACTAAAGCCTGAAACGATGGATGTTGAAGAAAGCATACATTCACGAAATTTGATGTACGGTAAGAGACCTCCACCAAGCCAACCAGGATCATCCGTGCCTAACAAATTCCAACGTAACTTCCACACAGAGACCCAAGAGATCAATCATTACGAGATCGATTCCACCTATGAACAAACCTAAGAAGTCGAAGACGGGAAATATGACCAATTACTAATTAAATAAGCAGAGCAGCACGAGGACAACACCACAGAGATGGAACCCGTCGATTTCGCGGATATTTATTTTTTAGACTAAACTGCTCCTCACTGCCCTACATCAAATGCAGTACGAGGAGCGACGAAACACTAAAAATACTTATTGACACTGGATCCAACAAAAATTACATCCAAGTAAACCTCGTCCCGAATCCCATTCCCAATTCACAACCCTTCTAAGCAAGTTCTGTAGGAGGATGCACTAAAGTTAGTGACCACACTATTGTAAATTTATTTGGCCTTCAATATACAAATATAGAATGTTTCCTATTGAACTCTCTGAAGTCTTTTCGCGCTATTTTGGGCAATGGTAGCTTCAAAGATTTGTCCGCCGTAATTTATACGAAAGACAAATTATATGGTCATAAAAAATGAAGTTAAAATTAAAATCAAACAGCAAGCCTACATGGCAATAAACAAGAAACAAGAACCTAAGTTCACAATAAGCAAACAAAATTAACTACTCGGCTAAAGACTTTTCTAAATTATTTCACCGACTTTCACCACCATCGTAAAAGGAGAAATCCGAACAACTTCAGACCATCCAGTATATTTACCCCTATCCTATGGCCCTCAAAGACGAAGTAGAGAAACAAGTGCGACAACTCCTAAACGACTTCATCATTAGACCATCGAGGTCTCCCCACAACTCACCCGTATGGATAGTGCCGAAAAAACAATGTGCCTCAGGAGAAAAAAAGTACCGAATGGTAGTTGATTGCAGGAAATTAAATAAGGTCACTGTTGCCGATAAATATTCCTGAAATAAACGAAGTATCCTCACTACTAGGTCAAAGCAAATAGTTTTCCGTCATTGATCTCAACAGTGGGTTTCACCAGATTCCACTTAAAGAAACGGATATCGAGAAAATAGCCCTTTCCGTGAACAATGGGAAATATGAGTTCACTAGGCTGCCTTTCGGCTTAAAGAATGCGCCGTCGATTTTAAAAAGAACACTCGATGACATATTAAGAGATCATATTGAAAAATTTTGCTATGTCTACATAGACGATATTGAAATCTTCAGTAAAGACAAAGATACACATTTCGAGAACATTAGGGAGGTTTTTCAGACGCTCGAAAAAGCCAACATGAAAGTTCAAATCGGCAAATGCAAATTCCTTCGCAAAGAAGACGATTTTTTGGGATTTCTTATTTCAGCCGAAGGTATAAAAACCAACCCCTCAAGAGTCGATGCCATTACAAATTTTCCACCTCCTGGAACACTAAAAGATATGCGTTCCTTTCATGGTCTTTCAGAGTACTATCGCAGGTTCATGAAAGGATATGCGAACCTAGCGAAGAGCCTTACAACCCTCTTAAGAGCGGAAGGTGAAAGAAAGAACATCTTAAGCAAAAAGGCTATACACCTCAATGACGAAGTAATGCAAGCCTTCAGGAAAATCAAAAACTCCCTAATATCAAACGATTTACTACTAGCCTAGCCCCAAGACTACGTAGCACAAGAAGACTGACCCATAATATTAATTTCCAGAACACTTAGTAAATAAAATAATAAAATAAAATAATAAATAGAAGCCCTTAATACTCTTAGAAACTACTTATATGGCACAGCGAAGGTGAAAATAGTCACGGATCACCAACCGCTGACTTATGCATTAAGCAATAAGAATAATAACAATAAAATGAAGAGATGGAAGCCCATACTCGAAGAGTATAACTACGAATTACTATACAAATCTGGGAAAACAAAGGCCTCCTCTTTCAAGTCCTCCGCAAGCATCGCTAGTTAATTCACTTACCGGAACACCACATAGCAGTGATAGCTCTGATCACAATCTCATAACTACTTCTGAAGCTCCACTAAACGTCTTCAAAAATCAGCTAATAATTAAAATAGGAAACGAAACAAATTACCAATTTAAAATTCCATGTCCTACCTACCATAAACACATTTTCACACAACCCGAATACTCGGATGCAAATTTGATTTCAATTTTCAAAAAATATCTAAATCCCAGCGTGATCACCGGCTTACCAATAATGGGTAAAATCCAAGAGCTATACCCCGTTCACTTCACAAACTAGAAAACCCAGTTCACCTAAACTCAAGAACGTAATAGACCTCGTAGGCACAGACAAACAAAATGAGGAAATATTGAAAGTGCACCGAAGAGCAAACCGTAATGCGCGAGAAAACAAAATCCAGCTTCTAGAATAGTTTTACTTTCCCCAAATGAATTCGATAATTACCAATCTAGTCAAGTAGTGTAAAATTTTTAAAGAGCAGAAATACGACCAATATCCAAACAAACCCGAGCTGAAGGAAACCCCAATTCCGCAGTATCCAGGAGAAATATTACATATAGATATCTACCGAAAAAACCAGTATTAACGGCCTTAGATAAGTTTTCTAAATACGCGCAGGTAAAAATAATAAAGTTGAAGCGATGGAAGAAGTAAAAACCCTACTTCGAGAATTACTGTTTCCTTTCGGTGTAGCCAAGATAATTGTGATCCCAAGATAATTGTGATCGACAACGAGAAATCACTTAAGTCTTAAGCAAAAGAGATCTTTAGACTTTCTCGGAAGCGCATGGAAATGCTTACCCGGAACTCCGGACCATGACGGCTTCGTAATTTTAAAAGAAAAAATAAACAATATGGTAGAGAACAACAATAAGCAAGTAAAATCTGAAATAAATAAATCAATTTTTGAAAGAATAAATAATATCAGTACTGTTACAAATAAAATTATGGAAGCATACAAAACAAACATACAAATATAGTAAGAAAAAGTCAAATCAATTGTAAATTAGACAAAAGCTAATATTGTAAACTCGTTTATTTTATCTAATCACAAAATCAACCTAGTAAAAGAACTCTTTGGCAAAAATAATGTTCGGTACTTAAATTTATAAGAGGCCATAGATTTTGTCGAAATAAAGATAGCCGCAACTAATTACACTTTATTATACATACATTGTAAGCATACCAAGCACACAAACTGAAATTTGTAAAACCTTAATACTGAAACCTGTAAAAAAATGAGTTAACCTTTTGAAAATATTGAACATTGCGATGAAAAGATTTTTGGAATTAAAGAAAATATAAATTGACTATCTGTAATAATAAACAAATTGTAGGTCTAAGTAACAGGAATTATACTATTAATTTGTTCGAAAGTCGATCACCGAACTACTGCACCGAAATCGGCAATCGCCATGTTCCGACCGTTGAAGATATATGTACTTCCAGGAACAAACTGCTAAATTAATTCAACGGAACCATCCTGATTGACAACGAAGCAACATACCCTGGCAGGCACCTTCATGGTTCAATACCACAATGCGACACTTCACATTGCAAACCTACATCGCTATCGAACTCTCCAAAATGAAACCACTACCTCCGGTCGTACAACCTGATCCTGCATTTAAGAAAATAGAGGAAGATTCAAGCTAAATGTGTCCTCCAAAGGATAAATAAATTGGATTTAAAAAAAATTACGGAAGAGAAATTATCAGTTATCAATCGAAAATGTATTATTTGAGTTTATCACAACTAGATAACTTCTGCTACATTAAGCCATTCATACTAATAAAAAAATTTAAATTTTCAGACCATACGTCATTGGAAGGAGTTTAGAAAAAATGTTTATTAAGTCTGTGGTATCAACAACTGGGTTAAGAATATGTATAGCCGATTTAAATGCTTCCACAAAACAGGAATTTTTTTGTAAAGAGGATGCCGCTAATAAATGACCATATCAAAATAGGTTGCTTTTGATACCACTGCTTCACGAAGTTTTATAATGCCATATTTTTATAAAAATAAAATAAATAATGTTCAAATATTTACACTATCGTTCGTTTTGCTTTTTCAGAAATTTTTATAATAGAAATACATCATCCCAAAAATAGATTCAAAATTTTTAATAATTAAGAAGAATAAAAAACTAATAAATATTATCGACAGATATTATAAATCATCCAAATGAGCTTAGGCATGGTTACGGCCTCGCATATCAACATCGGGTCCAAAGCGCTACCACAAATTAGATGCCCCTCAGTCATAGAGGTTTCGTTTTACGACCGTCGGAGAGCTAGACTATTAGCATCAAAGGTACCCGCCTCAGTTCCGAACTTCAGAATTCTTTTCATGTTAATTTTCGAGGCTTCCTTTAAGCACTCAAAAAAGTGGTTTCCCAGTACCTCCTGTTTTTTCCTGGGAAGCGCAAGACAACGACATAGGAGTGGACAGTGCTTGCACATATCAGAGCCGGAAACACGAATTCTTAGCAAAGTTCTACAAAAATGAAAAAGTAAAAGCACTTGTTTCACTTCCACAAAAACAGGAGTAATAATTTCTTTGGGATGGTGATCACTCAAAAATATGAGTGCTCAAAGAAAAATGATGAATATTTCGACTGAAATTGCAAGCTGGTCATTATCAGCGTGGTACTTGCACTTTCCACCACGGACATCCATGAAGGAAGGTCAAAGGAAGGTTTCAGTCGAAACATTCAATTTTTCTTTGAGCACTCATATTTTTGAGTGATCACCATCCCAAAGAAATTATTACTCCAGTTTTTGTGGAAATGAAACAAGTGCTTTTACTTTTTAATTTTTGAATAAATGACTTCCACCAAGTGTTAGTCGAAAGGAAACTTTCTGATCATAGTTTTACATTGAATCCCATATAGGTTAAGTAGGTAATTAGTCTTCTTTTGATCATAGGTTCTGCCGCCTTGCGTATAGCCACAATCTCGGTTTGAAAGACGCTGTAGTCACTAGGGAGTCTGTATGACAAGCAGATATTGAGCTCTCGGCAGAACACTGATGCTCGTATCCCCAACTCATTTTAGAGCCATCTGTATAAATGGTTACGGTATCAACAGGTTCTTCTGTGCTTGTTTCCAAGAACTACCTGTTCGGAGTTGCTACCTCAACCTTCTAGCTAAAGACTATAATCGGTAGCCGTGTTGGGACTCTCCCCTGAGCGTCAGTAACCCCCATTCCCGCTACCCTTTGTATGTGCTCCAATCTAGAGAGATTAGGTTGGCCGCACTATTGCTGTGTATAATCATTGCATGATACTGAGTGTCAGCCCCCACTTTGCACCGAAGAGTTTCTTACTTGCATAGTTGTTTGCCTTAGCAATAATTTCTTCTACATTTATTTTATAGGTCAGTTTTCTGTTTAGAATGAGTCCCAGATATTTAGCCTGGGGTTTCATTTTCAGAAACATACCATCTAACCGTGGTGCCCTTAAGATTGGAATCTTATACTTTCTAGTGAAGAGTACCGTTTCGATCTTGCGTGGGTTGATGCCAAACCCCCTGGTTTTCGCCCATCCGCTTAGCTTCCTTAAAGCTCATAACGTGATTTCGCTAATCATATTCAGCCACAGGCCTGACACTAAATTAACTACATCATCGGCGTAAGCGACCACTTTTTCATCGGTATTCTCAAGTGTAACTAAGATGTTGTTTATAACCAGTAGCCACAGGAGAGACGGTAAGACTCCTCCCTATCATGTGCCCCGGTCAACTGCTTTGATGAGAGTGCATCCACCCCACTCCGAGCCGATTTTTATCAGCTTTGTTCACCTTTGCTGCTTCCAGAGCGTCTGCGATCGCCTCGGAGGTTGTTACAGCCTACGAAGAAAGAACTAAACGGAATGGCTGTACCGTGTAAAAATCCTGTACATGAGTGAAGCATTTCGTTTGTGGAAAAAGTATGGGGGACGAAAGGGCGACTTTAATTTCGTCAATAAGAAGAAGGTACATGAATTGTCATTCTTAATGTAAACAAGTGCCGAAAAAGTTTTCTTTTATGTTCGATCGCTTTAAAAACTGTTAATTTGTGAAAAAACCCTAATGAACTAAAACATAAAGGAAGTGAAAATAGTTTAAACTAGAATAAACTAAATAAAATGTCGTGCATTGTGCCAAATTGTGAAAATCGCGTCCATCGATTGCCCGGAATATCATTTTATACGTAAGTTTCTTCAAAATATTTCGCTACAGATAGGTAGCAAATAAGCTCTAAACGTCTAAACAAAGTTTTACTAAGCAATTTTAATTAAAGAGACCGCAGGAACCTCGTAAATATAATATTTTTAGGGCTTAAAGTAATATTTTTCGCAAATTTACCTGGAAAAGAAAAATTACTACGGCCATGTTCAAATTCGTTTGCAGTGGAAAATATGTTTGCAGTTGTGAGATGCTTCAGAAAATTGCGTTTGCAGCCGTTAAAGAATTAAAGAAAACTATCTTTTGATGATCTTTTAAAAAAATAATTTCTATATTCTTTTCTTGAAAGAAAAAAGATTTTTTAATTTGAGATTTTCATTTTGGGCAATTACCAGTGTTATATATCTCCAAATTAAAAATTTCTCGCTTTATGTAATATTGGTTGCGGGTAAAGTTAATAAAATAATATTTCTCCTTTTTTTCTCGTTTCAGAAATTTATTGATTTAAGTTAATTTAGTTTCCTTTTTTTATATATATAAACTGAATTTTGTTATTAAAGTTAAATTTAATTTATTTGTATTAGACATAAGAAAAGATTTGAATTTACTTTGATTTGAATTTGATTTGCTTTTAAGTATTTATTTTGTATTTAAGAAATAAAAAAACGTAAAATAAATTTCTCCTTTTTTTCTCGTTTCAGAAATTTATTGATTTAAGTTAATTTAGTTTCCTTTTTTTATATATATAAACTGAATTTTGTTATTAAAGTTAAATTTAATTTATTTGTATTAGACATAAGAAAAGATTTGAATTTACTTTGATTTGAATTTGATTTGTTTTTAAGTATTTATTTTGTATTTAAGAAATAAAAAAACGTATAAAACTGACCTGGACTTTCAGTCCAAGAATCAGCCTGTCCTGAAGTTATTTTCAGATTGAATAAAATTATTTATCAAACATTATAGTCTCAGCTATAAGAGGCTGAGTCAGGTTGCATTGTTGAAAGCCCCCTCTATATCTGTAAAGGTCCTCAAGTTATATTCTTTATAGGGACCTTTCGATCCCAAAAACCACGTTATGTAGAGCAGTGTCACCGGACTTGCCCTTCGTGTATGCATGTTGGGTCCTGGTAGTAGGTTGTTCGAGATTTTACCTAGGTTGGGGTCGAGATTTTCTCTAATATAGAGATCCACGATCCTTTCCAGGGATTTTAATAGGAACGAGGTTAGGCTGAACGGTCCGTAGTCAATGGGCTTGGCATACCCGCATCTGCCCGCTTTCGGGATGAAGACTAATCGTGTCCGTACCCGTCTTTCTGCAGACTTCATTATTATTGCAGAGTAGCGTAGGTTGCGATGTATTTCCGTTAAGCTCTTGTCCCACCAATAGGGCTGATATCTTTTCCGAGGCTTGCTCGCAGGACAGGCCTGTTCAAAAGCTTCATTAAAACACTCAGTAACGCGGCCCACTGCCGAGTTAAGATACTGGGTGCTTCAGATTGCAGCTGGAGATCCCCTTCCCAATTTCTCCTGCTCTAGTGTACTGCATTTTGCTCAATCGGTTATTATTATTTATTTACAATATTTTATCAATGTGCTGACTAGTACAAAAAAAAATAAAAAAAAAATAAAAACAATATAACAAACTATATAAAATCAAAGAATAAGGAGAAAATACGCAAAATATACTACTAAATAAAAACAGTATAACAAAATATATAAAAACAAGGAATAAAATGTAAATACAGAAAATAAAAGTGCTAAAGTGAATAAAAGGCAAATAAAAAAAGTACACAAAATGAAAAGTAAAAAGCAAAAAGTAACCTCAACAAAGCTGACTCCTCACATGATTACGCGATAGATGAAAATCACTGCAAACAAAAGAGGAATTAAAAAATCGCGACATCAATGTGATAGGCTCATTTCATCAATAATTAGTGCGATGAAAGGTACCTGAAGAAAGTCGTGATTCCTCAGGAAGCGAGCCGGAACCGATATGCTAAAACAAGCCAAGAGAACAGAAGAGTCTATGGACCCCCGAATGCAGTCGAAAGCAAAAAGGATCCTGGCATTACGGCATCTCTTTTCAAGTGTGTCTAAGTGCAGGAGTTCAAGAATATCAACATAAGTAGGTAATATAAGAGAGTTATTCCAAGGAAGGCCTCGAAGAGCGAACCTAATGAACCTCCGTTGAACAGCTTCAATGCGATTGATATGTGTCACATAGAGCGGTGGTCAGACTGGAGAGGCATATTCCAGAATAGGCCAGACAAAAGTGCAATATAAGAGCTTGCCACGTTTTTGAATTCTCTATTTATTTTGCGGTCACCGTTGTTCTGACCCCAAAGCTAATATAGCTGTGATCTGGCACCAACCAGTCTACCAGTTCACGGCTACCCGTCTCCGTGAAAGACGTCACATCGAGTACATTCTCACTAGTCGGGCGCTTGTACTTTTGTACGTTGCCCCTGTTACCAATGCTTCAGATAGTGTTTAATAAATAGTGCTCTTTTGTTTACATCCTTGCAGCCCCATATTAGGCGGCTCATTCTCTCCAACCCCACATAGCACAACTGTTAAGTCATTGGTGCTGAAATTAGAGCAAAAGTTAATATTAAGGGTTCGAGGTTAATATCGAGGGTTCGAGCCTCGGTCTCACCGTGAGTTTTTAAAATAAAAATGAAAAAGTGCACTCCTTCTCTAGGCTGTTGTCTGGCTCTCAGCAATGCAAAAACAAGACAAGTTCCCTCATTTTTCTTAACATAATTCCCTTCAGGTCAAAATTATGTTAACGAATCACAGGGCTACACTTTGGCTACATCATAAAAAAAGTATTTTTTTTATTTTAAACTGAACGTGTGACATAAATTACTTTGATTTTAAATAATATCGTAACATAAGGAGGGGGACCAAAAAAATAAATCCAAAATAATCATTATAATAATTGAGCAATGTGGCTTACTAGTATTTCACTCGTAATTTCAAATGTTAACTTAGACAAAACGTTTACCCCTTGTTTCTTTTTTTTGTTTCTACATATATTTGTTTTTATTAACCACATTTTACAAAACTCCACTTTTGGAATTTTAATTTTTTATCCAGAGTCATCCTAGTTCAAAAGTAATTGTTGATTTAGTTTATTCTCACTTGGTTGAATAAAAAATGAATTTGGGCAGCATCTACGGCTTTTCAAAATTAGCACTTTAAAAATAAGTGTTTGAAATATAAAGAAAGAAAAGTCATTGCATGAGATCATAAATATTTACATTTAAGTTTTTTGAATTAAATTTTTTTTTTAGTAGAAATAATCTTTGTTATCTATGCAAGTAAAATTAATTTTTGTTATGTTTGCTTTGAATAGAGAGCGAGAGCGTTTCTTTTGTCGTTTTAAATTGAATGCTACATTACGGTCTAATCTACCTTATATGTCAAACATGAACTCAATCAAAGTTCAAGAAAGTAGTTCTGAAACGATTTTTCGTTTTGATAGTTTAATAAAAAAAGATAGTCAAACAAACCATCATTACACCAACATGCTGTTTCCTATGACATCGCATTAAAAAAGAAGGCAGAATGGAATTCTATTAGAGTGCTATTAGTGGTGATTTGGTTACCAAACTGGTTCGGGAGTCAACACATTTCGTATAAGGATAATAAGCCAACTGTCAGTATCAACATTTTACGGTGTTAATAGTATTCTTAGTGTATGGACAAAATCGTTTATTGTTTTCATCAGAAACACAGTCCACTTCTTCAGCACAATAAAATTCTCCATTCCAAAGAGAAAACCGATAGTATAGTCTTCTTATATCCTGGCTTTATCCTTCTAAAAAAAATACTTTTTACTTCATGGTTAAATAGTTGATTTCTTAGTAGCCGGAACCTGTAAATCTTAATTTCATTAAAAATGAAAGTGCTAATCTGTTTTAACTCTGACCTTTATTTAATATTAATTTTCCTAAATTTCTTACTTGCACTTTCATGTCGAAATTTGGTTATGACTTGACCCCAATCAAGATAAGGCGTTTACGGAACAGGTTAATAATAAATATTTTGATATGATTTATCGGAAAACAAAAGACTACTGACACCAATCCAGTTGGTTCAATATCTCGCAGAGATCAAATTACCGGCAGCAAAAGTAACTTTTCTGGTTTTTTTTCTTAAGGCCACGATAAGTAAGCAATTAGGCGATGGATGAAGATACCCAAATTTTACAATAGTGGTTTTGTTACACTGATTAGGTGCATTCAAGTCAAATCAAAGTTGAATACTTCAACTGAACGATTGAAGAAGGTATTAAATTCGTGTGAAGTTTTGGAGGTTCTTCAAAACTATTTCTTTATATCTACTTTCGGATGCACATATGTTTTTTCTTAAGTTGACTTTTTGAAAACCGTGAAAAGTGAAGACATTTTCTTTGAAGGTTTTAGTATATTAGCAACCATATGATATAATATTGTTTAAGTACATCAAGTCGTTAAATTTGCATGAAAATAAAATCGACAATTTATAAATCTTGTTAACTCTCCTTAGTTAAAAGAGAAAATTCACATTCAAAATATACATAAAGATATATCTATGTTGGCAGTAAACACAATAGCAATAATTATCAGACCTGTATATCTATTCAACTACTTAAGGAAGATTGTTTTGATAAGTAAATCATTTTCCCCAGGCATTTAAATTTGATTTTTTCATAAAGAACGGATGATTGACCCACATAAATCCAGATTTGGTCAGAGGAGCTGAGCCAGAAATAACTTCATTTAAATAAAGAAAATTAAGTAATATTGCGTAATGAATAAACTGCGATCAGATCAAACGTATAAGGTAAGCTGACCAAATTTACCAAATACAAGATCCAACGCATTAAATTCATGTTAGTGAGTACAGGTGTCAGTTTTGTACGATGACTGTGCTCATCACATCATCAAATTAACAGATTTGTTTTCATATTTGGTGTGGATACTTTTATTGCGGTAGATCCAATTATGAAAGAAGCTTTGCGGCTATTATTGTACGTCTCAGCCACGCATAACGAAGTCGAGTCATTAGTTGGTTTTTATTTCATTCAAAACATTTTCGGAGAATTCTTATTCCGTAAACTTAACTTGTTGAACAACAATATTATGTTGTTAAATAATATTCGGAAAAGTTTCTAATTATTTTAAACAACTTTTATTAATCAATAGAAGACACGTGGTAAACACAACCCACATACGATGGACACTTTTTCGAACCTTCAAATTGTCTATGGACGCTTGCTTCACTGCCCTTTAATTTTACTTTCCCTTACTCCCATAAGAGCAGTATACAATTATAAAGAGTTGATACAATTTACTAGATAAGAACATGTACGGTAATTAGCGGCGCGGGCAGGACATCCCAGTAGCAAGCCAGATTACTTCTAGAAGTAAAGAAACAATTACTTCCTAAGAAGTGATTACTAGTTCTACTTTGGGTGATTTTCTATAGCGTCAACTCACTACATTGACACAGCGTTGTAATTTTAGGTAAACAACTGCTGTTTAGTGTACTACTTTGGAACTAGATACATATATGAGTAGTTTCTATTTCTATTAACGTAATTAGAAAGTGGTTCTTAGATTTTTACGAACAGACTAATTCTTACCTACTGCGTTACTAGGAAACTAGTTGCATAAGTAGTTCCTGCAGGTTAGGAACTAGTTACGTTAGTTATTGGTTGGGTCTGTACGAGGAGCTTGTTTAGGACATCAACATTTTATTTTAATAATGACAAAATGTGTCAAAGTTTGTAAGATTAACTTAAGTGGGCGGACCCAGTTGGGACTTCAAAAGAAGCCTTTTTAAGGATTTTTTTTTTTGGCCACGCATTAAAATAATTAATAACAAATGTTTTCTATATAAAAGATATGTATTTACAGAAAATATTTTAATTTTTTTATGGCAAAATATTGAAAAATGAGTGGGATACAGCAAATTTGGGAGGGGTAGAAAAAGATTGTCCAAAAAAAATTCAAACCGATAGGCAAAGCCGTTCTCAAGTTACATTGATCACCGACTTAGAAAACATGGTTTTGAGAAAAACTCGTTTAAAGTTTTGAGTACGATATATACATATCTCCATAAATATACGATATTATATATCTCCATAAATAAAGGTAGGATTTGTCTTAAATTTCTAAAGAATACTTTTGAAATTTTTCAAAATTCTAACTGGGTCTGCCCCCTTAACCTCTTCAGGAACATTATCACATACATATGTGTACCTTTAGTTACTTTTCAGTCAAAATTACATATTTCAAGTGACAAAACAGATTAAAATATGTCAGAGAACTATTCAATAGTGAATCTCTCAACAATAAAAACAACTCGGCCAATATTAGAGCTGACAATGTTTTATTCTATTTTATGATATTTTATTCTATTTACAATATTTTGTAACGTTAACCTCTCAAGTGTAAAGTTTAAGTAATTATTGTAGCATTATTATTTGATGAAAAAAAATCAGGCATGTGAAATATAGTCCGTTTCAATGAGTGTATATCTGTAAGAAACCAGTTATTACTCAAGTTAAAATGGACGTACCAATTCTGACTGAGAAAAAATATTCCGAATCTGATGCAATCATACATTTACCGCGATAGTCTGACTATCTGATACTATCGATAATGAACTTAAAAACTATCGATAGTTTATATTATAGGGAAACAATTTCGGATTATTTAAACATTTTATCAACATTAAAGTTCTCTTTGTACAAACACATATAATAAATTCTAAGGTGCTTCTTTCCATTAATGTTCAGCGTTCAAATTAACAAAAAATTATTTTTTCTTGAATTTATAATTAGGTATTTACGCAGGTACCATCGCACGTACAATTCACTATCACTTATCATCCAATTGTAGAACTGCCAACGAATTCAAGACTTTGTTTTAGAAAAATGAAATTCTGTTATTATGTTCCCTGCCATCAAAAATCAAAGCAATCGTTACAAAGTCAGTACCGGAAATGTTGCGAGTAATTGTCAAATTGAAATCTCATCCTCATCAAATTGTTTCAGAGCCTTTTTGAAAAATACAAGCGTTAAATTCAATGCATCCTTTATTTCAATAATACTTTCTCTCACGTAGTATGTACTGTTCCATCTAGTAGGGCACTTTTGAATTAACTGCAAAGATTTTCCATTATTTATCAACTTTTGCATTTCATTTCATGTTTGGCCTGCTTTATTGGTCCGACAGTATGTAACGATTTCTTTCACATATTTTATCACTTCTTTGACGGATTCTAATGCCACAGACAGCGGCGGATTAAGGTAGGGGCTTACCGAGGCTGAAGCTTGGGGGCCCCGTGCTCCGCGAAAAAATGTAATGCTGATAAGGCAGCTTTTGTATTTTCCAAATAACTTAGTTAATTTTTCAAAAATTTCTTCAATTCTTCTTTATTTTGAATTTTACCTAAAAATACGAACATTTACATGTGATTACTGCAATATTGAAACATTATAAATCCATTGTAATCCATTTGTAGAAAATGGATTCTCGAACTGGAATAAATAGATGAAACTTCATGCTCTCACGAAAATAATAAACAGCATAACAGATACATGTTCGAGTGGATTAACTATTCATCAAAATATACTATATCGAAAGGGATAAAAAAACAAATTGAAAATGAAGGTCAATATTGGACTAAAGTTTTACAAAGAGTAGTGCAGTGGTTCAGTTTTTAGCTGAAAGAGGGCTCGGATTGCGAGGAAAAAACGAAATTATAGGATCCGTAAATAATGGAAATTTTATAAGCCTTATAGAATTATTATCTAAATTTGATCCATTTTTGGAGCAGCATATTAAATTATATGCTAACAAGGGTCGTGGTAAAGTGTCATATCTTTCGAAAACTATCTACGAAGAATTTATAAAAAAAAAATTGCAAATTCAAGACCATTATAAAATAAAACTTCCATATTTTGTTATAAACAATTGGTAAAAAACAATATTTAAATTTGTTTTTAAAAGAAAACTAAGACGGCATTGTGTGGCCAATAACTTAAAGAAAATTTCCTCAAAATTTCAGAAAGATTGGTTAAGAATTGGATGAGCTACGTTGCACGGTGCACGTAATTTTGCCTTTCGAGAAAAATGCATTTAAAGTTAAGCACTCTTGCGTATTTGCTTTCGGTAACACTTTAAGTGCTTTACTTATATGTACTTTAGAGAAGTCTATACTTCAAATTGGGATTTAAAAATTTAGGAGCATATTCTACAGATGTTTATCTAATTTTTTAGGCAAAAAAAAATTTACAAAACATGTCAATTTACTTAACTTTCCCCCTTTAAGTAAAACGAAATGTTCATGTCAAGGAGATGCAACAAAAGCTTTGAATAATAATTTCGCCAGTATTTATAAGGCCTTAGAAGTTCTAGCTAATGATAATGAGCAAAATTTGAAAGTATGACAAGAAGCTTCGGCTCTATTGAGAAATATTTCTAAATTAGAGAATGCTTTCATGGCGGTTTTATGGATTGACATTTTGAACAGATTTCATGCTACCAGTCAATATTTGCAAAAGGTTGATGTTGATTTGATTTCTTCTAGTAAAATGCTACTTTCATTAGTGGGTTTTGTTGAAGGTTTGCGCGATAAATTTACTTTTTTGAAGAAAAAGATAAAGGTCTGAGTATCTTTGTAACTCAATAATATTCTGATGAACGAAAACGAAAAGTAATAAAACGGTTTGCAAATAATGAAGTACAAGGTACTTATATCTCTGGGGCTGATAACTTTCGGATCAACACATTCTATGTAATAATAGATAAACTAGTAGCTTAGCTACGATATCGAAGTGAAGCTTACTATTATATTACTGAGCTATTTGGATTTTTATTACAACTATTGTTTATTGAAGAATAAGAATTAAAAATAAAAGTAGATGCACTTGTACGTGTTTATTCAGATGACTTATAGGATACCTTGTTTGAGGAATTGAAACAATTAATACAACTCATAAAAATGAAGACTTAAGGATTTTTCTCCAATCGTTTGGATCAAACAGATAGGAGAAATGATCAATCGTTATACCCCTTGCAAGTTTTAAATTGGATCGTAGATCAAGACATGATTCAAGTACTCTCTAATGCTTATATTGTCTACATAATGCTTGTTACGATACCTATAGCTAATTGTGGATCAGAAAGGCCATTCTCTGCCCTAGAGAGGATAAAAAATATGTACAGATCAACTATGTTAGATGAGAGATTATCCTCGTTAGCAATATTGAGTATCTAAGCAGAATTACATAGTGCGATCCCTGGATTTCGATGACTTGATATCAGACTTTGTTAAAACCAAATCAAGTAAAAAATAAATTTAAATAGTTTTTGTTAGTTATTAAGGGGGGAAATCACAGTAGTACACAAAAATATTTTCGGGAATTAATTTTGGCTGAATAAAAGTATCAATCGAAAATCTGTAAAGTAGGTTTTATAGCAATACTAAAAAAGTACAAAATGTAATTTTTTCAATAAAAAATATTTAAAAATGGCGGCTGCGCAGCATATGCCCCAAGGCGCCTATTTTTGAAAGCGTGTCGATGGCCGAAGACGTAGAATCCTTAATTTTTGACCTGGAAGAAAAAACCAAATTTTTTTAGTTTTCATATAACAACAGCTAGCGAGCTACGTAGGATTTTTTCGATATATTGATTTTTCACAAAATGGTGCATGTTTGAAAATAAAGTTAAATTTTTAACAAAAAAAAAACGCCATCAAATCTTCGATAAAAAAAACTAAGCCATATAAAATAACGTAGCTCCGTGGAGAAAGATATTTCGAAGCTACTGTCAAAATTTCAAGTCGATCGGTAAAAATTTGCTCGAGTTATGTCTTCGGCGAGCTCAAAAAAAGTGGTTTCGAGAAAAACGCGTTTAAAGTTTTAAGTACTGAGAAACCATATGAAAATTTCATATACCTCTAATCTGCAATGCCTGCACCGTATAGTTGACCTTCTAAATCTACCTCCAACTCTTGGTATATTATTTTTAAGACCCTAAAGCATCTTTTAGGCGAAAAAATTTTTTTTCCAAAAATTCAAAATTTTACTGTGATTTCCTCCCTTAAGGTATATTTTGCGTTGTTAACAAAATTCATGAACCTAAATTTGTCTAATTTTTATCTTATCCAAGGTTTTTCTCCGCCCTTAAGAGGGCCCCGGCTTGATTAAACCCCGGGCCTCTCAGAAGCTTAATCCGCCGCTGGCCACAGAGTCTCCCCGACAAGTGTTACAGTATGAGCCAAACACACCGTAACGCCTTTACAATATGTAGTCCGCAGCTTTTACAATATTTGCAGCGTTATCCAAAGAGCAAACTGTTGCTTTGTCAAGAATTTTCAAAATCACAAGAGTTTCCTTGATCCACTGAAAATAATAAAACCACGATAATGACGATAATATAAATTACCTTTAACGATAGTGCCATCGATAGTTTTTTATTTCTCGCTTGGTGATTCCAACGAGAAGGAAATAAGTTATTTAAAGACAAATAAGAAATAAATGATTTTGGAATGTGCGATTTTCAATTTTCATACAAATTGTTTTTAGTGCGTAGTCAGTTTCATGGGATTATAGCAAGTATTGGGAGTAATTATCGAACTTTCAGGAATCATCTTCAACGCAAATGAGCAGGCTACCCAAATCTCACCTATTACAATGAATGACACTGTACCACGTATCCACAATATGGGGCATTTCACACGAAGCGGACAACCAACAATTTGGAAAAAGTTATGTATGACCTATTTCAAAGGTAATTAATCATATTAAGAAACTTATATAAAAATAAGTAAAATGGTGATGCTTATAGTAAATTGCATGCTCTTCGCAGTCATGGTATCGAATTCGAAATTGGATTTTTTTCTGAACACATAAAAAACTTTCTGTTTTCCTTCCGCTTCATAGAAACGGTAGTAAAATTGAGGTGACATACTATAGTCCCATTGCGAATCTTTGTTTTAGTGCAAACATTTTTGAAGAGTTGATTTGCGACACCCTTTCGTTCACTTTCGTGATTCATACTCCAATATTATCAACATTACGTCTGACAGCGATCTGGGTCCGATACTTTTATTAATTTACATTAACGACATATCATTTATCTTACCTGGGACCTCCGGGCCGACTAGTGATAACGAGTCCACCGACGACTTATTCAAAATGTCTTGCTAAATTTTAAATGAAATTCAATCACAAATTAATCACACAAAAAAATTATCATTCGTCTTTGGGGAAGTTGATCGTGTGAGCCTCAAGGGTCGCACTTATGACTTCAATCTTCATCTAGTTTTTTTTAGTTTTTGAGTGGCACAATCACCACGCCATGTATGCCGCTTCAAGCCTCGGCCTGACTATGATTTTTAATTTGTACGGCTTTGACTACATCATAAAAAACGGCTTCGCTTTACGATAGTTACTATTGTTACGAAAATACAATCGGATAATTGGTATTCGAGATTTTTATCCCGCCAGCTCAAGAAAGACGCGATTGAAATTTTAACTTTATAAATAAAATTAATACTTTTTTACTATTATTAATGTTTTTTATTATTATTTTATACCTAAACAATAGTCGTCGGTGTAGTAAATCATAAAGTACTAGCCTTCCATTCCCGAGGTCCCAGATTAAAACCACTGACAATAGATTACGATAAAAACGCCATTAGGGGTAGCAGAGTAATATCGGTGGTTCGGAATCCACTTTAAATTGCAGGTCTAGCTGCAACCTTTGTCTCGATGCGGGTGAAATTCTTCTCTCGCCCAACCGCAACAAAGGGACCGAGGAAAATGAGAGAGAGAAAAAAACAAAAAGCCCTGAGTCTTTCAATATAAGGTACATACATGCATGAGTTCGAAATAGTTTAAACTCTTCTCGACCGCTCTACCTGTTTTCGGCTGTAACTTCTTCATTTCTGGGAACTTTAACGAAACATTTGATACATAGGAGTACATTCTTAAATATACCATCACCACAATGTCAAACAAGCGTGTCTGTTTTAACCGACTTCATAAAAACAAAGAGGTTCTAGTTCTAAGTTAGACCCGTTTTTTTTCTTTTTCTTTTTTTTTATGTCTGACCGGGTAATGGGTCGACCAATTTTGATGATTCTTTTTTTGTTGGGTACCATGTCAAAAAAAATTTTAATAGGGTGGGGGTGAAATCTAACATTGTAACGCGTGGACCGATTTCGATGTTTCTTTTTTTGTTGTACAGAGTATGATCCCCCATCGCTTATAGGAGAAAAACATTTGGCCTAGGGTGGGGATAGGGGTAGTCTAACTTCGTAATGCGTGGACCAATTTGAATAATTCTTTATTTGTTAGGTAGAGTATGTTCAGTGGTTCATACCAGGAGAAAAAAATTTTGGTGTGGTGGGTGTGGAACCTAACTTAGTAATACGTGGTCCGATTTCGATGGTTCTTTTTCTATTGTATAGAGTATGATCACCTATTCCTAATAGGAGAATAATTTGGTCCTATGGTGAGAGGTGGGGGGGGAGTAGTTTAACTTAGTAGCGCGTGGACCGATTTGGATAATTCTTTTTCTGTTGGTTAGAGTATGCTCCCTGGTTGATACCACGAGGAAAAAAATGTTGGTGGGGTTGAGGTGGGGGTGGGGGTGGAACCTAACTTTGTAACGCGTGGACCGATTTGGATGGTTCTTTTGCTGTTGTATAGAGTGTGATCCCCCATTGCTAATAGGAGAATAATTTGGTGCTACGGTGAGGGGTGGGGGAGGGGAGGGGTAGTAACTTCGTAACGCGTGGACCGATTTCGATGATTCTGTTTCTATTCGGTAGAGTATGTTCCTTGATTGATACCATGAAAAAACATTTTGGTGGAATGGAGGTGGGGTAGGGGGTTAAACCTAACTTTTTAAGGCGTAGACCAATTTGGATGGTTGTTTCTTCGTTGTATAGAGTAGATCACACTAAAAAGTGAGCAATAAAATAGTTTTTAAAAATAGTTTTTCACAAAAAGCGCTAAAAAGCATAAAATAATTTTTAATTTTATATATATTACGACATTTTGAAGTCGGTGCAAATTAAACAAATAAAACAACTACAGAACCACAATTGAAGGTAGTAATACTGCCTGAACGTTTCAGGTCTCGGGATCATAAGAAAGGACGATTAAGTACTTTTGTGGCAGTTGTTTAGTTTGTTTGATTTGCACCGACTTCAAAATGTAATAGATATAAAATTGAAAATTATTTTGTGCTTATTATCGCTTTTTGTGAAGTCGTCGGTTCAACTTTTTTTTAAAAACCATTTTATTAATCAGTCAAGTTTGCGGCAGAGCTTCTAGAGGTTCTTCAAGTAAGAGCTATTTCTGCACTTGTATTGGTGGTGCATAAGTGGTACCGAAATCTCTTTACCTCCAGTTCCACTAAAGTTCTTCATAAATATTTTTGAGCTTTACTACTTTGATTCTAAATCATTGCCAAGCGCTACCAACAAATACTGGCTGAACAATTTTAAATGTGAGATTTCATCCGTTACAGAGAGACGTTGAGGCAATTCTTTGGTAAGTAAATATTCTCAGTAAAACATCGATCTACGAACCTCATCTTGTATTGTTATGCCAACATCGCATGATAGTTGTCCACGTAGTGCCTTTTTAAAATATCGTCTTCAAAACATTCATATTTTTGATTGCCGAAATTTATAGCGCTATTGAAGACTGTAATTCTTTCTTCAATTGAAAATAAGTACATGTAGAGCTTTCAATTTTGCTGAATTTGTAACGAAAGTAACTTTAGTCATTCGCAGAAATTTTTTTTGAGTAATATTAACTTCTTCTGTCTGAGATTCCCAAATATACAGTGTATGTAAAGAGAGAGTTCTACATTCTACAGAAGGCTTTCGAAGTGGCGTATCACAAAGCCTGCGCCTCAATTGGAGTGGTGCAACAGGACCCAACACTTTGATAGGGCAAGGAGCTGGAGTCACTGAAGGAGAGTAGAAAGGCTTTCAACACTGGGGAAACAGGATGCCATGCTATGAATTGTTTAGAGGCGGAAAGGATTGTATCTCTTAAGGGAGTCAATGATCTATTAAGTTGTTTGAACTATTCAGTGCAGTGAGATTGTAGCACCAATACTCAGGGTCATATAAATCTTATCGAAGATACGGCGCTCTAAATACACCCATTAAGTAGAAAACAGCACCATTGTTGTCCTGGTATATATTCCGTAGCGGTACTTCATCAAGTGGTGCGAGTAGCAGAAGAAGAGCGTAATAGCAAAGGCTATAATGAACATTGAAGGGCCCTTGATAATATAGAAGGCTGAAGGATGCTCTTATCGGAAGTGGAACTAATCCTACCGTAAAAAGTTAGATTAGCAATATGTTAAGAACGAGAGCAGTAATTATCCACAAGGAGAATACTGACAGCCCAGGCGAAGGGGGGGGGGGGGGGGGGGGGGGGTGCAAAGGATGCCCACAGGTTGGAGTATTATCTCCTATTCTGTGGCAAATTACTTTCGACTCATTACTATGCAAACTTGATGAAGATAACATACACAACGTGGGTAATGCCGATGACATAGCACTTATGGTAAGAGGTCATTTCATACGCACTGTAGGAGATACCATAAGGAGATGTCTTAGGTGGGTGGAGCAATATTGCGGGGAACAGGAGCTACTCTACATAAATGCAAAGAAGTCTGATCTCATTATTTTCACTAGGAAAAGAGAGAATCTAGACTTAAGACCAGTGGAACTCATTGGAGAAGAACTTACTCCTCGGGCGCATTTAAGTATCTGGGTGTATTCCTAGCGTCAGAAGCTGGCTTGTGTTCTGATAGCATGTACCTTTCAGACCATGTCGACATCGGCGTTAGAGATCCTGGTTTGTTTGCTGCTATGCGAAGAGACTGCAGCGTTAGCAACTCTTCACTTGAACCGAACTGTAAACTAGCACTGGTCTACTAACGACTCTGCGCATATGAAAATGCTGGATCTTATCAAAAATAAGATACCGGAAAAGGAACTGCCTGCCGAAGGTATAATCAAAGGAAGGGTAAGTGAGAGATACCATGAAAAGCTAGATGGATGCCTCCCTAATTGACGTTACAATTTTCACTGATAGCTCCAAAATTTATGGACGGACAAGAGCAGATATCTACCACCACCTAATTATTTTATTGCACTTTAGGTAGCAAAAACTTTAAATAAATAACATTTTTAAGACAAGGGGTCGAAAATGCTTTTTTAGGATACAGAGGTAATTAATTTTAATTATTGTACTCAACTGAACTGTAATAATCCATATATATGGTTAAATTATTTTAGTTTAATTATTAGCGACTGCTACATTACTCTCTCCGTCCACCTTTTAAAACGTGAAAAAATGCATAATTGGAATCTAACTTGTTTTTGTCTTGTGTTTTGTGATTGACTTTATCGCTTAATACAAATTTTACTTTCTTTGTCATAAATAATAGCCGATTAAGAAATATTTTTCCTCTATAATTAATACCGTGAAGGGTCCTTCGTAAGGATTTTGCAATGATGACTTAGTTTTGTCGAATCTAATGAATACGAACGAATTCTGCATCTTTCAGCTCTTTTGGAAAGTATATAGTAAAATTTTGTTGTCTAGAGTCAGTTGGTGATTTGAGTTTATTTACAAGATTTAATGGATCGATAATTTTTGTGTTCGTATTAATAAAAAATTCTCCAAGAACACGAAGAGGTTGTCCATAAATTAGTTCACCTGGAGAACATTGCAGATCTTCTTTAACCGTGGTTCGTAAACATATAAGGATTGCTGGTAAATGTAATACCTAATCGATTTGATCATTACGGGCACGTACTACTGTTTTAATTTGTCTATAGACGTTCAATAATGCCATTTAATTGTGTTTGGTTCGCAGTTGTTCGAATTGTATGAGCTAACAAAAGTTTAGTAAATTCTTCGAATAATTTTGATTCGAATTTCGTTTCTTGATCTGTTCTGTTCTGTGTAGGCTTCAGGCCAACGAGTGAATCTATCAATCACTGTAAGAAGATGTGCAAATCCTTCAGATGAAGGTGAGGTTCGACTAAATCTAAATATATGCGTTCGAACCTTGTTTTTGAAATGTGGAATTTTCCAATTTCTGATTGCGTATGTTATGTTGTTTAGCTTAATTATTGGTATCATTATTCATACCTGGCCAAAAATATTTGTTGTTTTGGAATATATGGTTGGGAATTTTCGTTTTTAAATTTATTTTTACTAATTAAAATTTTGAATTTTCTGGGCTATTTTGGTTATCCAAAAGAAAAGGTAATTCATCGTCGGTGCTTTGTAATCTGCAATAGACTATAGATGGAATTTTATTATATTATTTCTACAATTGTCGAAATTTTCTATTGAAATTCGTGAAAGAGTGTCTGCTACCAAATTTTCTTTCCCTTTAATATGACGAATATCTGACGCAAATTGCGTAATGTAGTCCAAATGTCGAGTATATCTTGAACATTCTTTTTTGGTTAATTATATTTTATCTTGTTAGCGAGGAAATCCGCAATTGAAATTGTCTTGCCACTCTGTCGACTGCAGAAGCCGAAATATTTTCTCTTCACTGTATCCCAGTTAGAAAATGTTCCACTTTTTAACAGAGATAAAATCACTTGCCGTATAACCGTCTAACGTCTTTTACACGCCCACGATCAAAAAATCTTATCGGGGTGGGGTGGGGGTGGAACCTAACTTTGTAACGCGCATAAAAATAAACTTTAAAAAAAGCATAAAATAATTTTTAATTTTATATCTATTACGACTATGGCAACCGTACAGGACTCTACCTTGTATTGAAAACTACATAAGATCATCGTTGGATTAGGAGCACCTGTATCACATTGTGCAGGCACACACCAGTCATGAAATTTAAGATTTGGAGTTATTTTGAAACGTATTAACGCAGCAATTAATAATTAAAAGGTACAATTTATATTACGTAACTCATGTGCACGTAGAAAATCATTGAAGGTTGATTGCTAAAGTGAATAATGGAATGCAATAACCACATCTATAATATTTGAAATGCAATTATTGAATTTAATAATTTATAAATAATATTATATTTAACTGGATTCCCAAAATTTTCTACTACGAGGTGACATTTTACCGTTACATACAGTTACCGCATTCCGCAATTTCATTTGCAACTTATTAGAAGTTAAAAAATAAATAAATTTAATTTAATTAATTAAAAAGAAGTATTCTATTCTCTGCACAATGGGTAATGATAAAGAAGTTGATTTGGAAATACCAAAAATGAGTACCGACGAAATAAAACCAAAGCAAATCGAGGATTTAAAATTGCAACGTGCAAATACAAAAGGGTGCATTACTCGAATTAAAACACTTATTACAAGTAAGGGCAGTGATCTTAGTGCTACTGAATTAGAATGTAGACTAGGAATTTTAGAGTCTTATTGGAAAATGATTCTTACTTTTCAAGCATCTATCGAAAAGCTATCACCTAGTGATGCCACTAACAATATAGTACGCGGAGACTTAGAGGATTTGTATTGCGAGGTTAAGTCAAAAATTTTGTCGTTGTTGCCCAATCAAGGAAGATTTACTTCATCAGAAGGAAATACGTCTCTTATGTTTCCTGTAGTGCCTAAATCAAATCTTCCACCTTTGAAACTGCCTCAATTCTCAGGAAAATATTCAGATTATCCAAATTTCATCTCCACGTTTAATAAACTAGTTCATTATAACCCGGATAAGTCTGTAACAGAAAAGTACAATCATTTAAGGAATTCTTTATTTGGCCCGGCATTACGTACTATTGAATCGTTAGGTAAATCAGCTGAAACGTACCATGAAGCTTTAGGTAAATTGAAAGAGAGATACGCCAATAAGTTCCTAATTTTTCAGGAACACATAACAGAGCTTTTTGATCTCCCAAAAGTAACCAAAGGTTCAGCAAATCAGCTGAGAAGTTTAGTAGATAATGCGAGCGCCCATCTCAGCGCTCTACGAGTACTTGGAAGTGACACAGATATTACTAATTCTGTCATAATTCATCTTGTTAGTACAAAACTAGGTTCGGAGTCTCAGTCGCGTTGGGACGAATCAGTCGATTATAAGAAATTTTCGACATGGACTGATTTCGAAACAGTATTGAGTAGACGGTGCCAGTTTCTTGAGGCCCGAGAAAAGAAACGACCTTGCCAGCTAATCGATAATCGTACTAATAAAGGTCAGATTTATAAGCAAACTAAAAATCCAACCTCTTTAAATGTTACGAAATCAATGTGCACAATCTGTACAAAGTGTGATCATAGCATTAAAAATTGCCAATCCTTTTCCCAATTGTCAGTTGTTGATCGTTTTGAAGAAGCATAGAAACTTTCGTTGTGTATAAATTGCTTATCATAGGGACATTCTGTTGGACATTGTCGTGCATCAAGATGACGAGTTTGTTCCAGACCGCATCATACCTTGTTACATCGTTATCAAAACCAAGGTCAGTCAATACAATCTTCGTCACTACTAACTTCGTCAGAGTGTGAACCTAAACAACATGAAATGAATGAGTATCAGTGAGATCGACTAATCAACCAAATCAAATGACGTCTTCAAATGCAAATTCCACGTTATGCTCTGCTGCCTCTGAAACATGTTCCGAAAGAGGTAGACATGGTAATTTTTTTTAGCTACCGCGGTAGTCCAGATTAAAGACAGATGTGGTTGCTACTACATCGCTCGTGCGCTATTAGACTCGGCCTCTCAGCTAAATTTTATTACCACAGGTTTAGCACAAAAACTTCGGCTTCAACGTCAACATATTAAAGCAGACAATAGCGGGATCGGAGACGTCGCATCCCGGGTAAATTTCGAAACATGGGCTACAATCAAATCTCGAATAACTGACTATCGAACTGATCTAAACATGTGGGTACTACCCTCAATCACAGGTATTCAGCCGGAATCAGAGATATCCGTAAACAATTGAAGAATTCCTAATAATTTAGACTTGCGGATCCTAAGTTTTATAAGCCTCAAGTCCTTGATTTGCTCATTGGAGCTGAAAAGTTTTTCGAGCTGCTCTTTGTCGGTCAAATAAAGATTGGTGATGATCTTCCTACTTTGCAAAAGCAGCTGCTGGGGTGGATTGTTTGTGGAAAATACAATATGCCTGAAAACGTTAAACAAATTTGCAATGCTTCATATTCGACCGAACAAGTACATTTAGATGATCCACTTAATAGTCTTGTTGAAAAATTCTTGACCATCGAAAACGTCATCAACGAGGCACCCAAACTGACCGAAGAACAGCAACGATGTGAGCGATTATTTTTAGATACTGTGAAAATATTACCAAATGGAAGGCTCATGGTTAAGTTACCATTGAAGGAATCACCAAAGCTGCTCGGCAATTCCGTTGATATTGCTAATAGACGCTTCCTCACTTTAGAACGCAAACTAAATAAAAATCCAAACCTGAAACATCAATACGTCGATTTTATGAGAGACTATGAAAGTCAAAACCATATGGAGGAAGTACCGGACGACAGGATTCCACTCATACATTATTATATGCCTCATCAGTGCGTATTACGTCCTGAAAGCTCGTCAACAAAACTACGAGTAGTTTATGATGCATCATGCCGGACAACATCAAACATAAGAGATACCCACTTGCTGGAAAAGTAATTAAAGAAGATTTCTTCGTTGACGATCTCCTAACAGGAGCATATACCACAGATGAGATCGTAGACATTCAAAAACAGCTGCAGATAATTCTCCAAACAGCTGGACTAAATCTCCGAAAATGGTATTCGAATAATAACGAGTTCTTAAAAAATATACCAGAAAAGGATCGAGAGAAGCCCATTAGCTTGGGAACCAGAATCAGATACATTTCGATTCACGTTTAAAGCATCCGAACGGTTGTCATCAAAAATTAGGAAGCGATCGGTATTGTCAGATATTGCCCGATTGTTTGACCCCTTGGGATATGTGAACCCTGTGATACTTCGAGCAAAGGTATTTATGCAGGAATTGTGGTTGCTTAATCTTAATTGGGATGAGTCGTTACCATTAGAATTTTACTCTCGATGGCAAAAATTTCAAGATGAACTTGATGAACTAAATACAATTTCGATTCCTCGTTGGATTATGTCTGACACTCAATTGAACAGTACTGGAATTCATGGATTTTCAGATGCTTCTCTCAGAGCTTATGGTTGCTGCATCTACATAAGGAATGTTGATAATTGCGGTAATATTTCGGTACGTCTCTCAATAGCTAAATATAAAGTAGCACCTACAAAAACCACTCGAACTCTGCCTTGCTTAGAACTTTGTGGATCGGAACTATTAGCTAAAGTTTTACTTAAAGTTAAAGAAAATCTGCCAAAGCCAATAAGTAACGTGTTTCTTTGGACCGACTCTCAGATTGTGTTGGAATGGCTTGCGTCACATGCATCAGTGTGGCATACCTTTGTGGCTAACAGAGTCTCAATAATCCAGAAAATTACAGCTAGCGCAACATGGCGATATGTCTCAAGCAAATCGAACCCTGCGAACATCATTTCTAGGGTATCATCCGTTACCGATTTAAAACAATCTTGTTGGTTTACTGGCCCGAAATTTCTATACGAATCTAGCGAATTTTGGCCAGGGAAGAAAAGCAAGTTAACTGATCTTCCTGCAAGAAGAAGGATAAAAGAAGTACTGGTGTGTGCGGTACAAAAATCATTTTTGGATACGGTCTACAAGTTCAGTACCTTTTCAAGAAACAGACGGATCTATGCTTATGTATTGCGTTTCATAGAGAATTTAAAAAGAAGAAGAACCAAGAAAATACTTGTTGTTGGAGTCCCAGAGGTTGTCTGCAGAGTCTTAATCCTTTCCTGGACAACCAAATGCTCTGTCGAGTTGGAGGGCGTCTGCAGAATGCAGACCTTCCCTATAACGCAAAATGCCCTATCCTGTTGCCGAGAAATAATCCTTTCATAAAATCCTACATAAATTACCTTCACTTTAGACATTTTCATGCAGGTCCTCAAGCGCTGATTGCGATCATACAACAGCAGTTTTGGATTGTAAACATCACAGACTACGTCAGAAAAATAGTGAGGGAATGCATTCATTGTTTTCGTTACCAGCCGAAGCTGTTGCAGCAGATGGTGGCAGATCTACCTAAAGATCGTGTTGCAGGATCAATGGCGTTCACAAATGTAGGCGTCGACTTCTGCGATCCCATTTGGACCACATATAAGATACGGGGAAGAAAACCATACAAGTTATACATCGCAGTTTTCATCTGTTTTTTGTCGAAAGGGGTTCACCTGGAAGTTGTGTCTGACTTATCTTCAGAGGCCTCCATTTTAGAATTAAAACGTTTCATTAGTCGTCGTAGATTGTGCAGAAGACTTTATTGTGCTGAAAGAATTTCGAGAACAGTTTCTTGCAGAGAACTGTCAAAAAGCTATCACCCAGTGGTGTTCAGAAGAAAGCATTGTTTTTCGTCACATTCCACCTCGGGCCCCGCACTTTGGTGGTGTGTGGGAGGCGGCAGTCAAGTCAGCAAAATCACTTCTTTTTCGTACTCTTCAAAACTCGCTATTGACCTTTGAGGAGTTAACTATAGTTTGCAGTCAAATAGAAGCAACACTAAATTGCCGTCCAATATGTAAGTTATCACCGGACCCAAATGATGAGGAGGTATTAACACCAGCGCACTTCTGGATAACAATTAAGAATTGTTTATATCAATTAAAAATTGTTTATAACATTCAAAATTATTAATAACAAATGAATTCCAAACAGAGTGCATTTATTTGGTTTTCATTAAAAATATTGCTATAACGGAATAATTTTTAAAAATTTTTTTTGCATCTAATTACAACGAAATTATCATGATAAATGAAATTCATTAATTTATTTATTTATTAATTTAAAAGATAAATTTTTTTAAGTATTTTTGAATGACATAAAAGTGGGGGAAAGTTTTTTTTTAAAAGGATTCATCTGATCTAATGGTTCTGATACAACTCGATACTTCAAAAAAAAACATATTTTTTGTAACATTAAAAAAATGGTAAAAAACCATAAATAGTAGATATTAATGATAAATAAAACGATAAATCGAATAGTATGAATTTTATTGAGTTTTCACTTACTCGTTTGTACTATGATCATGAAATTTATTGCCATTAACAATTAAATATTGTTAATAATAATTGAATATTGTTAGTAACAATTGCAAATTTTTATTAACTGGGAAGTTGTTCGTGTGGACCTCAAGGGTCGCACTAATGATGCGACACCCAGAATCTGGACCCACCCCACTAGTTATAAAAAATTTTTCATCATTATAAACAATTTCTGTTCATAATAAATTGTTATTATCCGAGACTTTTTGATGTCTCGATCGTCATCAGAACAAATTATATGGAAGAAATCCTTTTCAAGAAAGTCTAAAATCAACTTTTTTTTCAGTTTTTTTTGTTTAAACAAAAAAACGGTTGAACCGAAATTGATTAAATTTCTTTCAGCTCTTATTGACAATAATACGCTTCGAATGGCACCATAGCGAAGTCGTTATCATTTTTTGTTCGCACACACACACACACACACACGTACATGTGTTCAAAAACATGCGTAAAACACTATGGTGACTTTGAAATGTGAAATTTTAAAACTAAAAATTGTGAAAATCGGGCCCATTACAATAACTTCCTATATGTGGGAAGTTAATAAAGCAACTACAGAACCACAATTGAAGGTAATAATACTACCTGAACGTTTCAGGTCACGGGATCATAAGAAAGTTGTAGTTGTTTGGTTTGTTTGATTTGCACCGACTTCTAAATGTCGTAATAGATATAAAATTAAAAATTATTTTATGCTTTTTAGCGCTTTTTGTGAAGTCGGTTAAACTATTTGTTTAAAAACTATTTTCTAATTGGTGTTCGTCACACTCTGTTGTCCAAGAAAAATGTTTAAGATTTTTAGTTTTTTTTTAGTAAAATTACTGAATAAATGTGAATGCGATTTAAAAAATTAACCATATTAGGGATAAATGTATGGTTATAATTTACCATTCCCATAAATTGTTGTATTTTTGGGAGAGAATTTGGAGATGGAAAATCTTTAATTATTTTGACTCGGTCCTCTGAGGGTACCATCTTTGGTAATTTTGTGACTGAGGATGCAATTGATATGCGATTTTTGGGATTCAATTCGTTTATTTTTATACTTTGAAAAGAATTGTTTGTTTCTGGTTTGACCTTTGTTCGACCTTGAAGTACCCCTTACGAAAAGTTCATATCAAAACGGTTGACACGATTCAGCTCATGAAAGTCGTCTAAAACAAAAAATCGAAAAAGATTTAATTTAATTATCCCCTTGGCTATCGTTTGACCAACGGCATTTTCAAAATTCAAAAATTTTGCAAAATAGTCGACATTTAAAAAAACATATGTTTTTTCTCATGTTTTTATGATCAAAAACAGCTGTAAAAATTGTAAAAATGAAAATTTTTTTTAAATGCCTTAGTTAGACGATAGCGACATGTTTCTCAAAGATTTTGATAAACGATTTTAGTTAATCGATAATAATCGATAATAATTTGATGAAGTTTGAACAAAATCGGAGACATCGAATTTTTTCACCTGGTACACTTGAGGAATTTTGCCCCATAAACGACGATAATCGCCACATGGTCGCCAATTAGTTAAATTTTTCTTTGACCAAATGTAATAATAAGGAGACCGGGAAACATTGTGATTGACAAAGTCCCAATTTAGTCATATGATTGAATTCTAAATTGGCATTTTGTACTTCTGTCCATCTAATCTTCAAGGTCGAGAAAAAGGAAGTTGTCCTTTGTTTGAAACGGTTTTACTGTAAACCCATGTATCTGTTTGGGAAAAACCAAAACTTAAGGATAGTGCACTCAAGCTCTCTTCGGAAGCCAAATTTTTGAGCGTCATATTCGATTTGCAATTGAATTGGAAACAAATAGGATGAAGAAAGAACTTCATACATTTTACGCATGCAAGGGAACCTTTCGTAAGAAATGGGGCATGAAACCGCATATTGTACACGTAAAGCCTACTCTTACCAATGGATCCATTGTTTGATAGGATTCAGTTAACAAACAATCTCACCTTAACTTCTTAGTAAAGGTGCAAGGCTCGCTTGCCTGGGAACAGCAGGTGCAATAAAATTCACACCGCAAGCTGGTTTGGAAACCATTTTATACCTTCAACGCCCAGAGCTTCACACAAGAAAAGTGGTAACAATTTCGTTGGAAGAATGCTCGCGGAAATAGCGATAGAAGAGTGAAACACGCGATAGAAGAGTGAAAAACATCCGACATTACGTCGATGCTTCTGAGCGTCAATGTTACAAAGGTTTATAAATAAGAGGATGGAAAGGTTGTGACATACAGACAGACCGAAACTGCAATAGTTCCAAGTTGCTACGGAACTGTAAAACCCAAATCTCATCTATCTCAGCGCACGGATGAAGTGAAACTTCTTTCGTCTTTGTTAATTATTAAATTGAAATTAAGCAAGTGAAAAGAGTAATGAGAAACATTAAATCAATTTTCAAAATTTTTACAACGGTTACTAGTGGTTTATAGTTTAATGCTAAAGAATAATAAACAAAAGTATTAAATATTCGTGTATTTACTGTTTGCAGATATCTGGTAAAAACATCGTCTATAGCTTCGCCGTTCCGTGCCTTGCTGGTGTAATTACGTTTTCAGTTACAGAAGCTCTGGATCCTTGAATCGAAAGTAAAATACGAGGGTTGCTACTTATGTTTTGATATAGACAAGTAAAAATAAATATTTATAATCGAAAATGGATAAATTGTTTTTCAGAATATTCTCCATGAAGATATCAATACACTTTTGCATGCGTTTTATCCAATTTTCGAAGCACTTTTTCCACTCCGATCGAGGTACCTTCAAAACATGTGATTTGAACGCATCAACCGCATCTTCAGGCGTCGCAAAACGTTGACCTCGCCTTTTATTTTTGATCTGCGGGAATAAGTAGAAATCATTGGGTGCCAAATCAGGACTGTTCGGCGGATGACCCATCAATTCAATGTTTTGAATGCTCAAAAATTCACTTATTTGAGCCGATATGTGAGAGCTTACATTGTCCTGAAATACGAAATTCGTCCTGTAGCGATGTGCGACCACGATTGAATTCGGAAAACCAGCGAAACATAGTGGCTCGAGATGGGGCTTCATTACCAAAGTCGAAGCGAGTTGATCGGCACACTATTGTTGGTTTAATCTACGTCGAAAGTCATAGAAAATTACGATGAAAATGTCAGATTTGACATATTCACACTGGTGTTGCCATATCTCAACACTTAAGTACCAACCTACGTATGTCCCCTTGTGCAGTTATTTGCCATAGAAACATGTTCGGAGGTTATTACCAATGAAGATCTGCATAGACACGCCGGTAAGACAGTATAGATATCGGTGTTCGGAACCGAAAATGGCAATGAAAGCCCCTGACAATAAACAAAGCGTCAAACAATGTCGCTATAGCAGTTGAAGACCACGTAAAACACAGAAGAAACCCGTGAAAAAGGAAGCTACTCAAATTGGTACAGAGTTGAAAGTGTTGAAAGTTGTGAAAAAGTTGAAAGTGTTAGTGCAGTACGCATCCTATGCCCCACAAGAGGTTAGAAAACAGGGAGAGACAGTATTACCCAGTTAATAAAACAATCTCTTCAGTGTGCTTTATCGTGTAATATCTAAACTAGTCGCAGATTGATAGTTTTAAAATATAATATAATATGAATAGCAGTCATAACAGTAGTTTTTCTTGTGAGTACTGATACTTTGTGTAAATAAAAGTCTTCATAATTTTTGTATTTTTTATTCTACAATCTAATCTTTAACTGAAGTTGTTAAATCACAAAATTTATTTATCAACAAATATACAGCTATCATCATTTTCAGTTCACTCTACTTAGTTACGTTAAAAAAATCACCTTTAATAAAAATTGGTTTTGATAATTGCTTTTTTTTTTGTTATAAATAGTGCAAATTTAATTTTTATTCGTAAACTTCCTTCTTATCGAACACTTTAAGTAAAAATAGTCTTTTCGCAAAAAATGGGTGAGAATGTTTATTTAGTTATTATCTAAAAAGCTTTTCAATAAAATATGTGTGCTCTCTTTTACCTAAATTTCTACTTGATGTTTTTCCTTTTAAAATATTTTATTTTTGTTTATTGTCAAAAAGACATTCAATCATCATACCTTGCTGGAGTAGCCAATGTTAAGATTTTAGTTTATTCTCTAAATTTTATTTTATATACAATTCATTCATCCTCATTTTAATTTATTTGTGTGAATGTCATGTTTTTTTCATAGGAAGGTATCTCTGCTGCGATATTCCAATTTAACTTAAATTCAAAGAAATTACAGGTGAATACTATAAGAATCAAAGCTTACTTAAGCAAGAGACTACCTTCACCATAAACTTTGTTGAAAATGTAAACCGGATTTTTGATTAATTTGTTTTTGCTACGTATAAGAATTTGATATGGAGAGTTATATTCGCTTACCCGAGCTATTTGGAATGAAAATATATCACCGGTATCTTTTCTAATCAAACGCTTCAATTTAACTTCACGGTGTTTGCATTTAATAATTAAGTATAAATAGCAATAATTTTAGCAACGAACAACAATATGAACAGAAAATCATTGTACAACCAACTTACGGATATACTTCTTGTCGTCATTGAATGTATCTTCAGAGTAAAGCTATATATTTAAACCAAAAAGCAAATTTGTAAAAGGTAGGTACTTACCTAAGTACACCTTCCACTGGATTGTCCATTTAATTTTACCTGTTCAGCAATTTAAATTATTTCAATCCATTGAAATCGTTGCATCTTCCATAACAAGATTAATTAGAGAGAAAAACACCAAACACCATACAAATGAAAATAGTTCAAAATAAGTGAATATAACTCATTAGACATTGCAATTGGAATATTAAGTATGATACGAAATAAAGAAAAACATCTTGATAGTTTTAATTTTCGTGATGAACTAATACACTAATCAAATATTCTTTTGTAACAAAGCCTTAGTTAAATTATTGCCGACCTATAAAATGGAATGAAACATGAATGCAGAAATTAACAATACGAGTAGGTTCAAGAAGTCGATTCAATGTACAAAGCAAATAAATTTATCCAGCGTATGTATAGTGGACAATGATGCTGCGATTAAAGATCAAATACAAAAAGTTTTACTATCTTTGTAAGTATCCAACAAGTGTTTAATATATGGCAACAGAGTCGTATTCTATAAAATACGGAAATAATTGTGAGATAGATTAATTAATTAAAACAATTCATTTATTGTGAATATATGTCTTCGAACGCCATGAAGAATATTTTTTGTCAGCTTTAAATATTCAAATATAAGCAATTTATTTATTATCCAATTTGGAATAATTATGAAATTGAATCAACATGTTTGCAGTATTCTCTGCATGGAGGTTTAACTGAATTCTTGAACACACTCAAACACATCTATAATAGGAAGACCTGAAAAGGTATCAATTCTAATTAACACGTGTTTTTTATGGAAGTATTAACTTGAGTCTCCTAAAATTAGACAACATCATTCTGCTTTAACAGCCACGTTTATACCAATCACTAGAGAAATTTTGCATTATATACACTTACATGATTGTCATAAACAAAACGAAAACTAAGTGGGGCAGAAACTGTTGGCGAATTATGTGGAGCTAAAGGAAGTTTCGTGTTACAAGTGAACTACAAAAGCACAAAACGATAAATATGCTGTAATTAAAATACAAATATTCATAACGAACATAATCATCATTCCTTAAAAAATTATCAAACGATGTGTAGACAACCGTTAGTATATTATTTTGCCTTTCAATAAAACAAAAGAAGATGAAAAACAAATAATAAGTATTATTTCTTTAACATTACAAAAAAAAACTCTCACAATTCATGCATTTTACTGTCTCACATTGAATCGCACTTAAAAGTATAATTTCAAAAATATTTTTTAACTTTTATCTTAAAACTGAACGTTTCCACGTTAACTATGACAAGATGAAACTAAAAACGCTTTCTACTTTCCAAGTGATTACCGAAAGTAAACTAGCAACAAACAAAAACAATTTTTTTCTTTTCTTCAACTTAGTAAGCCTATGCATAGCACACAATTTTTTCTTAAAACGATTTATTTTCAACTTATGCGGTGTTGGGCACCGAAGGCGAGGATTTTAGAATTCTATTAACTTTCTGCGGGCTGATTTGTTGTAAATTGTGTTATGCCGTCAGTTTCCATTGATTCTAACACATCACTAACATATGCTGCCACATCCGTGTGACTTCGTTCACCACGTTGAATAAAAGGTAGTTGTAGTAGCTTACTGTATTTTGGACGTTCGCTTTCTTCTTTAATTAAACTGAAAAATGAAGAAAAATTAATTACGAAATTCCAAAGTGCCATGCATCACAGATAGAGAAACCTATATTATATTTACATATTTCGAACTTAAACGTTTATTTAAGAATAGTAGACTTGCATTAGGATTGTATAGGTATGTAATGTGGGAGAATGGTAAGGTAAGATCAAGTTAATAATATTTATTATAACAATGATATTTTACCACACGACAACACTATGCAAAGAAAGTTAATTTGCAAAGCCCTAAAGCTCAGTTAAGGCTTGGTTTCCAACAACTTGCGCCGACAAGAAAAACTATTACTTGCATGAAAATTGTTTCCAAGAGACACGATTGAGAGTAGCCCTAAGCTGAGCGTTTTACGTCACGCTCGCACTGAAACAACTTTCATCTCGGCCCAATTTTGCGTCGGCGTTTGTGGAATTCCGTCATTTAGTTGTTGTTAAATGTTTATTTCGTTGGGGTGAACCGAAAATATTCACGGAATTTAGTTTCATTATTATCAATTAAATGTTTCTCGATCAATATCTTAAAAGCTCCTCAATTTTCACTCTCTTTATGTTGTCCACTGGACAACCTCATTAAAAGCAGTTTACCCTTCTCTTCCTCTTCTTCCAGTTCAACAAAAATAACCAAATCTTCTGGACACATTTACGGAAAACTTCATCGTGTTAAAAGATATCAAACAGCTAAAATTTTGCTAAACTGCACAACTTTTTATTGGAAATCACACAGGACGTTCCGTCCGATGCAAAGCGTCAACGTAATTTTGCCAACTTTGCGTTACGCCCGGCACGAGTTCTTGGAAACCAAGCCTTTAGCCAAGAAAATCAATTTCTTTAGTATTATTTACAGCCATTTCTATAGAAAAAATGCATTCCAGTAGATATAAATTAGCAAAAAAAATTTATATCGAAAATTAAAATGCTTAATACGCCTTAGGCGACGGTCATATCTCACGCTTGAAAGCGAGTAAACTGGCCATGCTTGTTTAAGAGTTCAATGATAGATCTAACCTAGGCAAACAAAAAATTATATGGCAGGGAGGGGGCAATCTGAACAGCTTGGGAATTCATAAATTTCAGTTTTTCACATTACTCTTTTATTTTTATATTTTGATCTACCCAACACAAGATCAAACAAGCGCAAAAAAACTACTATCCGAATGGCATTTCCCAAATTGTCAACAACGTTGATCTAACTACTACCACTGCCACTTCCAAAAGTGAACAAAATGGTTTGCAATTTCCTAAAATTCAGCATTTTCCCAAATTTTCTCCGAAATTCATGTAATTAGTACACCTCTTTGTTATTTTTATTGGATTGCCCATCTTATTACCTTTCCAAAAAGGTGCAACATGGCAAGGTAGACAAAGGATTAAAAAAAACCTTATTTTGCTACAAATTAACAAAAAACCAATTAAAAAGAATATTGTACCTAAAATGATTTTAAAATTAATATGTTTGCCTCTATTCGTGTTATGTGCAACATCTCCCGCCAGACAGTTCGCATGTTTACGGAGATAGTGAGAGGAGATATAAAAAAACTAGCCTAACTGAAATTCTTGTTTTAAGGATGTTGCTAGCTCTCGTTCTACTAATTTGAAAACGTATTTAGTAATTATGGACCCTTTTTTGTGCGAGTAAAACTCGCACTTGTCCTGTTTTTCTATTTAAACTCGACTCCGTTACAATGTGTCTTAGAGAAAATTTCAAAAATGAAAAATCTCTAAGCCAGCTTACCGCAGAACGTAATTCTTTTTAAAAGTAATCTTACTACTCGGTAACAACATTACTTGTCATATGAAATGCAGATAACGTATAACATACGTAGTCGGTCTCATAATGAACTGGCTCGATATAGTCTTACGCGACATGTCGATACATGTTATGTTGCATCGAATAGTACGTTTACAATGTACTTTGTGTACGAACACTCATTGACTTGAAGAGCGTAGTCTCAGTTTAGTAGTGGTTTGAACAACAAGAGTCACGTATTTTTTCAAAATGTCGAAAACCGAATATCGAAGCGTCATAGAGTTTTTGTTTAAAGAAGGCTTATCCCCCGCCTAAATAAAAGAACGATTAGAGTGGAGAGATCTCTATCCGACAGCACAGTAAAAAATTGGGTGAAAGAGTTTTGCCTCGGGAGAGAAACCGTCGAAGATATCGGCCATGACAGTCGACCGGTGGAAGTACTCACTCCCGAAACTATTGCTATAATCGAAGAAGAGGTTTTGAGTGACCGCCGTTTGAAGATTAGAGAAATTGCAGCTAGGCTTGGGCTCTCTAAAAGTAAAGTCCATCATGCAATCCATGAACGTCTTCATATTAAAAAAGTCAGTGCAAGATGGGTTCCGAAACTTCTTTCAGTTGTGCAGAGACAGGAGAGAGTGCGCTGTGCTTCTGAGTTTTGGGATATTTGTGGAAAAACCCCAATGAATGTGATCGAGCGACTAGTTACTGGTTACGAAACTATGGTATTGTATTATGATCCAGAAGTCAAAAGAATGGCGCTATAGGAGTGAAAAGCCATCAAGAAAAGCTAAGGTGCCTATAAAAGGCGAATATTATTCTTTATTAATATATAAACTACGAGACTTGATAAAGGAGAAGCGCAAAGACAAACTGTCTAAAGGTGTCCTGTTGCGTCACGACAACGCCCCCATTCACACTGCCGGTGTTTCGAAGGATACAGTTCGTCAATGCGGGTTCCTGGAGCTGGACCACCCACCTTACAGTCCAGACATGGCGCCGTCCGATTATTATTTATTTACAAATTTAAAGCGGTACTTATGGGGAAAAACATTTTCAAGCGATAAAGAGTTGCAAGCGGCCGTCTTCAGTCATTTTGAATACAAAGATTATGCTTGGGGCTTATTACTGAATACGATTCGATTGCAATCGATCGTAAATATAGGAAATTTAGAATTGAATGAGATTAAAAAGAGATTTGTACTTGCGTGAGTTGCTAGCTTTAGGTGCATTCAACTCTAAATTTCCTATATTTACGATAGATTGCAATGGAAACGTATTCAGTAATAAGGCCCCTTATTTATATAAAGGGTTAGAAATGACATCTGTGAATATCAGAAGTGTATCAGTGTTGGTGGAGATTATATTGAAAAACAAAATTGGTTTCATTTCATTTTCTTTATTATTTCATAGTTAGGCCAATTCATTATGGGATGTACCACGTTCATGTGCTATCACTAATTCAGAGTGTTTGATAGCGTATGTGCAAAAATTAAGGATCTGGTAGATCTAGGTAAGAAACGAAAAAAATTATATGGGAGGAGGCGCTATCTCCCACCCGCTCCCAGCTATAGAGGTTTGAAATTTTTTTACGATGAAAAAAAAATCAGTCTTACATTTTAACGTATATGTATCTTCTAAAGTTTTAGTGCTATAGACGTTATTAATATCTTATCTTAGTTGACAGGTAACACAGTGGTGATAAATACTGTAATTTTTTTTACTGCTAAAAGTTTTATAAAAATTGTTTTTCAAATTTAAATTTTCGGAAAAAAAATTCTTTCATTTCAAAGGCAAATATCTTGAAAAATTGTCCTATTTTTTATTTTTGGGTTTAAAATAGTGACTAATGTATTCTCTTTCGATGGAAACTGGAATCGCACAAAAAACTTCTGCCCTCAGCTAATACTTGCCCTTCTAAAAAAAAATTTTACCTGCCTCCTAAATTGTTTTATGGTAATAAGACTAATTTGAATGGATTAGTAGATCTGGTAGTAATACGCATACTGTAAAGCGTGAATATCACCCAAAAAGAAGGCAACCGTGTAGAGGTGTATTTCACAGAGCGTTTCAAAGGCTTCGAGAAACTGGAAGCGCTCATGTACTTTCGACACAAGCGGCGGTCAATGTTGTGCTAATTTCATCAGAAATGGAGGAGACAATTCTCGCGGCAAGGAGAGTTGATCCTACCACAAGTACTATTTATTTTTTTGTATTTTGTATAATTATGTTATAGCTTGTATTAAGCTTAAATAAATTAAGTCGCATAGCTTGCAGCGTAGGTGTTAGTGCAGCGACGATATGGAGAGTATTACGAAGAGGAGGACTTCATCCTTTTCATGTGACACGCGTACAGGAAATTCAGCCGGAGCACAAAATAAGCCGTAGAGAATTCTGTATTTGGATATTTGAAGACTTTTATGACTGGACATTTTTGGATAAGATTTTGTGGACGGATGAATCACAATTCGCTAAATTTGGCATAGTGAATTTACAGAAAACCCAAAAATTGCTCGACAGACATCGCCACAAAACAGATTCTCAGGAATTGTAGGTAATCAACTTATTGGGCCACATATTTCAGGGGATAGGTTAAACAGCGACAACTATTTAAACTTCCTGCAAAGCAATCTAATCGACTTAATGTAGAGTATAACCTTGAAAAGCCTCGATTGCAAGCTCTCCTTCTGGGACGAGATAAAGGGCCATAATGCTCTACGGAGCAGAAGTCTGGGCTGATGCAATGCGGTGAAAGTGGTACCGTAAGCGTATACTAGCGGTATAACGCCGTGCGGCGCTCGACATTGCGAGCTCCTACCGCACGGTCTCGGAACCGGCAGTGCTAGTGGTCGCGGGGGTCAAACCCATTGACCTCTTAGCCAGGGAGCGGCAGTTCGTCCATCAAGAGAAATCCATCTTGGGGGGGGGAGAGGCCGCGAGAGTGGGTCGGGCCAGGACCATGGCGTCCTGGCAAGAAAGGTGGAATGGAGAGTCGCGGGGCCAGTGGAGAGCCGTAGTATACACAGCACGGGCTCGAGATCTTTTCTATGCTGTGGAGGAAGGCCCGAAAGTTCCCATGCCCCGTCAGCATTTGGGCGAGGTAGTAGTCCACCTCACCGTGCGTGGACTACTACCTCGCCCAAATGCTGACGGGGCATGGGAACTTTCGGGCCTTCCTCCACAGCATAGAAAAGATCTCGAGCCCGTGCTGTGTATACTACGGCTCTCCATCGGACTCCGCTCTCCACACATTCTTGACCCCGGACAATATCGTTGGGGTCATGCTGCAGGGGGAGGACCAGTGGCGAAGGAATGCCTCTTTCGTCAGGATAGTCCTTCGCCAAAAGGAGGGAGACAGCAACGGGGCTCCCTAGCTGGGGTGTCTGCTAACTTTTCGGGGGCCCGGTTGACTCGCGTCTCCTAGACGGTTCCGTGGTGGTCCTCCTGGAGGGGGGAGGGGGGTTTTAGCCGGTACGACTGTTCGTTGGCCAGGTGAGTCCGGGCACACGGGTGGCTTCGGCCGCCTAGATGCGTAAACGCATTTCCCCGCTCCCAAAAAAAAAATACCCTGGGAAATACGAAGAAGTATATCAACATGATGGGACGCCAGCCATTGCGGAAGAAACGTGCTCCAGTGGTTAAATGGTTATTACAGGGGTAGGTGGATAGGGCGGCGTGGAAATTGCAATAAGAGATGAACTCATAACAAGAATTTTAGAAGCCGGAAATAAAATTAAAGAAAATCTAGCAGCAATTGACTTGAAAAGAGCTATGCAAAAAAGAGCTCTTCTGTGTATTCGAAGTGACGGAGGACACTTTGAAAATATGTTTAATTATTAATTTTACTTCCTTTGTTGTGCACTATTAATAACCTAGTCATTTTCAGGACTCGCAAATTTTAACGCAAAAAGTAAAAAGGTCAATTTACGAGGCAGGTAGAATGTTTTCTTAGGAGGGCAGGTATGAGCTGTACGTTTCGTGATGTAATTTGAGAATGGTAAGAGATTTTTGTGCGCTTCAAGTTTCAATCGAAAGAATACATTAGCCACTATTTGAAACCCACAAAAATTGGGCAATTGTTCAAAATATTTCCCTTTGAAATGAAAAAATTGATTTTTTAAACGAACATATAAGTTTGAAAATAAATTTTTTTTAAACCATTAGCAGTAAAAAAATTACACTAGAAGATGTATGTTAAAATGTAAGACTGATTTTTTTTATCGTAAAAAAAATTCAAACCCCTATAGCTGATTATATATACTAGATTCTTCATTTTTGCACACGTGCCTCCACAAAATTTCGGGGTTTGTTTGTAATATGCATTACCGGAAAGTGCTAGAATTCGTACAGATATTAAGTATAATGTACTAATAATCAAAAATAAATAAATATATTTAAAGTATTTAACTTGACCAAAACATCCCATCTATACGATCTTTCTTAATACAGTTCATTCAACTTCAAAAAGTATTTAAAGTCAATGTAATCTATTGATTATGGAACCACAGCTCTGTAAAAAGCTATCCAACCTGTATCACAATAGGTCTGTTCCCGTACTTCTGCAGCTGCAGCTGGCTGCAGTTTACTTACTTATGTGGTGGGGGTGAATTCACTTCAGTACGGGAACAACCAGCTGCAATTTTCTGAAAAAGCAGAAGATTTGTTTTGAAGAAAAAAAAATCTTTTCTTATATATGGAAACTAAACAATCACAGTTGTTCCTTATAGGCCACTACACTTCCTTAATCCGATGTTTAACTTTTAGGATATAAAACTCGAAAAAGGATTCACAAATTTTAAATTCACTCAATTGACGTTTGGGCAGTTGTCACTTTGACAGAAAGAAGATTTCTTAAGCATATTGCAGCTGGTCAAAATTGCTGCAGAATTCTTAAATTTTCTGCAGCAGGGGAAGTTGTGACGTAGGCAAAATCTTCTTGGAGATGTGAATACGAAAACACTTTTCTGCAGTTTTCTACAAAGCGCTTATAATCTCTGCAGGTACGGGAACATACCTAATATATGTATCGGCTGGAAATAAGAAGAGCAATAAAAAAACTTTTCTAAAGGAGGTGGGTAACAATCGACCGTTTTCACCCATTGGCAATATCCTTATAATATTATCTGTTTTAATGTCTTTACTCTGTGAAATATAAACTACTAAGATTTATGATATTTTTACAAAATATATAGAAAAATAAGGACTCGAAGGCCAACGCAAATTAAGCACGTTAGCGATTGCACGCGATGACTTAGGACCAGGCTTACGCACAAAGTTTTTTGTTTTCATATAGATGCGCTCAATGAACCAAAGCATACAAACCTCTATTGACAAGTGTTTTAACTCTTAAAGGAAAACAGAAATATTATGGTTCATGCGGGGGTGCCACTAAAACTTCGAAAACGCGACAAAAATGTTAAAAAAAGAAACATGTTGTAGGGGTTGTTTATGTAACTTACTGTAATATTTTTCGAATAAATTTTATATATACGTTAACTTCTACTCTTAAACTCTAATCAGATACAAAATAAATGCTTAAATAAAAACTTTTGATTGTCACCACTATCATGGGCGAAAAAAGGCCGATCTTTACCCACATCCTTTGACATATTGTTAAGTGCATTATCTTCGAGTCTGTAATGTGGGTTGGATAAATAACGACATTATTGATGTCAAATTTTCAGAAAATGAAATGAGGCATGTTTCCGTAACAAGCAGTCCTTCTTTTACAGTATGAAACAATTAACTAATTTCTTAATCGTTGTGGATTAGATCATCTTTGCGTAACAACGTTAAATTGTTTTGACAAATCCAAACCAAAATCTTAAATAGAGAGAATGGATCAATTCAAGACTGGTACACCAAATGTCCAATGGAGAATGTTATAATCAAGGTAAAAGCCCCCACACAATATTAGTGACTATAGAAAATGATTAGGAAAGGACTTAGACAAGGCTCAACATTTTAAATCAAATTGTGAAACGGGAAACGTAAAGCATTACTAAGCGCGTTGGGAGCTAAATCAAATCACTGCAATAAACATTAACTAATTCTTTTCTCGAATAAAACTAGCGTTTTGTTGAAATTCACAAATATTTCAATCTTAAATCTATCGTCTGACTTCAACGACAGCCCTATCAAGACAATAATGTTATGTTAAGCCCATCTCAATCTTCGGCTAAACATAAATGTATTTAAACAAAAATTTCACATCATTTTTCTGAATCTAATATATAATCTATCTAATCTAATATACTTCACGGCAATATTCTGGGCAATAATTTAAACACATAACAAACAAAACTCGATAACAAAAATAATTCAATTTCGATTCCTTTTTTTCTAAAGACCACTACAGAGCCAACTGCCGCCCAGGTCGAAATTAATAATAGATTTATATCCCATCTGTTAACTTCTAATAGATCTTTGCAGAAATGTGTTCCCCTGATTCTAGATCTTCTTTATGAACGTGCCGAGAACGTGCAAAATGGCCTCGTCTCCACATCCATGTAATGTCACAAGGCCTACATAAAATTCCAGTTGGTCCTTATTCAATTTGACTATCTTGTTTCATTCAGATGGCCTCCCAACTTTCTTTATGCTTCCTCGTTACCCATTCTCGGGTTTCCCTTTTGGACTTCCTGAATAGGGATGCTCAAGTTGAGCATAATTAGAGTTTTTTCGTTTGAGCCCTTCTGCGCTAAATTGTTTGCTTTTTCATTTCCTGGGGGAGTTCCGCAAGGGCCTGTTTACATCCCTCTAACTTTTCACCAAGATGTTTTATTTCTGATTTTTTTTTATTTTAATTTTTTTCTTATTTAAATATAGCGAAAAAACTTAGACAAAATCTTAAAAATTTACTAAATAAAACAAGTTTAAAAGCAACCAAGCTCTTTAGGAAACATCAGTTTCTTAACTTCAATGATCTAAATGAAGAATTATACTATTTATTTAATGTTATACCGCTTGCAATGAAGAATACGTTGCTTACCCAGATGAATTAATGGCAGAATTATCTAGTAATATTTAATTTAAGCTAAAATATTGTTTTCCTGTACCCTTTAGTTTCGATAACGCACATATTTTCTTATACATAATAGATTTACAAGCCTGTTATAATTTCCTCTACCTCTTCCCTACCGAAAATCAGAGAATACTCGTAGTTATTCCTACAAGCCAACATTAAATTATATCGCATTTTCAAGCAACAACCAAACAAAATAATAAATAAAATGTTAATAAAGGATAGCAAACAATCACAAAACTTTATTTACGAGGTTTCCTTATTTAATTTTGCATATTATATTTCTTTATGAATACACCCGATAACATTTAGTCAGTAGATTCTCATTAGTTCAAAATAAAAGCAATCATTGGTACCATAACATTAAACAGGAATAAAGCTTTTTTTGAATCTCGTCAAATTGAATCTAGATATATAATAACTAAGGACTGTTATTTATTATTCCAAAGATTACCATTGTAAAACGTTGTCATGAGAAAAGCTTAAATTGATCACAAGATTGAGGTTTTCCCAATACTTTAAAAAGTGTAAATTTGAATGATCTAAGATTATTTTCTCAAAACTTAAGAAAGTTTAATGATCAAATAGTTAAGGGGGCATGTCAGTTTTGCCAGCTCAACAAATATTTTTTTTTCGCATGTTGTGAAAGGTTAATGACTTGAAAATATATTCCCAAAGCCGATTACCGGAATTCGCAAAAATGGCTACGCGTTTTTCTCGAAACCATGATTTTCAAGGTGGTTCCCAATATATCTCAACACAGAATAATTCAATTTTAGCTTTTTTTTATTTTAAAACTTATCAAATTCGGCATCGTTTTACATGGGCTTTTTTCGATATCACAACTTTACCAATTTTTTTTTGCCAATCAGGGAACTGAAGCGGGCGGAACGTGTAGATTTTTATGCACAATAAACCGTATGTTTTTATCTTTATTAGTTTCTGAGATAATTTAATTAGATTATTTTGATTAGATATCCATAATATAATATATGTGTATTCGCTCATATATCTGTGGTCTCAGGGAATTACATGTTAAATCGAAAAATGGCCAAAGTGAGATAAGTGTACTGTGGTCATCTCCAATGCCTTACTGTTAAGAAGTTGATAACTCATGACCCTAATACTTTCTGACCACATTGTTCTTAACAAAATGTATTTTCTCCTAAAAATGAATTTACAGAAATTGTTCAAAAGTAAAAAAGTGCTGCACGGAAAATTTGCGATTTTCGACTTACCAACTTATTCCCTGCGACCACAGATATATAATTGCTTTGTGTATAGTTTAAATGTAAAATGTAATTTCGTTCAAGTCCACTACATTCTGTTATTAATCAATGTCTTAGGTCTAAAATCATCAGCAAAAACAGTATTTCCATTAAGATCCGTTGAAATACTAACCATTTATCATTATCTCAATTTCAACGTTCTATCACGTTCTCTAAAATTATTTACTTTTAAAATGGAACATCTAACTAGATCAAGTTTCAAGTTCAATGCTACCGTGGAATTTCTTTGATTCATATTAAGTTCGGTACTCTCTAGTTAAACGGTACAGTCGTTAGAATCGAGCTTGTGTAATCAGTTTTTAACTGTGCTAATACAAAAACAACTACTAAAGCCTGTGAAATAAATGTGATCAGGCAAATACTTAATGTAAAACGAATAAACAAAAAAAACCTGAGGACATCTAACAGTGTATGAAATTTATAAGTTAAAATTAGATTCCCCACCAGAATTTGCATATCGTCGCTGTCAAAGCAAAATCAGGGCAATTTGAGTATTTTTAAAAAGAAGTTATTCTTTTTAGTATTTTCAAAAATTAAATACTAATGAAAAATAACATTTTGAATTTGTTAAATCGTTACTTAAGAAGCTTTGAGTTAACGACAATATACTGAAAATATTAAATCGCATACAGTTCTATTTCTGTGATTTTAATGAAAAAACTTTACGCGTAAAAACTTATGTTGTCCAAAAACCAACAAAGTGAAGGAACGAAAAGTAAGGAGACGATACAATGACACTTTATTACGCAACAATAAACAGAACAAGCTTAATTTCTTGGACAAGATAGCGCTGGAGCGGAAGCTCTGATAAAAATAAAATAAACAATATTATTCCAGCTCCAATGGGTAGCTGGCAAATGAGTGGTCCCAACAACTTAATAAGCAAAAAACTTATTAAAAAATTTAACGATTTTTCTAATAAGAAATTTTAGGTTAGATTTGATAATCAGTATTTAAGTACGTATTTTACATGAACTCTATCACTCCCATATGGTCTAGTGGCTAGGATACCTGGCTTTCACCCAGGAGGCCCGGGTTCGATTCCCGGTATGGGAAGGAGTTTTTTTTTAGTTTTTTTAAGTGCGAATGCTTACCATGTATTTACAAATTCAACAAATTCTGTTGAGAACTCCATCCCGTTGTAAGAAATACTTAACCTGGGCGCGTCTCCTTGAACAACCTAATAAAATAAGGTGAAAATAATTTTCTGTGAAACTGCGAAAAGTACTTACCTGACAGAGCTGTTCAAACACGGAATCCCACTTTCTGTAAGGAAAATTGCCAGTGGCAACTTCCATTAATGTAATGCCTAATGACCATACATCACTTCTAACATCGTAGCCCTTCGCTCGCTCTGGGTCAATACGTTCAGGCTAAATATCTTGTAATGATGTAAAAATTATGTCAAAAGTAATGAAATTACTTACAGCCATATAAGGCCTGCATCCAGCATCCTTAGTTTTAGCTATTGAATCAACTAACTGCCCGGATATGCCGAAATCACAGAGTTTTATGTCCCCACGTCTGTGTAGCAAAATATTGCTAGGCTTTACATCACGATGAATTATCTTCAGTTTCTCCTTGAGATAGTTAAGTGCATTAACAGTGGCGACGGTAATTTTTGCTAAAATTGATTCAGGAATGCGCTGTTGTTTCCTTTCGTAAATATATTTATAAAATTTATCTAGAGATGTGTCCATAAGCTCCATGCATATCCAACAATCGCCCTCCTTGAAAAGAGCACCGTAAAACTGAACAATGTAGTTGCATTCATTGGACTTCATGACGACCTCTAGGTCCATAAGGAGTTGTTTTTGTTCCTTCTCATCAACGGTGGAACGTATCCTTTTCACAGCCATCACAGTTCCATTCTTGAGAAACACCATTTTATTAACAGCACCAAAAGCTCCTCGTCCAATCTCTCCCAGATCCTCCATATCGTCAGATGTAAAGTGATAAATTTCACTTGGACCTAATTGCAGTTTTCCTGAAGCTTGAATTCGAATCCTTTCTCTTGTCCTTTCGGGTACAGGAGCTGCTCTGGGAGCATCTTGGAGGCTCAGTGTTAACTGTCTCCTTCGTTCTGCAGATAGGTCTCCACTATTATTTGAAAGATAGAGATCGTTTAAATGCAGGTCTGGTGCCGGCATTCTCGGTCTCCCTGAAAATAATTGATAAAATAATAATTACAACAGGTCAAAATTTTGTGTTAAACGAAAATTAATTAAAACTATTTCTACCTGGCAAATTCATTTGACGTTCGGCCATCTTTCAGCTGTCAAAATTGTCAACTATACCTCTGTAACGCACTGCCAAGCAAAACACGAAAACTCAACAAAAACCAATAAGACTTCACACTTAAAATAATTTAATTTTGTTTAGTTTACTTCACTATGGACTCATTATTTGGGGAAGTTTAAGAATAATTCACAAAAGTCAGTAGAATGCGGGCCTTCCCTCGTGTAAAATAACAAACAAAATTACCGCACCATTCATGAGGAAATGTCAATTTTTTGCTGCATAATATATTTTTCTCTTTCTAATGTAAAGATGGAACAGAAGAATATAAATCTTACCTATCAAGTAACTTTATAAATGATTAGACTGGAATTAAAATTACAAAAATCTTTTTAATTCTATTAAAAGTTTATTTTCAAGTAAAGTGTGACAAATATTTATACAACAGTGTACATACTTAATGAAAATATTAAAGATTTTCACTGAAGCCAAATCCAAAAGTGATTTAGCTTTGGTGTTCAAAACATTTGTAGGGATTAAAAAGTTAAGATTTTGGCGAACTCGTAACAGGTGCGAAACGCACTGGCGTAAAATAACACTGCCGTTAAATAGTGTGGCAAACTTGAACTGAATTGTGTCTATTTGATTCTTTTAACGTTTTCTTTATATTTTTTTGTGTTTTTATAAAAACCAATTAAAATCAATATATTTCGGTTATGGACACAGGAAGTTCAATTCTATGAAATAAAAATGAATATATAAATAAAATGGACGACAATATTAAATTTACTGCTGAAATAGGGCACAAATCATTAAATTTCCTTGACTTGACAATAGAAGTAACTAACCAAAAGCTTTTTTGTTTTGACGTTTACAGAAAAAATTCATATTCACATGCTATAATACTAAAAACTTCCATTGACCTTTTTAGTACAAAAATGGCCGCTTTTCGCTCCATGCTGGACCGCCTGCTGTCCGTCCCCTTAGCGGATAGCGTTAAGAAATGATTATAAGAAAGGCACCATTTATAAATTACTCAGAAAGAAAATTAAAAAGAGGACTCTAAGATAAATTTTTCCAGAGCAGAAAATGAATAAAAATGATAAGACTGATTACCTCTCTAAGAAATAATGATATTGAACCAGCTTTCTTTAATAACAACACAATAAAGAATTTGCTGGTCAATAATAAAATTAAAACAAAACCCAATAAACTCCTCAAAAGCGGAGTATATAAAATCAAGTGTTAAAATTGTCCCGGGATTTATATAGGCAAAACAAAAAGAAAACTTAAGTCAAGAATTAAAGAGTACATACAATCTGCCTATTATGCTAAGCCAACCTCTAGTTTAGCCAAACATTTAAAGGACACTGGCCATAAAGTTGATGAAAATAATGTGGAATTATTGAGAGAAATAAGAAACCAAAAAAATTTTAGACGTTTATGAAATATATGAGATATATGAGAAAAGAAAAACTAAGCAGGATGCCCGTTGAACATTTTATCAATGAAAAGCCGAAAATACGTTACGGCGGTTTCACCGACAAACGCAAGTCGGTGAGACTCACGCGTTACGCATACTTCACTGCTTCTTTACTAATTGTTCCACCTACATTTTACGGACACTTCACTACCGACGACATACCAACGCCGGATTGTTCAACGGGTGGTTGCTCTTTATTGAACGATCCAATAGATTTCAAAAATAAAAGTCCGTTACTTTGTCCAGCTCTGTTTGAACTATATTTTAGCTTTTTTAAACTTGGACTTTTCAGTCGTTGCCCTGTTGATGTCGAAACAAAACGAAACGTGTCGGCTCTCGATCTATTCCTCGAAAAGATCGATTAATAAAGATACAATTTGTGAAACTATAACAAGTGTTTTTAATATTTATCTGAAAATGAATAGAAATATGTTTCATCAAGTGATTACAGAAAGATAATTATAAAAATGAACTCAATTACTGCATTACGTGCCAGAATACATTGACTGCACAACACACTGACGAATTTATCGTTTCAAGAATCAGTCTGCAGGGTGAATTCTCACCACTACAGACACTGCTCAATCCATAAAACTTTAAATTATTAAAGAAAATCTTCAAAAAACACAACATCTGTCATCTCATTTAACAGACACAACAACACAAACATCAAAAAACTTCTAAATTTAAGATAAATAAAACTGTTAGATTGTAAGGATATATACTTAGTAAGAAAAAATTAAAAACATAAATTTTATTAAAGCGCACTATATTGGTACGTTCCCGATTCAATAAATTTGTATTCTATTCTATTCAACTCAATTAATTCTCACTTTAGCTATATATTAGTTTATTCGTTTTAACTTAATTTCTTTTTTATATACAGCTCGCTTTGAGCCGTCTGACTTCTAGCCCGAGGATAAAGTGGAGTTAAACTCTAATTTAGGTTTTTTGTAAACGTTTTAACAGTGAGGTCTCAAAGCAGCTAACTAAAAAGCTTTTCGTTAATAACATGACAAAAGAAACTGATTCGCGTATATCTGGTGAAGTATCAATATATAATCAACTTTTCGCGTTGTGTATCACTTTTTTTTTGGTTCGAAGAAACGTAAGGGACTCGACGGCGTAACATTTACGATGTGTTCTATGAAAATGTAACTATGAATAAAGAACTAAAGGAAGAGAACATACCAAAATTATCTGAAGCAGAAGCATTGGGGGCTTGTTCATAACCGCGATACGACTCCGTGCGATTGTTTCGTTCATCTCACTTTTTCACAAGGTTGACAAACGAAAATTTGTTTTTTACATTTGAATTTGCACATAATTAATGCTTTTAAGTAATATATATCATTCCAAAAATAAATATTTACAGTGAATCAGGAGCGCGAATTTAAGTTAATGTTTTTAATAATTTTTTTTAAAGAGGAAAAGGGAATATTTGTTTTATTGCTATTTCCTCATTTGCTGTAAAATAATAATAATAAATTTTTATATCTAATAAGACATATCACATACATATTATATTTATACAAGCCGTTTTTTATTCAACAAGCACTTTTCAAAAAAATAAACAAACCAATTATGTTGTTTGGTTATGTTCAACAATCGCACAACATTCGCACCAAATCAAGAGCATTGCTGCGATTTTTTTTACCCTTAATACCACGTATACATACATGGTTGAAAGATTGAGTCGAGATTGGGTTGAGTTTTCGACCCGCGTATATGGCAACGCAGAGTTGAAAGGTCAATTAGTCCTGAGCAACTTTACCTGCAGCGAGGACTACTGATTATTCGTAAGAAACTGGACTGGCTGGTGAGCCGGCGGCAAATTGAATGGTTTCCAGCTTCTTATGTTGAAATACTTCAGGGTGGACGAAACAGTGGATGAAATACTATGGTTTCCGCAAGCAAAATAGCAATGATAAACTATTTCATTTATTTATTTTTGGTATTGGGTGTTAAATTTTCTAAAAATTTTCTAATTTCAGACAAAGTAATCCCCTTATAAGCGTACAAAGCGCAAAACAACGAGGAGTTGTCATGTTTAAAAGGATGATATGATGATATTAGAGATGAGCCAGAATGATAGAGAGGTGAATTAAATGGTCTTACAGGGCTCTTTCCAAGCAATTACGTTGGACCATTTGTTTCATCAGGTAAGAAGAGCACATAGATAAATTGTAGATGATTATCGCGAACATTCCCAGAAGTACTTCCATGTTTTTAAAAACATCTTGTTCGTTTTACGTATTTATGATTTCGTTTTCATTATTGCGAAAAAGGATACTTTTGAATAATGAATAATTTGCACCGCTTTCTCGAGTATTTTTTCATAGATTTCCATCATATTAATCGGTCTAAAATTTTCGCATTGCTTGCTATTTTTCACATTCTCAACTGGCACTATTAACGATCCCTTCCATGAATTAGGGAATATTCCTTCCGTGAGTGATTTGTTTATTATATGTATTCAATAAAATCTGTCTAAGTTTATGAATATTGTGTCGAGTCATCTTCGTTTTCATATAATTGAAGTCATTCTTTTTACTTACTGATTGACATATTTCAATAAATGTACTCATGTCTATTGTATGAAATTTAAATACTATTCACTTGTTCGATACTAATATCACTATGGTACAATTTCAATAGATTAATTTGATCGCAGATTGGGGACCTGTATAGTGTCGCGACTATTATAGATGTAGATACAAGATTCAACCAACCACCTTATATTACAACCAACCAGCATATATTTGTCGCTACAGTTTTTCGTGTACTACTTCAGATTGATACTCTTTAGATAAATTAACACCCCTCCAGTTCTTCTTGAGATACTGTTACACCTTATAATAATTTCTAAATTAATTTCAAAGTCTTCAATGTCATTCGTTACATGTATTTCTGAAAGTGTTATTACCTTACTATCACTCAACTTTTTTCAGTTCTTCTTAGTTATTTGTAAGGCCTTGAATATTTAAATCAAAGGCAAGTTGGGAGGTAACCCGATACTTAAGCCAAATATGAGAATAATTTCTGTTAATTATCAATGCACATGTTGCTCGCTTTGCAATATTTGTTTATGTCGACATAAATTATGTAGCGAAGTGGGCAAATGTTGCATTGGTTTAGAATTTCTAGGAAAGGAATTCATGTAATGTGTGCACTCAGGAATTTTAAGTGCACACAGGGCACTTCTTCAAACCTAAATTGTTGTGAAATATGAATTGGAAGAAGATTCTGCGATGGCTTTTTAACGTCAGAACATTCTTCCATACCTACTCTTACACTTAGAAAATCTCTGTCTGAATTTAAGCGGTCCAGTTGCAGCGGTGAGCTTACCTGGGACTGCTGAAATGGAATGGTATTCTAAACAAACCAAATTTTTAAAAATAGGGACAACAAAAATGGATTGAAAATAAAAATGAGGAAAAACGAAAAGTAAGTTAATAAAATATAAATTTTGAATAAATATATATATGATAATTTAAAAAATTATACTTCTTTTTGGGAACCATTAGGCATGGCCCACGGAATCAAACGTCGTCCGCTGGCTGCTGGCGGGCTGAAATGCTTCTCACAAATGTGGATTCTCTTCTTCCTTTGACTGCATAATCCTAACAGTTCCAGCCATCTCTGCCGACTGAAAATAAGAAATATTACTTTTCTACAAAAGGTCTCATATGATATTTTATCAATAAAATTCAAAATACTTCAAACATGGGTAAAGAAATAGATGTGCCATTTTAACTGATATAATACATACAAGCCACATCAATTTCTGGTGGTAAACATAATTATTTATTTAGGTTTAATTGCTGATTATTATTAAAGTGGTATTATATAAAATACATGAACCCTGTTTTCTTGAGCTGTCGCAGTTATAACATAAGTTTTGATGATAGAAAAAAATTACTTGCACTAATTACATATAACGAAGAAAATTTTTCTTAGAAAAACTAGTTTAAAGCATGACTCAATATAACAAAAATAAAACTAAATATATCAAAATCGACTGTATCTCGATTATAGAGATATTTATAAATAAGTCGAAATATGATTGAATTTGTGAATGATCTGGATGATATTGCTATAAAAATATAAGAAAATATTGGGGTCATGAAAAGAGTAAGAAAAAGGATGATGCTGGAATCTGCTATTTTAGTGTAAAATTCTGTGATGAAGCCGAATTTCGAGTGTTGCAAAATAAAGCGATGAGATTTTCCTATACTTCAAGTCCAACATCCCTATAGCATGGATGTTGGAATGCTTAAACTGAAAAGAAAATTCAATTTTTCATAACGGGTTAAATTTGTTTAATAACTTATCAAACGTAATTAAAAGTACAATAATATGTGAATTTAAAAAGAAGGTTCTGCAATGCGGGAAAGCAAATTATTAGTATACTTTTTTAAATTGTAACATTATTGTAAATGTCATAGTCATCTACGGCTAATAAAAGAACCTAATTACTTAAGTGTAATCATAATAATAATAAAATGAATAACCCCTTAAGTCCGGATTTTAAATCTTCTATTTAGTACCTTTCATACAGTTATCCCAAAGATTGTAAAAGCAGAATATTTAACGGATAAAATACTATGTATATAACGACTATAGATGGCGAATGAAACGTGAAAACCTCGAATTTTCGCAAAGTTGATTTTTGGACTTCATGAAAATTGAAATTATATCATGAAAGTATTTAATATGTGATTTCCGTTCCAAGGTAAGTTGCTTAAAAACAAAACATGTTTATATGGCCGAGGTTTAATGTTAAAAATTTTGAAATTAAAATTAAAGTATTTAAATTAATTTGCGTATATCTAAATTCTGTTTTTGCACGGTTCGATACGTTGCAGATTTCAAAGGCATAAATTAATATTATTGCACAGACGCGATCTATTTTACTTCGTAAATATGCCGGTGTAATGTATGTATGGTTTAATTAAAGATTAGCCAAGACCGCAATTTGCAATTATTATAAAATTACAGCTTCTATTGGCTCTGAAAGTCAATAAAAAATTTCACAAAATAGCTTTGTATATTTGCTTTATTAAACAAAGGTATTACTGATACACTTTATTTCAATTTCCTTTAAACAATTTTTTCCCACCTTGATTAAAGAGTTTTTAATTACACTTTATGAGTTATTTGTATCAGTTACTTAGTTCTCCAAGCGGAAACTTTGCTTCTGCTGGAAAGTTCAAGGAAGCAGCTAGAATATACTAAAAGTTTGGTCAAGGCAACCGGGCTTTGTATATGTATAGTGATTTGAGATAATTAAGGCGATCGTGTGTCATAGTAGACATTAAATATGTTTTAATTCCATTTAACACCCATAAAGAATATTCCTCTTAACTATTAGCAATTGGTGCGTTGACTCCGATTCTTAATACAATTTCAATTTATAAATACTTAATACTTATGTAAGGTGATTTTTAAAATAAGGTTTTTTGCCTAGCGAGGTTGTTAGAGTCGCGGGAAGAGGACTGATGAGGAACCCAAATGCTTTCTTTTAAAGTTTAAAAATTCATGACAACTTTTAGAAAAGTACTTACCATTCAACATCTTTCGGAAAACTAAATAAATATTTAAAACTTCCGCAACCAGCAGCACATTTCCTAGTTTGTTTATTCATTTTGGTACACTATCCGCGCGCGAATATAAATAAACTGACAGTTTATTTTCCCGCCAACACTTTTTATTGCAAAAAAGCAAAAAGTTAAATGCACTCACACAGATATATTTTAATTCATGCGAATATTAATTATAAATAAATTTTTAAAGCTAAAACTGTTGAATTCTTTTACAATCGGAAGAAAACCAGTGACAACCTTATCATTTGCAAAAGAAGCCAACTGATTTTCTACCAACTGTTATAAAGCACCACAAATAAGTGTAAAACAATATAATACACTCTTTACCACAATATGTACTTTCACTTTCTTTTCTTAAAACCACTTATTACTTAGATTTTTAAACTTCTTTACAAAATTTCGCCATCCCCAACAAATTTCTGACAGACTAATGTTTATTTACCTTTTCAAGTCAGCCAAGTCATATGTATTGAAACAATTTCATTGTCCCTACATAAAATGCCTGGGCAATGGAAATGTGTTGGAGTATAGTTTTACGCCTGACCGGCTGATTTTATGAATGGGTTGAAAGCTCTTCGGTTATTTTACACAAAATGTCTGGCCACTGAGTATGGTGTAGTAAAATAAACTGGAAAATGCCTGGCCAATGGGTTAGTATTGCGCATCATTTTTGTGTGAGTGCAATTAATCTAACGTCAAATTTTCTGAATGCAGTCGTACTCTTCACACGAATGTAGAAATGGCCTTAAATTTTTCTTTTTCTTTTACTCTTACGATACTAATGGCCACAGGAAGCTTTGAAAACTTTGAAGCTCTACCAACACTACTTTTCGGAGCTTTCAAGTATTTGCCTCTCTTTCCCATTTTTCTTCTCAATAAGGTGCGTCTACTTTGCCTTAGTTATTCTTTGGCGGAGTTGAGTTGAGTCAACCCTACTTCGACTCGATCCGCGTATACATGAAGTTAAACTCAGGTTCAACCTAGGTTCAACCCTGCATGTATACGGGGTAAAAATATATAACAACAGGAAAGGCCCTCATCTGTGAAACCGTGTACGTGTGATCGGCATTTGGCTTTTAGGCGAGGTGAGGACGGAGAGCTCTTTTCCTTAGTTTGCGAACTGTCAAAGTGATTATCGTGAATTGTTTGATGGTTTAACAATTTTGTTTTGTAATTTCACATACAGTTCCGAGTGTTTTTTACTCTTTATTTTAGTGCAATATATTAGAAAACTGTAAAGCTAATAGCTTTCAACTTTTTGAACTGTAGACAGTGTACTTTAATAGTGAAATTGTTGAAATGAAGTGCGCGAATGAAGTGTTGTGTTGTGCAAACAATCGGCGTTGTACACGTGGAATATCGTTTTTCAGGGAAGTTTTGGATTAAAATAATGTTTTGTTAGTTCTTAAGCTTGATATAATTGCATTGACACGTTAAGAACAGCAACGGAACGTAAAGAAAAGTGAAGTTTTCTTGGCGTTCTTAGTTTGTTTATTCAGTTTTACCAACATTTCACACAATTTTTCTTATATGGGAGGCTTGCCGGCATACAGACTTTGACATTTTACAATTACTTTGCACTCCGATTGTCAAACTGTTATGGTAAAATGCGAGAAATCCACGCACACATGCTGCCATCAAGTGGTAGCATGAGGACATTTATTGGTTGGACGATTGTCACAACCAAAAGGAATCGGGAAAGGTAAAGTAAATACTAGAGTGAGCGTTTATAGTTCGCCGTGCAGGCTGGCGTCTAAGGCCAAGGAAGTGAGGGGCCCGCCTAGCTAGCCGTGCTAAGCTCACCGGATTGGCGGAATCTTGCCTCTTCTTTTGGCTCATCCTACTTTGGCTTACTCACCCGAACATTTATTGCGGGCACTCTTTAAGTTCTAAGGACCGAAGAAAAAATGAAAATGCAGGATGCCCAAACTTGGAAAAAGAAGGAAAAAAAGATCAAATTACAATTATGTGCCTAATGATAAAGCAGCCTCAGCCCAAGGATGTTGGGCTATGTCCCACCGTGTATTGCGGGTACGAGATCGTAATCTCAGAAACAAAAGGAAACTATTAAACTGTGAAAAAAAAACAACGGAGATCATATTCTAAGTTAGTCTTACGTCGGTTGCTACTTAAGTTTTGAGATATGGCAACACCAGTGTGAATATGTCAAATCTGACATTGTCATCGTAAAGTTTGAAATTTTTAATGGTGATCGTACTCAGAACGTTTTGTCATATGAGTATTATTTAACATTCATTTTGGTTAAAAAATGGAATTAAGTCGTGAACATTTTCGTCCGGTGATTTTCTATGACTTTTGACGTGGATTAAACCAACAATAGTGTGCCGATCAACTCGCTTCGACTTTTGGTAATGAAGCACCATCTCGAGCAGAAGTGTTACACTGGTTTTTCAAATTCAATCGTAATCGCACTTCGCTACAGGACGAATTTCGTGAAGGTCGTCCTAAATCGGTTGATGTGCCAGAAAAAACTCGATGCTGTGCGTGAACGTGAACTGATATTGCAAGATCGTCATGTGACATACCGTGAGATTGCGGCATGCTTGGGCATTAGTTCCTGATCAAAATTAATTGTAATCATTTTTAAATTCAATAAAAACCATTTTAGAATTAATTTGAGTTTAATTTCTTTAATTTGTTGATTTTTATAATACTCTCCGATAGAATTTCTACGTATAAATCGTTAAATACTTTCCCAACGTGGACATGTTGCACCTTTTTGGAAAAGTAAGAAGATGGGGAATCTAATAAAAATAAAAGAGAGGTATACTAATTACATGAATTTCGGAGAAAATTTTGAAAAATTCTGAATTTTAGGTAATCGCAAAACATTTTTTTCGCTTTTGGAAGTGACTGTATCTGCAGTGGTACAATTTTGATCAACATTGTTGACAATTTTGGAAAGTAGTTTTTTAGCGTTTGTTTGATGACGCTGTGTTGGGTAGATGAAGAGATAAAAATAAAAGAGTAACGTGCATACCAAAGAAAACTGAAATTTATGAATCACCTTGTAACTCCCAAACGGTTGAGATTGCCCCCCCCCCATAAAATTTTTTGTTTGGGTAGGTGAGAGCTATCATTTGTATTCGTATTGACCTCTAGAAACGTTACACTCTGTATATAACGAGAAGTTTTTAAAAAAATGCCGTTCCTTCCAATTTATCTCCTAAGTTTGGAAAGCGAAAAATCTGAAATAATTTGAGTTAAGGCTTATGTAAATATTACAGGAAAAATACAACTATGTCTCTAACTAGCACAGTTTTTTTTAGCTTACAAGGTTCGGAACCCTCGGTGCATGAGTCCAACTCGTACTTGGCCGGAATTTTTTTTAAATGGTTTTAAATTTTTTCGCATGGAAATGCTTCTCTGAGAGAGGATTTTCAATAAAAAACTTAAAAACTTATTCATGCGACCTGAAATTTTATCAAGAATCTTTGAGAAAACAGAAAAACAGGATGCTCAGTCAAGCTTTAACCCAGAAAAGCGTAAAGCTTCAGAGAAAATGAAGCACTTAAATACTAACTATTAAACTACTAAACAGAAAGTCAGTATTATTTAACCAAATTTAAAAATTCTTGAGAGTAAAGAGTTGTTGATATTTGCTAGTCATCATAAATACTCTAGCCCTTAAAGCAGGTTGATTGCACTTTCACAGATTTTAGTAAAGCCTTTGACAGAATTGACCACGGGATTCTCATTAAAAAATTTAATCTACCCGGGTGCCCACCGCTTTTTGTTGATTAGCTGTCCTCCTCCCTGTCCGGATGCTTTCAGCATGTCTTGTTCAGCGGTGCATTCTCGGTTTACTCCTTTTTATAATTTTTATTATTGATGTCTCTGTTTATTTGCTCTTCTAATTCTTCGACTGCATGCCTAGCGTTATAAAGTATTTTGTATTTTTTAAGTATTTAGGTCCTTGATTTTCTGCGTTCAAGCTTGAGCCGCATGAATAACTTTTTGAGTAATTTCTATTTCTTTATCTAACCATTGTACACAATTGCATCATATACCTGTCTTTGCGCAATGAGACATTTAAGTTTCCTCACTTCCCTTACCCTAACGCATCAAAGGGTTGTCCCATAGAATTTGGTCAGATTGTCAACTAAAATTTATTTATTTATTGAAAATTCTCTCTCAGTGAAAAAATCAAAACTATTTAAAAAAATCTTCGGACGAAAAACTAGTCTTAATGCAAACATCATTATATCTGCTTTCTTTTAATTATGTCTGCTTCCTTCTGTTAATGGATCAGTGGAGATGATCTTATAGTGAAGTGCAAAATTCAATAAGATATTGCGACAATTGTTTCGGAACCGTAAGAGGTCAATATCTTTGATATTTCCGATACTGCGAAGTGCGTTTTTTACCGAAAATCCTAGATCAATATTTTTTGGAAAATCCTAGATCAATTTTTTTTTTGTAAGGTTGTCCGCTTTCGTCAAATTAATAGTCACAATGTTGGAAGATGCATTTAAAATTTTCTCTTTGATGAAACCTTTTCCATTTCGTAGGGTACCATCTTCATATAATAAAGGTGAGAGGGAAGCATTTGACTGCAATTTTGACAAAAATTGTTTAACTTCCAAAGCAATAGTCTGGAAAAATGCAAGTTTAGCACGCAATAATTTGGCGTCCTAGTTTTAAAGCTATTGCACTTTCTGGTCAGCTTTTTACTCCTTTGATATATTGACATACATTAGGAATAGTTTTAAGAGCATCACTGGCACCATTAAAATTTTACACCCAACGAACAGCACTCAATTTTAAAGGAATTAATGAAGACTTTGAGCACTTGATGTAATTTTCACGTCGGGCAGGACTGTAGCAAAACAGCCAATAAACTGATCTCAAAACATAACATCTCAGTTAGTCTTTTTCATCGCTTTTTTATGAGTTATCGATTGTATGTAAACCACAACTTCCCAAATTGAGAAGGATTGGTCCATTCGCATAATTTTTTTGAGTTCGCATTCCATTTATTGAACAAATTTATTGTTTCTATTTGTTCGGTCCATTGAAACTTGTAGTTTTATAAGGTCAAGACCTTTTAATGCTTCAAAGCTCCAAAGAAAAATCTTATCAAGTCAGCTGCAGTCGCATGGCCCAGAAATGATGATCCACAATATCTAGTATAGACTTGAATGTTTTCTGAATTCCAGAAGAGTACAAAACATCCATTTGTCCATTTTGGGCCACCTTCTTAAGTGAATTATTAAAACCAACTACAATGTAATTACAGTTAGAAGAGACATCCTGAAGTTCGAGAAAGAAGTATTGGGTAAGACCAAAATTGATAGTTTATGCGATTTTAGTCCTCTGGATTTGCATTTGTGATGCTATTTTTGAATCTGGAAAGAGTTCTAAGCTTCTCTATGAGAAATGGTTCAGGGTTACATGCATACACAATAGTATTTTATTATTTTTGTGGTTGCTGGAGTGGTGCTTGTAGCTCTTGAAAGTACGAAAGGATCATTACCGATTTCTTTGTATCCTGTAGACGACATGTTTAAAGAATTGTTGTTTTTAAAGAAGAAGAATTTTTTCCAGAATAAAAATTTAATCGGCTTATCGATTTTTGTGATGTTGACATATGAAACGTAAGAACTTGCTCTCACATTTTGCTGAGTAGGATAGATTTTAAACATAATCTTCAATCAAAAGAAAAAAGATCGTTGATCTATACATATTATAACTGTGATTTATGGAAAAATCTGATGAAATAGTTTTAATATAGAATTATATTCATGCAAAATGTTGGGGCATTGAAGGCAATGAGAACGCGGAACACCTGGCATAAAAGGGTGCGGATTCTCAGTTTATTGGACCCGCGCCATTCTGTGGCTACTCGAAAAGCCGATTGGCAATGCGTATCAGGTCATGGGAGGACGAACGCAAGCACACATACTGGACAGATATTCCAGGGTTAAGACAGGCAAAGAGGTTTATAACCTACTCAAAACAGAAAACGGAAGTGCTGTTCTCACAGACTAGATTTAAGGCTGATAACAGGAATTCTAACTGGTCACTGCCCCTTGGGCTAAAAAAGAGGAAGAGACAGCGGAAAACATCCGCTGTCATGTCACTGTCCCTAATAATAATAATAAATCATGCAAAATACTATTTATTAAACCTATCTAGTACAGACTTATTTACCTGTATAGATATCCAAATTTACATAGTTTACGTTTTTCGGTTGTTTATTTCCAGTCTGTTTGAAATAAACACTAACTTTGCACAAGCAATTTACCACAGTTCATCTAATAATGGAATGACTAAAATTGTAAACTTATTATACATATATGCCAGATATAATAACCAAAATGAATTAATTTCAAATAATTCCCTTTAAATTTCTCAGAAGTAGACTTCGAGTGATAGCTAAATTTATACGGCCAGCATCAGAAAATAATTTGAATTTATGGCAGACAAATACTCGGTTTCGATAACTGCTCTCTTGGCAATTCATATCACTGTCAATTCTTCGAACCTTCTCTGATAACCACGAATCTAAATTCCACCAAAATATTAGTGTGACATTATAAAAATACTGATTGGGCTGGACTTAATATCTCAGAGAGCTGAACTGGCCTGATTGCTTCTCTCTGAGAGATGTTAATCAAAGCACCGAATATTGGGATGCATCGCTTTATTCCTCAAACCAACTAACCCCAATTGGTTCTATGCCATAAAAAATAAAGGGGCAGCCTTCCATGCACGGAATATTTACAAGTCAGTGATTAGTCGGGTAAAGTTAAATTTCGACCAGAGCGTAAAACAAAATTTATTTTCTACTAAAGTGTTATAACGGCTTCTGTTCTCTAAGAAAAACTGTAAGAATTAATTTTACCTGTTCGTCAATACCAATACCTTCATTACAGCCACTTCCATAGCCATCACGGTGCACTAGCAGGCAAAAGCCGCTACACTTTTGTACTTGGGAAGTTTTTAGGCATACAACTCCCTCAAATCGTTGGTGGAGTAAGTGATAACGTGCCGGTCTCTCAATCCGGAGTTCCCAGGTTCCCACCAGAGGCGACCAATCAAGCTAAAGTCTTTAAAAAATGGGTTTGCCAACTGATATTTTAAAAGAACACTTGTTGCATCAGTGCGACTATGTATTAACTGTAATTTACTTTTAGCTGTTTAAGGGGATCTTGCGCTCGTAAGGCACTATTTCGCGGTCATTTTTCAAAATTATTTTCGTGCTACGATTCCGGCCACAGATGTTATCCGAAGTCAGAGAACAAAATTGTAAATGCTAGAGCATTTTATATATCTTTTTCTATAATTTTGGCATTTTTTTGACACTACTACACGATCTAGAAAAAAAGGTGCTAAGAAAATTGCAAGAAAGTTCAATCAAACTGATTGGTTCATTTGTTTTTGAGTTATCATGACGCGAAATATGAAAACAGTGATTTCGAGAAAAACGCGTTTAAAGTATTAAAACTGTATGTAACGCCGAGGAGGTGGCCTGGCTTAAGGCTTCATAGCTCAAATATTTGGCCTAATATATTTAAATCCCTTTAGAGGACGATTTTACAATACTTGAAGATTACGAAAATGCAAAAAAAAATCAATTTTTTCCACATTCACGACCGCAAGACCCCTTTAAACGGTTTGGAAAAATGATTTGTAAAAGAAAAGAAAAACTTTCTTAAAGTAGTAAGATAGATAAATACAAACATTAATACAAAAAACATGTATTTTATCCTTAAATAAAAATAAATACAGAAGTATAAGGGATTACGTTCTACCTAATATAAAAATATTTTTGGTATATAAGATCGAACAGTTTAAAAAGAGATGTAAGTCAAGAAGATATTTGTTTGAAATCCATCCAATAGAAGAATGTATTTAATCAAAATTGAGCGATACGAATTTACTTGAGCAAGCATTTTGTAAAAAACTGTCTGCTCACAGCATCGTTCGGCATTAAGTTTGAATATTTCAAAATTAATCCAAGAATTTCTTGTGGATCTAGAAATTCCAAAGCAATACTAAGAAAACAATTCCATGAGTAGAATATATGTTCTCCCACGGTGTACTTAATGATTTTATCACAATTTATACAATTAAATCGGCCATTTAAAATTCCCGCGAACGTATCAAAGCATCTATCCCAAGCATTATGATCAAAGAGTTTAGCAGCATCTTCAAATAACACTGGATCTCCATAACTTAAAGCAATTGGAATAACTTTAGCTGTTTGATTTTCATGTATATAAAAACGACAAATTACATCCATTATGGCAGGAACTTGTCTAAGGATATTATAGCATCTTTCTTGTTCATTTCGAGACCACAGAAATTTTATGAGACTCTCTCCAATATCATGAAACTGGCAATTGTTGTCAAAACGTATTGGGAAGTCACATGTATCACAGCGTTTGATGTCGCCTGAATTAACAAGTATGAATCCAGCTATTAAAAATTCAATAGATGCCTCCTCCATTTCCCAAATTAATTCGGGCCTAACGTAGTTAAAATACATCTCAAAACAATTCTTCTTTGCCTGAATTTGACTGTCTCCATTTTCGATCATTACGGCTTCCAATTTAGCCAGGAGATTGATTATCTCGGTAGAAGTGTATTCGTCAAATACTAAGCTATATCGGTCCAAAAAATTAATATTGCTTATTTTGGAAGACTTAAAAATAAGATACAAGTTGTAAATGGTCTTCTCTTCGTCAGTTATTATTTGCCCTTTCAGAGATTGCTTTCTGGACGAAGATCGATTACAAACGATTTCTTCGTCATTTTCAAATTTTTCATTTATTTCCTTAAAAGGAATGGTCCGTTCTGTTGGAATTAAGTCCTTTACCAAAGTTTTCTGTTCATCACTGAAAATGTTAAATTTATATTTAATGATATTTTTCCCAAATTTTCCAGTAACTGTAAGAAGAGTATCCTTAAGTTGTTTCTCAGTGTTAGACTTCATTTTTAAATTATCGCAAAATGCATTTTCTAAAACATAAATGCCATTCTCAAGTTTCTTCGTTTTTGGCACCTCCACTTCTCTCTGTGTAATACTGTCGAAAATCACTGATAAGTCATTGAGTAGTTCATACTGGTTTGTGCTTATTAAATACTTTTTAATTTCGTTAAGCACTACCAAGGCATAGTCCTCTTTAGCTTTGTCAGCGAAATATTTTACATTCCTTTTTAATAATAGCGTGCACTCTAACAATTTCTGCTGATGCACTAAGTCTATGGCAAATGAGTGGACAGTTTGCAATCGTACTGTAAATAAAGATCCACTGTTCGTAAATATTACAATATCGTGGCCAACAACTTTACAATCTGAAATTCTTTCAAAATGGTTGGACCATAGTACAACACTGGAAGTCCGAGGATCAAATATATACAAACCAAAGTCTGTGAATGCTAAAATGAAGTCATTAACAATTGATTGAAGTTTAGAAAATTGTAATGTCTGTGGTGGGTAGTCGGTGATGTATTCGTCCTCGTTATATCTAAAATTGATACCGCTATTGTCATCATCATTTAATCTCATGATTTTTGTTGGTGGGCACGCTAGTGCAGCTTTAAATTGATGGGTTTGGAGTACGTTTCCTTCTAAATCAACCTCCCAAAGACGAGATCCTGGCCTAGCGCAATAAATTCGAGATAAAAGTATATTTTCTCCGGGATTTATGGAGAAACATGCACCATAATATCCGTCGCGTGGCCGATTTCCAATCTGTAAAGAAAATAAATACATTAACAAAGATGAAGTCAGTGCATTTAAAAATATATTTTATTTACTTTTAAAAGTCTGTTCTTAAAATTTAATCTGTCGATTTGACACCTTGGATGAATCACAGTGAAAATATAGTTTCGAAGATGGGCATCCACTATATATGTCAAAAAAATAACTTAATTTTCTAGAATGATCGGGCAATATAGTTTTCGGGTAAATCAATTTCTGCTTCTTGGAAACTTAACACATAACACGTATAAGTAAAATAGTAATTTATGTATTTGAAGTAGCGTTCCCAGACCTAGCAAATTGTTAGAGTAGATAACATAAACAGCCCGAACGATAATCGACAACTCCTTTACGATGGAACTTGATGTTATTGTGAACGTAAATAATAAGTGCAAGTGTGATCATATTAACTGATTCCTGTTATTCCACTTCCCAGTTAATCTACACAAAGATTCTTTGATCTTATGTCCATAAACTTCATATTAAAAATACAAACTTTGGACCAATTTAAAATGGAGATACACTCTTGTTTCTTACGTGATCGGAACTGGGCACCGTTTGAGATTTCTATTCTTTTGATTACAAAACAAAAGGATAAACGACAACTTGGCTTATTTTTCCACATTATATTTTTGCAAGATTTTCACATTTCTCCCATACAAAAAATTCACAGACGTATCCTAGTAAAGGAGTTTATGAGGGTAAAATTAATTTGTTACAAATTTCGTCAATACCTGACTACTATCAAGTTTTAAAAGGTAAACACAGTATTAATAACATTATCGTCAATTGCTTCAAACACAAATTACAAAAAATATAAAGCAAGAAAATGCAATAGAAAGTAGGATCTACAAAATTAGGCAGTTTATAAAAGTATGCAAAGTAACCTTAAGAAAAACTGAGAAAGCTGAGGCTGAACGGGGTGAACCACAGCCTAGTACATCCGCGGCGGCTAAAGAAGAGGACCTCGGGTCGCTCTCCGAAAAGGTCGCCGGTCTCACAAGAGATGGATGACGCAAATCAAACGCACGTTAGGGTTCCCAGTCAGGAAGAGATCCTATCGATAATTGGAGTGGAAGAACCCAGGACCTCAATCCAAAAAAAGATGGACGTAAGATCGCACTGAAACATCCACTTTTGAGAGAAAAGTCACGAACTGAACTCAAAAGTGTTTAATTAATTGTATACCCGGAACAAAGGTAGGCCAAGGGGTTGAATAATTGTTAAGAAAGAGATACGCGCTATTTCTATTCCACAGATGAGCGACCGTGACTGTGAATCTGTACAATGGGAAGTCGGCAAAGAGCGAGACCAAAAGAATCTACTACTAGCATCGGCATACCTTCCATATGAAGAGAATCCATCTTCCACGGAAACTCTGAAAAATATGGTAAGGTGTGCAAAGGACAAAAATTTGAGGTTAGTCATAGGCTTGCGAACGGGAAGACTGTCGATGAGATTGAGAATTGGTATGTATCAGACGAGATATCATTCTCGGACCATCGATGGATACTCTTTGAGCTGAGGGTCAATGTCAGAAATAATCCCCTGACTTTTAGAAACACCAAACACAAAATTGTGTACAAGTAATGTTCCTTTGGAATCAACACAGGGAATTGATGATGAGACTGCTAACATTAAAGATGTTATCAGACTCGTATTCGAGGAAGCGTGTCCAAAGAAACGTTAGAAAACAGTATCGAAGCAGAGATGGATGAATTCTCGGCTTATGGAGATGAGGAAAAAAATCAGAAAGCTATTCAATAAAGCAAATAAACACGAAAGAGAGGAACTCTGGGAAGAGTACAAAGCAGCACTCAAGCAATTCAAGTCTGAGTGCCGAAAAGCCCAGAGGGAATCATGAAAAGTTTTTACTAGCCAAATTGAAAGCACGGTTGAGGCAGTTAGACTGAAAAAAATATTATCTATGTCGAAAAACCGCTCTAGTGGATGGAGACTCGATAAGGAAAGACGCTACCCCTTGGAGATTCCAAGTTGAAATGGAAAAGGAGGAAACGAAGAAACTGTGTACTTTGAACAAGATAAGATGGGCAATAAAAACTTTCAGCCCAAATAAATCACCGGGCAGAGATGGGATTTATCGAATCATGCTACAGAAGGGAGGTAACTATGGAAAAAACTCGCCCAACTTTTTAGAGCGTGTCTAAAGTTCAGATATACTCCTAAAAATTGGAAAGTGGCAAAGGTAATATTTCTACTCAAACCCAACAAGACGGACTATAGCACATCTAATGTTTATACACCAATTGGCCTTACCTCATTCTTAATGAAAAGTCTAGAAAGACTCATAGACTCCACAAGGAGGGTTTCTTTCACCATTCTTGTAGCTGATAGTGATTGATGAACTACTTGAAGCCCTGTCAGATAAAGGTCTCTACGTAACTTGTTATACGGACGACCTATCGATAGTAGTCACAGGTAAATTTGAAGAAAACTTGGGATACTTACTTCAAGAATCAATCGACACGAAAACCTCTCGGGCGCAGGATTGTGGATTAAAGATAAACCCAGACAAAACGGAACTCTGCTGCTTCACCAAAAGACATAAATTAAGAAAGATAGTTCCCCCGTACACTGGCAACACTAAATTAACCGTAAAGAATGAGGCCAAATTTCTGGGTGCTGATGGACGGGAAACCAAATTGGGCTAGACACATACACGAGAAGAAAAACAAAACGGTAAGAGTTTTCTGGACGTTTAGAAATGCTATAGGTAAGGTATGGGGACTATTACCCTATATTATAAAATTGATATACACATGTGTAATCAGACCCATGATAACGCATGGAGCGATGGTCTGGTGGAAAGCGATGGAGTGGGCAGATACCAGAAGATTATGGACCAGGCCATGCTGTTTAGGCATAACAGGGGCTACCAGGTCAACACCGGCAAGGGCCTTGGAAGTCATTCTAAATATTACTCCACTAGAATTATGTTAAACAGGTGGCACTAAACTCGGCTGTACGTTTACGTATGAATAAACTGTGAAAGGTAAGGGGGGAATGCAAACCCAACATGAGAACATCGTCCAAATATGTAATGATAATACGATCAAGAGACTGCTTAAGGAAGAAGACGTCTGGGACTTCAAAACTGGTAATCCCAATATGGAGGCAATCTTCAAAACTCAGTTTCCGACAAAAAGTGAATGGATCAACAATAGGGTGATTCAAGAAAACACATTTACGATTTACACAGATGGCTCCAAATGCGAGCGTGACTGTGGCTTTGGAATATCGTGCGAGGAACAAAACCTGGAGTTATGGGGAGGGGTAAACAACTCCTCCTCGGTTCTAAACAGCTAATAGAACGGGGAGTAAGATCCTCTAGGATTGCAATATGCACAGGTAGCGAGGCGTTCATCAAATCTTTAACAAAAACCGCGGTAAAATCGAAAACGATAGTGGGATGTAAACAGGCCCTCACGGAGTTAGGGAGACAAAACGATGCCACCCTAATATACGTGCCGGGGCACAGCGGGATAAAAATATAAAAAATCCCACGTAATGAAAAAGTGAATAAGCTAACTTGGGCATACCCACCCATGAAATCAAAAAAGAAATCATGGAATTGGGACCGAGGAGGCAGAAAGAAAAATGGGAGGGATCCGACATCGCCAAACATACAAAGGCCGATACATCCCATTTACAAAAGATCAGTGTTAAAACTTTAAACGAGCTTTTCTCACACTTACCTTTTTCAGAGTCGGTGCCCACTGTAGCTAAAAATCTACTGCACCGATCCTTTTGAAATTTTGCACACTTTTTCTTTACATAAATGACGAGGTAATGACGTCGAGTTATTTTTTTTAAATCTTAACGTATTTTAAAATCACAACATTTTTTTTTTATGAAAAATCGGCATTTTGACTTCCAAGTGCCGTAAGAAATTGAAAAATCAATAAAAAAAAAGCTCGACGTCATTACCTGCAGAAACTTATGAACTAAAAAAATCATTTTGGTTTTTTGACTTCAGATGATCCAATGATGAGTTATGAGGGGCACCGCAATCAAACTTTTTTTGAGACGTCCGCGGAGATTCGCTGTCAATGGCTCATTTCTTCATAAAAATTAATGAAAATTTCACGAAATGTTCTTCAAATGTTATTTTATTATGTAGTAATTATAGAAATAAATGCATATTAACTGTGTTGCCAAAAAGAATTATCGAAAATATGTTTTTTTTTGTATCGAATTAACCTTACTCCCCCCTTAACAAAGCCTAACTGAAACTTCTTGTTGGCCTTGTGATAGGACATGCAAGACTAAGGGCTCATGCTATAAACACCGGAGGGGCGAACTTCAGTCTATGCAGGGGATGCGGGGAAGAAGACGAGACCATATTACACCTTCTCGCCCAATGTCCAGTAACGCAAAAAACGTTTAGAATCTTAGGAACATATAACTGCGAAGATTCAGCAGAATTTTGAGTTACGGGGATCAGTTGGTTCGACAGTTGACTTTAGGGTACGCTGCCGAGCAGGGGGCGTACAACGAGCCACTAAAGGCCTCAATGCAAAGAAGACACACATCTTCCCCCTCTTGCAAACCAACCAGCCAACCTTAACGAAGCTAATTCCTCAAGAGGCTCCTAGACAGGTGAAAATCAATCTTGTCAAAGCTGGAATTAAAGATCCGTGCCATCGACGAGATCAAATCTAATATAATTAGTACGGCGATGAGGCGCACGCAAGAAGTCGTGAGTCCTCAAAGAACGATGAGGAACTGTTATGTTAAATTAAGCTAATAGTTCAGACCATTCAAATGAGCCCTGCTAGCAATAAGTGGCAAACAAAACACTGCAGCTGCAGCGCCCTCTTTTAACAATATCTAGTTGAAGCAGCCCAATCCAATCAGTGTATGGTATTAATATAAGGGAACTAACCCTTTTGACCACCGCTTGTCGAAGCCTTAGGTCGCGCTGGCCTTATTATTTATGACATTAAGAAGATCCTTGAAAAACAAGCGGGAATTCAGCCAGACAACTACATACCAGGTTTTTTCTAGCAACGTTAAGGGACAGCCGTCGATAGTGAAGTGAAAGGGGCATTCCCGGAAAACCATGGGAAAAATAGGGGATTTTCAAATGACATTTATTAAATGACCACAGGAAATAATTGAATGAGATTTTTTACTTTTTATTGGGATTTTCAATTATTTTACAATTTTGGTTGCTTTCATTTTTCCCTCTCGGTAGTCATGTAGACAACGTCGTTTACAGGCACCTCTTAACAATTATCCAAAACGGTGGGCGTGATTGCGCAAATATAATGCATTTGAGAAAGACAATTAAATTTTTTTCTTAATTTAAATACATACAAAAAACAAAATGAAACAAAAGAAATCAAATCGGTTCAATAGTCCTCGCTTAATCACGCCCACCACTTCGAAAAATTGCGTTCCGGGAAACACACTCGCAAAGTTTTGCAATTGGTATTAAATAAGCGAAATTTCCGGAAAATTTCGATTTCCAGAAATATATTTCTGGGAATGCCCCCTTAAACTTAAAAGCTATAGAAGGCGTCCAAGTCAGAGATTAAAAGAAGGCAGTCAGAAACTTTCCATACTATACGAAAGAGTCGTCAGCATAACAAAGGATTTTAGAAGGAGACAGAATCAAGGATACATAATTTATGTATATTTATATTGAAATGGCATCGTTGTGACACCCCAGAAGTATTAAAAATATTGGACAGATACAAACATAACCAATTTTCAAAAATAGACGGAAAGCCGAGAAGAGAACAAGAATTCTGTGATTTATTTTATAAAATTGGAGTTTTAGAATTTTTCCTTATTTGTACTTCAAGTCCTATCTATGCGCTTAGGTATACGGGAAGTAACTGTCGTGTCACTGCCGTGCATATATGGAAAAGTTTTGCAAACAAAGAATGGGTAATGTGGTCCATGTCATGGTCACTTTTGAAACAAGTTTGTATTGATAGATATTATAATCAAAAATTGTTATAAGCATAAGACTGGAAACTTGTTTAGCTTTCGAGATAATTGAATATTAATTCTCACATATTGATTATAACACATGAGGTGAATTAGTTACCAACATATAAATTTTTTCACTTTCCATTGAAAGGTATATTATTTTCTCATATAATATGTGAATTGTATTGTAAAGTAGAAAAGTAAGAGGGTAGGAATACAATTAATACTTCATTAATGCTCAATTAATTCATCCATCATTACATCATCCAAGCTTCCTGGTGCCGTTCCCATCCCAAATACCACGCGATTGTCATGATACGTGTACCAGTAAGGCACGTACAATAATATTCTTTGTTTCAACAATGTCGATTGTTTATTATTGTGCACAAATGTAGTTACAAATATATTTTGAAGCTTTGCTTTTTAATAAGGAATAGAAAAATCACATTGTTGAAGTGGTGAATCAGGACTAACTAAGCTAGCTAATTTTTTCATTCAGCTTTTTATTAAGGTTTATAGTTTAAAAGTTCTGAAGGATCTTAATTCTAATTTCTCTACGTGGTTAAAGAATCATATATTAATGTTGCAACTATTTCACAGTTTATTAATACAAAGTTTTCAGTGGATCTTCTATTGTATATTCGATATTATTTCAAGTATACGATATAAGTATATACAGTAACCAGCAAAGCGGTGCACTATTTTATACATTCAAATATTTTATTTCAAGGTAAATAAATAAAACAAATAATTAAGTGCAAGTACAAGGCAACAAAATTAGAAGCAAATATTCCAGTTTTGCATTTGGTAATTACTTCAATATTTTGTCAGTAATCATTTTCCGTAGTTTTTCTATTCTGTCTGGTACGCTCTCATATAAGTTACTAATCTGGGATTATCGCATGCTCTCTCACTCCTCTTTTACTCTTTTTAGTTTATTTATGCCACAGACTTTCTTTTGATATGAAATTCATATCTGGATTCCTTTAAACCTTGAACAAATTCAAATTTAAGCCATGCTTATTTATTGCCATCGTTGTAATGAAAAACTTTGTATGCCTCAAAAATTTCCTTTTCATTAAAGCGAACCGTCAAGTTCTTTTGTAATATAGCAAAACATATTTCTATGTTCAGAATACCATCGACCCTAACTAGTATCTCTAATTTCTAAGTTTGCTTTATTAGACATGGATGAAGCGTATTTTTGGACTTGCTTCATTTAAAACCGTGAATATCCTTCTGATTTAAGGGGGTCGTCTACACTTGAACGCCATTTTTCAGGCCGATTTTCATATTTTTTTTTTGAAAACTACTAGATATTCAAACAAAATTTTTTTTATTTGTTTTAAATTAAATTACATGAAAAAAATTTTTGTTTTCTTGATTCATTGATGTATGACCGCCCCGAATTGAAGTGCTGTTTTTGTGCAGACTCATTTTTCTGGAAATTTTTCGGCATTCTGGCGTATCTGACAGCAAAAACAAAATGTTTTTCTATAAAAGTATTACTCAATGAAGGTGCTGAACTAGGCTTTTCCTGATTAGATAAAAATTGTGAGCGGAACAAAAAAATTTTCTATTTTTTTTTCATTTTCACTTTTTTTCGCACAAAAATGGCACTTAAATTTTTTTTTTCATGCACTAAATTGATTTTAAAAAAATCATGTCAATCGGTCAATTAGTTTCTTCAGAAAGTGTGCAGAAAACTTTAAAAACGTGTTTTCGAGAAAAACGCGTTTAAAGTTTTAAAACCATGCATTTCACGCTTGACATCGACCGGTTTGAGGCATTCTTACTAAAACATTTTAACGCATTGAGCAATATCCTTTCGCATGATGACTCTAGGATAGTTATATTTTAAAAATATGCAAAAAAATCGATATTTTCAAAATTTTAAGCGTAGACGACCCCCTTAATCTGCAAAGTTTGCTTTCATCAGACCATATATTCTAAGTGAGTCAAGCACATTTTAGACTTGCTTTAAAACGATGAGTGTTCTCCTTATTTAAACCGTAAAATTTCCTCTCACTGGACCATATGTTCTATATGATGAGTTTCTCTATCTAAATTTCATTTTAAAATATAGTAATGACTCGTTAATCGTGCCTAAGTATTACAAACGGTATGTTTAACGAATAGAATCAGCGCCCTCAACCATTCCGGATTTTTATATTAATCGAATAAGACAAACGTAGGCTTGCGGTGAATAGTGTATTTTTCTCGTTGGTATAAACGAATTATTATTACCTAATAAGGATTAACCAGCACAGGCCTAGACGGAATAGACACCAGCATTCGCAGGCGCAAATGGCAATGGGTAGGCCACAGACTAAGAAAAGATGCAATCAGCATGGCACAAAAAGACACTGAATTGGACGACCGTGTAACACATCAAGATCCGCAGAAAAGGTGCCCAGATCAACAAATCGTGACCCCCCCTTCCCCTCCTCCCGGTGAGAGTCGATGCAATAGACGCCCACAAGGGGTTAAAGGAACCGGAGAGAGAATAACTTTTAAGGCTGGAGTTGTAATCGTCAGAATTTCCTTTGCTCGGATAGTTGAGCCGTAACTTTAAAAATAGTTAAAAAAAAGTTGAACCAACTTCACAAAAAGCGCTAGAATGGATAAAATAATATTTTATTTTATATTTATTAGATTTTGAAGTCGGCGTAAATTAAACAAACAGAACAACTGCAACAACAGTTAATATTCCTTCTTTATGATCCAGCTTATTGTCTGATAGCTGTATCGCAGTGAAAAAATGCCTGATGGTGATTTTGGCAACAGCATTGTTAGAATATTAGATTATAGAATACGCACTGTCCGGTGCTTATAAACAATTTAAAAGTGGATATACAGTCGACTATCGATAAGTTGAAACTTGTTAATTTGAATCTCTCGATTATTTGAATATTTTTCCTTTCCCTTGAAAAATACTCGATAAATTGAATAAAACCAATATTAATTGGTCCCCTCTCGGTAATTTGAAGTTGAAGGAATAGTATCTTGCCCGCCAACATGCAATAATTTGAAGTCCGGGCTTCTTGAAATTCAAATTATAGAGAGTATGGAACTCTTGGTAATTTGAAATTTTTCCCTGGTCCCTTGAGTTTGAACTTATCGAGAGTCGACTGTATATTAGACTTGTTTGACTAAAAACACACAGAACAATATAAATAGCAATTTGCGACCTTAGTGTTGTGAATTATTTAATGTCACAATAATCGCTGCAATTCCACAGGAATATAATTTACCCTTCTAATTCAGAAGTCGCACTTCTCAGGCAGGAGCCTAGAATCAGTTCACCTATTCACCAGAATATATTGAGGAGAATGAGGCTCCCACACCAACATGCAGTTAGATCGAAAAAAGAGCACACCATCACAGCTCTACACATGCGATTTATGGGCTCGTGCTTACCATAGTTAGACCGAGAGTGAACAACATGTAGTAAAGGCAGTCTGCTTAAGCTATACGGGGTATGTCTAAAAGAAACCTTATCTGCGAGGGCACGATGCGTCTAGAATGAACAGCATAGCAAGGTGACCAAACCTGATATGCATACTCGAGAATTGGTCTAGCCAAGGAAAAATATAAGTGAATTAAGGTCTGCCGATCAGGAAACTCCTTGACCACCGCTTTACATAACACAGAACTGAATTATTCCTAGACACAATATAGTTTATGTGCAGAGTGAAATCGAGCTTTTTGTCTAGCTCAGTAACGGACTGCACGCGACGGATAGTAGTATCCACAAAGGTATAATCAAAGGCGAGCTGACTGAGGTTCCTAGAGAATGACATAACCTCACATTTATCCAGGTTAAGTTGCAGGCCATTTGATCCACACCAAACCTTGAAGGTATTTGGTTTGGTTGGTTTTTATTTCAATCATCCTGAATGTAGGAAGAATCATAACTGTTTCTAACGCAAGAGAAAATCTTCATATCGTCTGCATAGATTAAGGACCAAAGGAAAAGTCCATTTTAAGTTCCCTGATACTATCCATGATAATATCACGAGAAATGCTGGGCAAAGGAATAGAGGCAGTAGGTTGCTCCTGGATATGATCAAACTCTTCCAGGGTTGGTGCAAAATTGCTAGAAGAAAAGGCGCTCTCAAAGAACAACGCAAAGTTATCGGAAGTGTCGGACGCGTTGCAACTGGAGGACCCGTTATACCACATTGTAGATGGATAGTTATCAGTTTTCTTCTTTATATTTACAAATTTGAAAAAGGTACGAGGGTCACTATGCAAGTTATTGCGAACACTATAAAGGTATTCTATGTATAAAGGAGAAGACAACGCGAAAAAGCTGTCATAACAATCGACGAAATCACAGTAAGCTGACGTGTCTCTACAGCGTAAGTAGGTTTTCCATAGTCTATTTTTTTATTCTTAAGGCCCCGAGGTTCTCTAGTATGCCACGGGGGAGAGCAGCAGCATGATCTCGACTGCTTGAGTAATATATATGAGTTAAATAGATCGTAAATCCTACTATAAAACACGGATACGCATTCGTCGATATCTTTATTATGAAATAGTAATGAGAAATCGATTAAGAGGATCCTATCTGCAAGATCAGAAAAGTCCGCCCTTTTAAAATCAAAAACGAACTGATCCAAGTTGGGATCACCAGAATTAAAACCATCATAGCGGAAAGAAATGAAAATGGGCGGGAGTAAATTGCCGATAGGGGATAAGTTATGAGTAACTGATTCGACTGTAGTGTTACTCGAATCAGAATAAACTGCCTTCCCATATAGATCTTTACATCACTCATTTGATGTAAACCAGAGGAGGAGATGGCGTAAAAAAATGGGAGTCTTTGACAGCAAGACAATTTAAGGGAAGGTAGTCGTCGTCATCAGCGTTGAATTCCCACTGAACATTGGTTGAATTAAAGTCTACAAGAAGAATGATTTCGTCATCCGGGTCCGTTATGTTAGTAATAAAATCTAAGCAAACAATTAAAATGTCGAAAAGACTTCGACCGTCTGAATCAATAGTTTGTCAAGTTTGGAGTTATATTCCTCCAAACTTGACAAACTGTATTGATTCAGACGGTCAAAGTCAGGTTCATCTTTACCAGAGAAATCTTAAGAGCTAAGAGTTTCATTTCGAGTGTATCGGAAAAAGTAGGTAAATGCGATCTGCAAGCAACCAACCCACCGCCACCACGAGCCATGGAGTCAGAGTATCTATCGCTACAAATTATTTGATAGGACTCATCAAGAATTTCTGCGGCATTAAAACCGGGATGACGCGTTTCGGTTAGAGCGATGACGTCATAACAACAGGCAAGAGAAGCCTGAAATAATTGGCTTGTCCTTGTTCTTAGTCGCCTTACATTTTGATAGTAAAGGGAAAGCGTACTTAGTTTTTTGGCTGTTGACAGCGGCTCTATCGTGAGTGCCACCTACGAATTTACGACGGGGCACAAACTCGTTTGCGATGATATTCTCGGGCTAGAAATCGGGAGCAGATATTATCTCGAAAAGAGGACGTCAACTTAAAAGCCGACATGAGTCCCCGAGAATGACGAGATCCTAGAAGTTGGCACCGGAGGAGTGTAGAGTCTTCAACTCCACTCCTCTCCCTCCCATAAGCAATAACGTCATCAACAGAAGTCGATGTATCAAGTCGGAAAACAAAGAAGGACTTCGGTGATTGCACGATCTTCAGAGTGAAACCCTCATTTCGAGATACATTAATATGTCTAATGGGTGTCTTGTGATGAGTGGGGATTACATTGAGAAGCGTTGGGGAATATGTTCTCAGCTGGGCCCGATGCAGGGCGGATAAGGGAGTAGAAGAGGTCCCTGTGAATGAAGTGGCATTGCATCTTTCGGCAGACATACTCATGGGAGGCCCAGCTTCTAACCTCTTATGATTGTTTATTATCTTAATATACCGCTAAATATCTGAAAAAACTGATAGTAGATAGGAGACTTTATTACCATTTTCAGTTTGTTTAAATCTGAAATATTTTCATTTTTATTTACCGCAGTTTGTCATCGGCGGTTCTTCACCAAGTTTTAAAATGGGGCCTACACGATTCGATAGGTAATTTGTTTCCTTTTTATAAGTATTGATTTCCAAAAATAAAAATTTGCGTATGAATAGTTAGAAGCAACTGAGGTAATTTTTACATCGTTAATTAAAGGTGCGCAAGTTTTCCTGACCCCAAATTCCATGATCATACATTTTGAACATAATTTTTCAGAAGGGCAGCACAATATTTAGATTAAATTAGATCTTTGTGCAGACATTTTTAAATGTAATTTAATTCTACATAATAATGAAGTTAAGTAGTATTTTCTATTATAACAGATATTTAACCATATTAAATTAATATAAATTATAAATATTTAAAAGACCCTTCACCCCTCTACAAAAAATCTCAAATTTGACTACTGTCATGGACTAAACGCATCAAAATCCCTCGCTACTCCAGAAAGAGAGATGCCGACGTTTTCTTAACTTATTGCCATTCCTGTTTAGCTTTATGTTCTAAGGTCATACAAGAAATGGTCATTTCGCTACTTAAAGAAAAATGTCGTTTTCTGAGTTAGGCACTTCTTTGTTTGTTATATATCTTAAGGCCGGCTCATCTGGAAATGTTATAATCATGTTCGAGAGACCAGTGGACTATTGCTTTAAGTGTGTATGAACTTGTGCTGTACACTTGTACTATTGTGATATATGGTGACATTAATTGCTTATAGAAGGATAGATCGATTGATATTCAAACTTTGTTCAGATGATTACCATACCTGCTTATACTCCTCATATTCCGTGTTACACAATATACACTTTGTGTAATTTGAAACAAGCAAAAGAGAATCAAAGTCATCAATTTGTACAATTGGCGCATCTAAAAACAATATCGGGTGAACTGATATGTTGAGTAAACTTCTTCCCTGTAAATATACATAGTAAATATTTTTCGTAGTTATCATCTATTTATCGTTCGCTTACCATAAAGAATGTCAACGTGATGAGATTTACTTGTCCTTTCCTGTCTCCATAGTAAAATTGCTTTTCGCTTGCACTCCAATGCAAGCACATCACCTCGACATCACCTAACTTAGTTGTTATCACTTGAGGGGCGGAATTTTGTGATACATTAATAACATAAACGCAAATTACGCCTTTAATCGTGGAAAATGCAACAAATTTCTCACTTGGCGAAATCGACACAAGGTTAACAGGACCATACTTGTTTTGTATCAGTTGAAGTAGTTTGCATGGTTTTCGGCTGAATATATATAGACTTCCGGAAGATGCTCCAAAAACCAAATATTTTGTGGATGCATCGAAACATGTATACTAATGAGAAAATTAGAACAAATATTTTAGTTTACAAAATTGACCTACTTTTATCCTTTGCGTACGCTTCAATGGTTCATTTATCCCTTCCGATAAATCGGAATAATTAGAAAGGATGTGAATATCGTTCATATCACCAACAATTTAATACAATTTACTTCAACATTAATTTACAACTTTAATTCGAAAAAATACAACATAGAACAGCAACTACATGACAAAAAGCAAAGAATATGGATGAATCACTTCAGTTTGTGACATTTCTTATCGATGAATTCTGTCAGTTGTTAGTGCTGCCAGGTGTAAGGATTAGCAGGTGAACTCAAAATGTGGTGGAAAATCTAAAACGATTAAAAGGGCTTAATATTGAGCACAGACTATTGAAGCTTGTCGCGGAATATACAAAATAAAGAAATGTGTATTTTTAGATTGCTGATGGCCTGAAATTTCTTAAAGAAAATAGCATCACCTTTCGCTTGTTTCTTTAGTTCTCAAAGTAACAACAAATTAAAGCTTGTTTTTGAAGTAAAACTTCTTTACGCACGCTTGACTTGGGGAGTAAGCTGGTGAATGCGTGATGAGAGCGTTACGAAAAGTTTGATCGGGCGAGGCAAACGGAAGTTGAGAGCGAGATATACGGTGATTTCTTGATTATTTCGTAATTTCATTTCGTTTATCAATGAAAAACGCTACTAAATTTAAATATTTGTAGAAAATTAATATACGTATATGTATATACATATATATATATTATACATATATATACATATATAAACGTATATATATACACAAAAAGATGGAGCTAAAGAAGTTCTACTTCATTCGTGTGGTTTAAAGAACACTCGTATTTTTTTTAAGACTTCTTTTTACTTTATTTTATTCTTTTGTAATATCTGTTTCAGTAGTTTTAATGATTTTTAAATTTTCCGCACAGCAACATAAAAGCTTCCTTCTGTATAACTTCTTCAGGTTTGCACGTCTCCCCTGGAGTTTGGTTGTCACCTAAACCACCTGAATAATGCATTACAGGAGTTTGCTCATATAAGATAATATCCTAAAATACAGATAATTTAATTTAAATATTTCATATCAATTCATTTAGGTGCTTTCGCGCGACACGTCGCAGTTGGTAAGATGAGACGAAACTTTGAGCAACCGTCTCAGTTATCTCAGTTCAAGAAATGTCAATTTGTACTTGTGGAATTAATCCTTCTAATTCAGAAGGCGCACTTCTTAAGCAGAAGCCTAGAAAAAATTTACCTATTCGCCAGAATACAGCAAAATATTGAGGCAAATGAGGCTCCCACACCAAAATGCAAAAAAAAACATTAGTGACCAGAAAAAACCAAAACACGCCCAACAATCAGGGATGCACAGACAGCAGAGATCGTTTCAGAAAATCCTTAGTAAGAGTCAGGTCAAACACAGGAAACATATTCCCGGCTCTACACATGCGATTTATAGGCACATGCATACCATACATAGTTAGACCGAGAGTGATCAAAGGTAGTCTTCTTAAGCTATACGGGGTATGCTTATAAGAAACCATACCTGCGAAAGTGCAAGAATCTATGTTCGAGTTCAAAAGCTGGTGAATAAAGAAGTACTTCAGCAAATCTACGTCGTTCTTCCAACGAGTGCATATTAAGCAATCGGAGGCGATCCACATAAGGAGGAAGCCTGAGTGGATCATTCCATGGAAGGTCTCTTAGTGCAAACCTAACAAAGTTCCGCTGCACCGACTCAATGCGTCTGGAATTAACAGCATTGCAGGGAGACCAAACCTGAGATGCATACTCGAGAATTGGCCTGACCAATGAAAAGAATAAGTGAATTAAGGTCTTCCGATCAGAAAACTCCCTTGACCACCGCTTTACATAACGAAGAACTGAAATACTCTTAGAAAAAATGTAGTTAATGTGCAGAGGGAAATCGAGTTTACGGTCAAGCTTCACTCCAAGGTCAGTGACGGACTGCACACAACAGATATTAATTTCCGCAAACGTATAATCAAAGACGAGGTGATTTTGGTTCCGAGAGAATGACATAACTTCACATTTATCCAAGTTAAGCTACAGGCCATTAGATCCACACCAGTTCTTGAAGGTATTTGGTTTGGTTGGTTTTTATTTAAATCATCCTGAATGTAGGAAGAATCATAACTGTTTCTAACGCATGAGAAAATCTTCATATCGCCTACATGGATTAAGACTTTAAAGTGCTTAATAAGAGGAACAATGTCGTCAATGGAAAGAATAAATAACAACGGCCAAAGATGGCTACCCTGCGGTAATCCAGATGTAGCCCTACCGGATAAAGTATTACGAAAACATACTTGATATAACCTATAAGCAAGAGCAGATATAGTCGAGCAATAAAGGAGGAAAACCCAACTTTTCAAGTTTAAGCATAATCACAAAGTGAGGGAGCTTATCAAATTCCTTGCTAAAGTTGGTGTAGACGCAGTCAGTCTGGAGACGTTGTTGAAATGCAAAGATTATGTGGGGTTTAAATTCAAGCAGGTTAGTTGTCGTCGATCTACCAGGAAGAAAACCATGTTGATTAGATGAGATTAACCCCTTACACTGCCCAACAAGCTGTGAATAAATAACTGATTCGAAAAACTTGGGTACGCAGGAAAGCTTCGCGATTGGCCTATAATTTGTTATTAAGTTTTTATGCCCTTTATTATAAACAGGAATTATAAAGGAGCTCTACCAAAGTGCAGGAAATCTACCGGCCTGAACAGATTTGTTGAAGATGAGTTCCAGTGGATTGAGTAAGGCGTCAGAACAGCATCTCAGGAATGCAGGTGGGACTAGTCTATTTTTCTTATTCTTAAGTTTCCGTAGTTCTCTAGTATACCACGGGGGATATTGCAATCATAAAAAAGAGATTTGAAATCGATCGAAGATAAGATAAGATTTCACTGATAAGATTTAAGATAAGATTTAACTGTCTTCCCATAGAGTTCTTTACATCACTCATTTGGTGTAAACCAGAGGAGGAGATAGCGTCAAGAAAATGGGAGTCTTTAGCAGTAAGACAATTAAAGGGAAGGTCATCATCATCAGCGTTGAATACCCATTGAAGCGTTGAATATCAATCCAAATGCGATTTGCATGCAACCAGCACGCCGCCCCCACAAGCCATGGAGTCAGAGTATCTATCCTTACGAAAAATCTGATAGGACTCGTCAAAAATTTCAGCATCATTTAAGCCGTTATGAAGCCAGGTTTCGGTCAGAGCGATGACGTCGTCACAACAGGCAAGAGAAACCTGAAATAACTGGCTTGTTCTTGTTCTTAATCCCCTTAAGTAGTAAAGGGATAGCGTACTTAGTTTTTTTGGTTGCTAACAGTGGTTCCATTCTGAGAGCTACCAGCAACCCTCGGGGACGTTGTCAACTTAAAAGACGACATGAGTCTTTGAGAATAACGAGATCCTAGAAGTTGACAACGAAGGAGTCCAGAGTCTTCAGCACCACTCTTCTCCCTCACGTAATCAACAACGTCATCAACAGAAGTCGATGGATCAAGTCGGGAAACAAAAAAAGACCTCGGCGGTTGCGCAATCCTCAAATTGAACCCCTCATTTCGAGACACATTAATTGATCTCAACGGGAATGGGTCCTGCGATGGGTGAGGATTATGCTGGGAGGCGCTGGGAGATATATTCACGGCTGAAGCACGAACTGAAGCAACATTCGGTAAAGCAGGGTGATTAATGGCGCGCAGGCGGCGGGCACGCTTACGGGCAACGCGGGAACGTCGCGTAACACCATCACGAGGGCGAGGCTAGCCGCCCGCACCAATAGGAACCAACACCGACGAGGGACCGCTCTCCTCCAGAGCAAAAGAAACTGGGGGCACGGAGGTAGAGTCGCGAGATGGACAGTCCCGACCCTCCGGGTCCGAGCCACGGTCAGACAGATCAGTGGCTGCCAGGGGCACGGGGGGGGGGGGGGGTCTGCTACAAGCAGAAAGAGCCTTAACCTCCGCCGCAATAGCCCCAATTAAGGCACCATTGTACAGCTGTTAATGTAACGAACTTTTCCAATTTGAAATTTAGAAAATAATATTGCTTTCTGTTTGCTAAGGACACTATTTCGTCCGTTGACGCAAATAGCAGCTACCAAAATATACATAAATACAAACGCTTTTAAAAATTCACCGGCACTAGTTAATATTCTTTAACTGAGCCAACTGAGACGTGAAAAACCAGTCTCACTTGCTCAGTTGCTCAGTATGTGTATGCAATTTTTTTTAGCTAAAAATGAACTGAGACGGTTTCGCGAAAGCACATTTCAACTGAGACAACTGAGAATTCTCAGGTATCTCACTTGTCTCAGGTCGCGCGAAAGCACCTTTTGTCTAATTACCTCTGTAATGGAAACGGTAGCAACTGAAAATACTGCTTCCTCTTCATGAAGAATATCCTTTACAATATCCACTTTTTCGTAAACCTGATGATGTATATATTTCCTTTGTATGTCATGTAATTCTTGGTATATTTTATTCGAATTACCTGCACAGAACAATTATTTTCCAATAAAGGTTCATATGAATGGTGGATTGGATTTTCTATAGGTTGTTAATTTAGGCTCTAAATAATATATTAAAGAAGTAAAAAAAATATGGTTATTTAAAATATTTACTGTCCAGTGGGTTGGAAATTTATGGCACGCTGTAAAATTGTGGTAAGGTATGGCACCTTTCCTTAAGGGGAGATTACTGCCGTTTCAATAAATATTCCTTATATACCCCAAAAACAATCCCAAAGTTGACGCATTTTTCATGCCTATGAACGGTAACCTCCCCTGAAGGTTTTCCTCTGCTTGCCAATTTTAATGAAGCCTTCATTAACTGGACTTCGCAGACGTTACTACAATTGGCAATTGGAGTGTAATCGCATCTTCTAATTGCCTCAAGCCATTGCAAGTAAATTGCTTTCTCTTCTGGAAATCTATATCACAAAACTAAATAAACATTTTTAAATATATTAATCATGTTTTTAAGTGACCCTTTGTAAAACTAAAATGACGACCGCCACTGGGTGAGCTAAGGAGAAGTAAATAATGCGGTCTTAGAAAATGTAAACAAACTAAGAACGCCAAGAAAATTTCACTTTTCTTTACTATCCGTTCCTGTTCTTCGCGTGTCAAGGCAATTATATCAAGCTTAAGATAAATCAAAAATTTCCCTGAAAAACGATATCCCACGTGTACAACGCGATTGTTTGCACAACACAAAACCGCGCACTTCATTTCAAAAATGTCACATTAAAATACACTGTCTACACTTTAAAAAGTTGAAAGCTATTAGCTTTTAGCTTTTAGTTTGCTAATATATTACACTAAACAGGATAGTAGAAAACACTCGAAACTAAGGGCATTTCCTGTTGTTATACAGGGTGTTTCAGATTTGACGTGCCAAAATGAGTCGGGTGATAGATCTCAACTAGACAGACAAAAAATTGTATGGCAGGGGGGGGGGGCAATATCAACCGTTTAGGAGTTACAGGGTGATTCAAAAATTTCAGTTTTTCATGGCATACACATTACTCTTTTATTTTTATCTTTTGATCTACATAAAATGTCGCTGTGCATAAATCACACGCTAAAAAACAACTATTCTAATGACCTTTCCAAAAATGTCAACACTACTGATCTAACTCCTATCATTGCACGTACAGTCCTTTCCAAAAGTGAAAAAAATGGTTTCCGATTACCTAAAATTCAGCATTTTTCTAATTTTTCTCCGAAATTCAATTCTTTTATTTTTATTAGATTGTCCATCTAAAGAAAGAAATTAAACTCAAATTAATTCTAAAATGCTTTTTATTGAATTTAAAAATAATTACAATTAATCTTGACTTTGGATTCATTCAACATTCCCTATTGTTAACTGGGCTTAAATAAACTTCATCCTTCATTGTTCCCCATAAGAAAAAGTCCAATGGGGTAAGGTCTAAGATTATCCGTAGGGTTTTCTTCTATTAGATCTGGCAGTGTATTGTCCAAAAAGTCCGCATAAATTTCACTATTAAGCACTTGCGGTAAAATGAATGGTAGTACCAAATGGTTGCCGATGATACCAGCCCATACATTAACGCTGAATCTCTGCTGGAATGAGGTCACCTTTGCCCTGTGTGGGTTAGTGTTCGACCAGGTATGTAGGTTATTGAAGTTCGTGATACCATCCTTGGTGAATTGACATTCATCCGTCCACAGAATTCGGTCCAAAAACGCCCTGTCGTCAATGTCGCGTTCCAGAAGCCAAGTCGAGTCTTCTCTCGGAACCTCCTTCCAGTAGTCCTTGGACTACTGATGATATGGATGCAATCTCCCTCGATAAATAACCTTCCAAACCTTAGATGACGACACTCATAATCGCCTTGCGACTCGTTTCGTGCTCGTCTCAGGGTCCTGCCTAACGATGGTGATTATTTAGTGCTCGACGTCGGTAGAAGTTCCCTAAGTTTCTGGTCTTGTCTCCATGTCGTATGAAGTTACACTTCCTGTTCTTTTAACCTTTGGAAAGTCCGTGTAAATACCCCTCTTTGGGGTGCTCGCCGTTTAGGGAATCTCCTTTGATATCCCAGTACAGCCGCTCTCTCTTTCCCGTCAACAACATCATAAATGTAAATAATATCCGAGTATTACTCAAATGTAAATTTTACCATTTTTTTTAATAATTTTTGCTTAAAAATACCCGTACTTATTGATTTGCTTTTAACTATGATAGGTATTCTTGCTGACTGACAGTTTTTATAGCAAAATTTTCATAAGGTATAAGTAACAGAACGCAAGGAAACAAGGGTGTGAATTTTGGCTAACACAAGCTAATATCGGCAATAAAACATAATTACACTAACATTTTTATAATTGTTTTGCAGCAACTATTAAAATTAATTACCTGTTAACCCAAAACAAATATTTTCGACATTTTATCTTAAAAATTTTGTTTATTCAAAGAATTTCCTACCTAAAGTGCAATAAAATAATTATTTAGTCAGGGATTTCTAAGGATGCGATTTTTCTAATCCTTCGTCTACCTGGCCATGTTGCACCTTCGTCGAAAGGTAATAATAAAAATAAAAAAGGGGTGTACTAATTACATGAATTCCGGAGAAAATTTAGCAAAATGCTGAATTTGAGGTAATCAGAAACTATTTTTTTCACTTTTGGAAGTGACTGCATGACCATTGCAATGGTAACCATTTTTTTTCACTTTTGGAAGTGACTGTACGTGAAATGGTAGGAGTAAGATCAGTAGTGTTGACATTTTTGTAAAGGTCATTAGGATAGTTGTTTTTTAGCGTTTGTTTGATGTCGCTATGTTATGTTGTTCAAGAGACAAAAATAAAAGAGTAATGCGTATACCATGAAAAACTGAAATTTATGAATTACCCTTTAACTCCCGAACGGTTGTGATGACCCCCCCCACGGTTGAGATTACCCCCCCCCCCCCCCCCACGGAATACAATTTTGTTTCTCTACTGGAGATCTATCACCCCACTCATTTTGGCACGTCAGATCTGAAACACCCTGTATATTTTAAGGATTCTAACTATTCTGGCGTTCTGTTACTAATACGTGCTATAAAAGAGGGGCAATCAGCAAGAATATCGATTACAGTTTGAAAAATTAAACAATAACTATGTTTATTCTTAAGCTAAAATTATTAAAAATTGGCAAAATTTACTTTTGAGGAATTCGCGGATATAATTGACATTTCTTGTGCAGTAGAGTGAAACGAAAAACGGCTGCACTGGAATATGAAAGGAGATTCCCTAGTCGACGTGCACCCCAAAGAGGGGTATTTTCGCGGACTTTCCAAAGGTTAAGAAAAACCGGAAGTGTAACTTCAAACAGCACAGAATTGCGATCCGAAACATCGAAAAATTCTGATAATCACCCTCGGTTGGCAAGACCTTGAAATAAGCCAGAAACGTGTTGCAAGACAATTGGGAGTGTCTTTAGTTAAAGTTTGGAGGGTTATTCACCCAGCAGGGTGACGTTAATATCATTAAATCCCAGTCCAATTTTGCGTTTGTCTGCAGGAATGCGAAATGGGGAATGGGGCGTTTCTGAAATCTGTAGACCGGTGGATTGCAGTTCACCAGGGATGGTATCGCAAACTTCCATAACCTCCATACCGGGTCGGATATCAATCGACATAGGTCAAAGGGTCCTCCTTCCAGCCCAAATTCTCTGCCAATGTTTGGCCTAGTATCATCGAGACCCATTTAATAGGACCACTTATTTTGCCGCAAGTGCTTAATATCAAAATGTATGCGAACGTTTTGGAGAATGCACTGCCAGAGCTACTAGATGAAATCCCTATGAATAATCTTAGATAATGTTTATTAGCACGATGGAGCACCAGCGCATTCTGGTGTAATTCTAAAGGTAATACTGCATAAAAAATTTCTTGACCGCTTGTTCGGATAAGGTGCTAGAGACGCCTGCTAGATCTTCAGATCTTACCCAATTGGACTTCTTCTTATGGAGGGAACAATGAAGGATGAAATTTACTCCAGGCCAATTAACAAAAGCAAGGAATTTGTTAGCAGAATTAGGACTGCAGCGACGAATATACTGGACAGCCTGGCTACAATACACCAAGAGGGATTTCGAACAGCTTTAGTAACATACTAAGATTAATTGTAATAATTTTCGATTTCAATAAAAAACATTTTAGGGTTAATTTGAGTTTAATTTCTTTAAATTGCAGATTTCTATAATAGTTCTCAAAAGGTTTTCTACCTAAAAATTTCTACATCCTTTCTATACCTGGTAATAAAATAGGAAAATTTAATAAAAATAAAAAAACATTTATTAATTATATGAATTTCGGAGAAAATGTGGAAAAATGCTGAATTTAGGTAATCGCAAAACATTTTTTTACTTTTGGTAGTGGCTGCACCTCCAATGGTAGAAGTTAGATCAACATTGTTGACAATTTTGGAAATGTCATTGGGATAGTAGTTTTTTGGCGTTTGCTTTATATCGTTGCTTTGAGTAGATCAAAAGTTAAACATAAAATGATGATGTGCATACCGAGAGAATTGCAAATTTATGAATCACTCTGTAACTCCCAAACGGTTAAGATTGCCTCCCGCTGCCATACAATTTTATGTTTTCCTAGTTGAGATATATCACCCGACTTATTTTGGCACACCAGATCTGAAAGACACTGTATATTTGGTTATTTTATTCTGCTCTCAACAACTCAACAAGTAAACATTGGAGATTAAAAATGGTTTCCTTCACCTGAAAGTAATTTTGAGATTAAGCCACTCCATTTTAATACATCTCAGTGATATCAGCGATACCATAATTCATACCTTTAGTTGTGTAAAGGTATATATATATCAGCTTTTAGAATAGAGAACATAAATAGTAAACAACATACAAATTTGCCGCTCTAGCTCTGTCTGAGTTAGCTCTCGGTCACACTAAACGTATACGGATGCTACAGTTACAGGAGGTTGGGATTGGATCTTGACTGCGCAACAGGGTTATTGTTAACGGTATTATCATGTTTGATATGTATTGATGCCTCAGGATGGTAGCCCCACCATGACTGGTCTGTCTTGAATTGTTTGTCCCTACAGAAATGTACTCTTTTAGCCGTCCAGGCTCTTCACCTAATAGGATGTTAATTTTCTGCAGTAGAATGATTTGAGGTCTAGCAACTAGCAACCCTAGATGTGGGAGGTTCTTATAGACCCCCCTAATGTTCCATTAGAGGATTTTTATATCCTCCATGGATAAGAAGAGATGGGTTTCTGCCCTTAGTCTACCGTTGGCATTTTCTCATCTATTAATGGGAGGTCTGCAGGAGTGTTCCTGCTTTGAACGTTAAGTGCTTGATCTGTTTTCGGCTGTGATTGTTGTTGTTTGTTTTGTAGCAGTACATAAATAATAATAGAATTAACCCTTCTAACACAGAAGGCACACTTCTTAGGCGGGGGCTCAGAATCAATTCACGTATTCCATCAAAACGATGAAATGAGGCTCCCACACCAACATGCAAAGGAAAAAATAACAAGCAAAAGAAAGGAAAAGGAAGAAAACAAGCAAGGAAACCCAGCACACAGCATGCAAAACAGAGAGTTACGTGAGCACAGAAAATAGATAATTCTTAAACGACACCTTGCTGAGAGTTAAATCAAAATTAGGATATGCATTAACAGCCCTACATAAACGATTAATTGGTTCATGCATGCCATAATTTGATCTGGATGGTTCAACATGCAATAAAGGAAGTCTTCGAAGGTTATGTTGGGACTGTCTGATGGTAACCCTGCTAACAAGCGAGCCTGAGTCTATATTAGAGTTCAAGAGCTGGTGAATAAAGACCAAGTCAGCGACTTTGCGCCTTTTCTCAAGTGATAGCAAACCGAGCAACCGAAGGCGATCGAACATATTACAGAAATAATATGGTCCTGTTTCCGGAGAGCACAAATGTATGATACTGACGTACCATCCGTCCGTATAGACTTCGGTAAAGACGGTGTTCATCTCATTCATCCCAAGACTGTGCAATTTCCAGCAAAATATAGTCACGGCACTGCAGAACGAAGAATGCTGCCAATTATGTTATGTTGGGCTCACACAGTACACAAAATGCAGGGTAGTACTGTCGACCATGCCGTTGTATACTTAGGCTCGAAGCTCTTCGCTGCTGGTCAAGCATACGTGGCCTTAAGTAGGGTAAAATCATTAGAAGGTCTCCTTATTGAAGAGCTAGACTGTTCGAAATTAACCGGCAAACGGCATTGCAACAATGATGCGTTGAATGAGATGAACAGACTGAGAAACCTGTCCAGCGATAACTAAAAAGTAAAAAATAAATTACAAGTAAAAAACTTTTTTAAAAACAAGCTTTTATTTAAATGCGCTAAAAAGAATAAAATAAACTTTTCCTTTAAAACTTTTACTGTCAACTTATAACGTCATTACACAATTTATATGATTTATATGATGTTGCGAGATTTACCTGTGTAGATAAACAAGTAAATTAAATAACTTGATCTGATTGATTTTAATTTTTAAAATTTTCAAACTAAGTAAATAAGAGTACTTAAATCTAAAAGCTTATTTTATATCATATAAATTGTATAATGACGTTATAAGTTGGCAGTAAAAGTTTTAAAGGAAACGTTTATTTTATTCTTTTTAGCGCATTTAAATAAAAGCTTGTTTTAAAAAAAGTTTTTTTACTTTTAATTAATTTGATATATCATTGTTTACTTTCCTTTTCGATATTCTGTGTTTTAGTGTTGGTTTGATTGTGTTAGCTGCTGTTGTTTTTATTTCTGCTACTATTGTGTTATCTGTGCTTTGTTTATATTTTGTTTCGTTTATTTGTTGTTGTGAGTTCGCTAATATTTTAGCGAATTGCTGTTTTGTTGGAATGTTGTTATTTGCTGTTATGTTGTTGGTAGGAATTTCTTCTGCAGTGAAAAGTGCGGACTGTTCCAGTCAGTTGAGGCATGTTCATTGTTCTTACAGTTAACGCAGGCCTCTTGAGAGCAATGTAGTTCATACGGTTTGGGTTCTGTGCATGTCTCGCAGATCTTGTGCTCCAAACCGCTGTGGTTTGCGCCAGTAACTGGAATTTCTTACACTTGAATGGGCTTGGGATAGTTTCCCTTACCTCAACTCGCTCGAACCCTTCGTTTAGATGCTATGGGTGAGTGTACCGCTCGAATGTGAGGATTATAAGTCCTGTAGGCATATATACTCTGTCGATCTCACGCATCATTTTATATGACTCAATTACACCTTGAGTTGATAGCCCTTCAATGATTTTGGTATTCGAAACTACCGTCGCTCAAGAAGCTCGACCTGGCGTATCCGGTCCATACTGAGAATACACTCTGCTTGTGGGGGAAAACCTTAATTTTACTTCTTATATCTCAGTCAATTCTTATTCCCTAATTTACATTCCTAATTTTAGTCTAATTTAATTTAACCTATTTCAGTTTGTGTTAGTTTTATTAATTTGCAAGCTTTTCTGTAATTTCTGTTATATATATATTGTTGTCAGACTTGTTTAAGCTCATACACAGCCCTGTGTCGAGGTTGTGTAACGTTGTATTATATTAGTTTAGTAGTTGGCCATGTACTAGATGCTGTTCAGCCACCTCCACTTCTGATTGCTCACTTAACTTTCTGTCCAAATATTTTAATCCCACGATGAGACACGAGCTTGTCTTCAAATAATATTATACACTGGAACTTAATTTACACTTTTGTCAGTGAAAACCTACTTCCCAAATACTTTTATCCGCAAAATTGACCAAAATAACAAGAGCCGTTGATAAACACTTCCTGACTTTCAGATCAGAGGCAAAAAAAGGAATGGTAGCTGGAATGTAGAGTGTAAGTTTCGACAAGTGGCTAGGTGTGTTACTGAGGAGACCTGGGTTGCATGGAGATGGTGGTATTACCAAAATTATTTTTAATGATTCAAAATCGGGGGTTGGATGGGGGTAACATTTGAAATTGTACGTTTTTATCAGAAGTTAGGATAGTAGTCAGAATGACAAGGGTGAATAGTTCTTTGAATAGGTGTATTAGTGAGTGGTTGAGATTTGCTTGGGCTTGATATTGGTTGTTAATCAGAATGGCTGAGGTAATGCTAAGGATTAATTCATTTATTTATTTAAATAAATCATCAAATAATTGATCATTAAAGAGCCGCAACATCGCATTCATACCATAACTTGGAAGAAACTGTGAGTTCTCAAGGGGCGAGCTAAAACATAGATATTATGTGAGTCCAGCAGCTCAGGAGAAGTCATTGTGCCTGCAAACAATCGAAAGCAAAAGTAATCTTAGAACTTTTACGCCTGTCTTCAAGAGTATTCAGCCAGAATAGTTTGACTCTGCCTAAATAGGGAGGCAGAATATGAGAATTGTTCCAGGGTAGACCCCTAAAAGCAAATCTCATGAATCTACATCTAAATGGACCACAAAAAGAGGGGATCAAACAGTACTGGCGTATTCAAGAATAGACCTAACAAAAGTACAGTAGAGAAGTTTTGTGATATAAGGGTCATCAAACTCTTTTGAAGAGCGTTTAATAAAATCTGAGGAAGCGTTAGCCTTATTTATGAGAGAAAGGAAAAGTAAGTATCAAGTATAACTCCTAAGTCCTTGGTCTGGTCCAGTCTGGTTAATAAGCTACCATCAATTAAAAAGTTAAAGCGCAGAGGAGTTTTTTTGCGCGAAAAGGACATAGAAGTACACTTGAGGATATTCAGATAGAGGTAGTTAAGAGAACACCATTTATGAAAGGCGTCTAAATCAGAATTTAAAAGTAAACAGTCCTGTTGATTAGCAACAGTTCGAAAAATTTTGGCGTCGTCGGTATAGCAAAGAATTCTCGAGTGATGGAGGATCGTTGATACATAATTGATGAAAGTGATAAAAAGCAACGGTCCAAGGTGGCTATTCTGTGGCATCCCTGAAGTGTTGGGTATTTCATTTTAGAGCGCTCCACGAAACAAAATACGCTGTGTACGATAAGACAGATACGAAAGCACCCAATTTACAAAAACGGAAGAAGAACCTAAAGAGTACGACTTATGAATGAGAATTCTGTGGTTGATTCTGTCGAAAGCTTTACTAAAATAAATAAAAATGCAATCAACTTGCTTATCGGACCCAATGGCGGAAACGCAATACCTGGAGAATTATAATCACTTGGTTGTGGTGGATTTGCCCTTCATAAAACTGTATTGAAATGAGCCCAGGAAGGGTGTACAGTGAAACTGAAACACATCACAAACTAAAGATTCAGAAACCATCGCAATGCAACATAAATTAGCGATTGGTCGTTAATTTATTATGTCGCATTTATTACCCATTTAATGCAGAGGAATAATAACAGAATAATTCCAGGGTCTCAAAAAGATACCACAACAAATAGATATGTTAAACAAATAACAGAAACAAAGAACGATCTACATGCTTTCAGAAAGGAGGCTTGTATGCCATCTGGACCTCTCGAGAAATAATTGGCCAAATTGAAGATTTAAGGTGGTAGCCTCGTCAAATACGAGATCCTTCAGTTGAAGAGAAGTCGGCGGGGAAATCGTCAAACGAGTAAAATTCTTATGACTAATATCACAGTAACTTTAATAGAATCTACCGAAATGGCCTTGTGAAACATGTTGATAAATAAAAACAAAACGTGTTTCGATCTTGCGATCATTATCAAGGAGTGCTGTCTTGCTACTGATCAGAAAGTATGTCAAATGCATAGACACAATGGACTAACGGGTTGAATTATTTTCAAATATACAGTTGAAAAACGGAGAATATATCAAATCTAGTTGCTCATTTAACAAATGTTTGTTATTATAAATAGCTTTTTTAATTTCAAACGATTCTAAAAGATCCATTTTTAAACCTTTATTGTCAATGTGTAAAATTTTTAAATTGTTAATATCACAAGAGTGATTATTGTCATTTATTACAATTGTCTTCATCTAAAAAAGCAGTCTTAAAAAAGCGAGCGAAGAGATTGAAAACAACCAGGAGGTCACCACTACCACAGTCTTCTAGGTTCAGCGTAGAAGGATGAGTCACTAATTATTGGTGGAGAAATGTTATGTTAATGGCAAGGACGGCGTCGCGTGGCTATGGTAAGTCTTTAAATGACGGTGGGGGAATGGTGTTGGTGAGTGTGTGTGTGATTGGTTGGTGGGTGGATGAAGAAATGAATTAAATGGAATGGCAAGGAGAGCGACTTTGAGTAGAGAACAAGCCACTCACCATCATTCACCCACTGTCCATTAGAGACTTAACCTGATCATTACCATAGCCTGGAAAAATCCTGGGTGGGTTGGTAAAAGTGGGGCGATAAAGAAAAATGATTGGATTGTTATCAGAATGGCCATGGTAACGCTCAGAGTAAGTCCTTAAATGACGGTGGGGAAATGGTGCAGGGTGGAGGGTTGGTGGAGACATGGATTGTTCTGTATCGGAGGGACAAGGACAGCTACTTTGTGTTGTTGCGTAAGTGATTTTTCCTTTATCGCCCCACTAGACGTCGTCCTTGACACTTCGATACAAAACAATTCTTAGTTTCATTACCAATCTTACTTCTAACGCCACCCAACCACCCACCTACCAACCACCTACCATCCTACCAACCACCATTAAATCCCAATAAGCCTCCACCAATAATTAGCGACTTATCTTTAGCTTTACCTCAGCCATTCTAATAAACAACTAATCTCAAGCCAAACCAAATGTCAACCACTCACTAACCCACCTAGTCAAAGAACTATTCACACTCACCCTCAACGGCGTTTTTCATATGTTGGTAAGATTACACCTTCTCAGTATATGATCGATTTAACACACAGATAATTATTTAGTACCTATATTTAATCATATGATATGAAAGGTATGTTGTCAGTGGAGTAAGTGATAACGAAGATCCCAGATTCGACCTTTTGACCCATGCATGTTTTCCGCTCAAAAGATTAGGATTAAACGGCCATTGTGGGTTGCAAAGTAATCTCCTTGATTCAGATTCCAACTTAAATTGTAGGTTCACTTGCAATTGTTGTCCCGAATCGGGTGAAGTTCTCTTCTCGCCCCATGTCTCACAAGGGCTTACGGGAATTAGAGACAAAAGGGTATTGCTACACTATACTGTGGTCGAAGTTGGAAGAAGGTCTTATAAGCTGTGAATACTTTCATAATTTTAATTGCGTTACGTGACACCTTTTCCACTCACATCCTCAAATGTTTCTCGTGTTATACGAATGTAACTCTGAACAAATTGATAATTTCTTCTAAGCACTTTTTCAGGATTTTACTAGCAGAACTATCAATTCATAGATTAGACATACACACACTTGTCAATAAATAAAAAAATAAAAAACAAGAATAAGCACGCAGAAAGCTGTTTTAGCTAATATAAATAAATTCATAATTCAATAAAATATTTTGTATATTACGCAAAGATTGCACAAAAGAAGGTTTCAGCAGTCAACAAAGTTTTATCTTCCTTTTTTGCTTAATATCTTAAAGTTTTGCAATTTTTTAAGAACTCTCATTAAGTTTACTAAGTTAAGGGAAGGACCGATGCCCACCAAGTTAACAACTGAAGGAATTTTTTCTTGCAGTAGCCACATTTTAAATAGCGATTGAAATAACTTGAATAGTTGAAGAGTTGCACTCAAAACCCGTTGGATGCAAAATGCATAAAGTTAGCATATCTTTTGTGATTGAAGTGGCTAGGTAGGGTCAGCAGAGAAAATACGAAGGTTACAATTTTCCTTTTATTGTTTATTCTTCGTTCAAGATCCCTTAAGCCCAACAATATACCCACAGTCCTGCAGACTCCCTATTTTTTAACAAGCATAGTCAAGGATGCTGCAGGTGCAGGAGAACGTGTTAGAGATATTTAAATTTCAATTTAGCTTAAGCTTCACAAGACACATTTCTATATCTCATACCAAGATGTGATCAACTTGAGAAGTTCTCCATTTCTGGTGTGTAGATAAAAGTTGTTGTGGAGTAGTTGAACTTGGCTGTGTATAGCCAGAAGGATGCTTTGTTGGTAAAAGAATTTGTGTGCATATTTAAAGGCTTCAGGATTGGGAGTATGCTGTTTTCTAACCACATGGCTGAAAACTCCTCTTTTATGATACTATATAAGAAGAGGAGGATATAAAAAGTCGGCCCAGTAAGCAAGAGACTTGCACAAGAGTGCTGTATTGTTTGTGAACAACGATGCACCTCAACTTGGCTGGAGATTACCAATTCTTGTTGATGGTTTTCTTACCGAAAGCTGCTTAAGAACATGTACACGAAATGTAATATTCTATTATGGCAAAACTTATGTTTATTAATTCAGAAACCCTGGTATGTTTGTCCATTCTAGGTAGGTAGAATTACTTCTAAAACGCAAAAATCAATTGGTAGAGTACTCAAGAGACTGAGTCTAATATTCCGTAAACATTAGTTTTTGTACTAGATGATACCCTTTTCTCGTTTCTTAAATTTAAAGTTTTCATAGTATGCATATCGTTACTTTATATTTATCTTTTGATATACTCAAGGCAGCTTGGGCCAAAGATATAACTATGACCTTTCCAAAATTGTCAACAATGTTGATCTAACTCATACTGTTGCAGGTACAGTCACTTATGAAACTGAAACAAATTTTTTACGATTACCTAAATTTCAGTACTTTATCAAATTTTCTCGAAATGGGTGTAATTGATATTCGGGTTTTTTATTTATTTTTTTAATGCCCATATTATTACCTTTCAAAAGAGGTACAACATGTCAAGGTGGAGACGGGCTTAGAAAGGATATCCATGACTACCTTTTTATTTTATTGCACTGTAGTTAGGAAATTCGTTAAATAAACAAAATTGTTAAGACAAAAGGTTGAAAATGTTTGTTTAGGATAAACAGTTAACTAATTTTATTTTAATTACTGTGACAACAGAGTTATCTAAAAGATAGGTGTAATTTATTTTATTGTCGTTATCTTGTGTTAGCCAGCGTATAGAACCAAGTATCCTGGCATTCTGTTACTAATACAGGTAGATAGCAAACCTTTCTAGAAGGTAAGTTAGAAAGAATATCGATCATAGTTAAAGATAAATTGATAACTACAAGTGTTCTTAACCTAAAATTATTAAACAACACATGCACCCCAAAAAGGGGTATTCTCTCGGACATTCCGAAGGTTAAGAGAAACCGAAAGTGTAACTTCAAAAAGTAGAGAATTATGATTTGATACATCGGAAGATTCTGTTGACTTCGAGCCGCACTAATCACCCTCGTCAGGCAAGATCCTGAAACGAGCACGAGACGAGTCGCAAAACGATTAAAAGTGCCTTCAGATAAAGTTTGGAGGGTTATTCATCAAGGAGGATTATGTCCATATCATCATATCCGAGTTCAAGGACTACTGTAGGGAGATTCCGAGAAAAGATTAGAATTTTACATTTAGCTTCTGGAATGCTACGTGGAGAATAGGGTGTTACTGGACCAAACTCTGTGGACGGATGAATGGCAGTTCTCCGAGAATGGTATCATTCATTTCCACAATCTCCACACATTACTTACCCACATCAGGCAAGGGTGACCTCATTTTAGCCCAAATTCTTTTGCGATATTTAGGCTGGTGCCAGATCTACTAGAGGTCATCCATCTGAATAATCTTAGGACAATGTATTACCAACATGGTAGCGAAGGCAATATTATATGAGAAATTTCTTGAACGTTGAATTGGACAATGTGCACCGATTCCTTAGTCCATTGAACTTTTTTCATGGAAAACAATGAAGTTATGAACTTTACTTAAGGCATGTATAGGGGATGAATATAGTTTGTCGTTCGCCTTCAATCCTGTAAAAGCTTCTAAGATGATGACATGCTAATATCATCTATCTATTTTAAAGTTTGAAATCTTATCTTTCTAATTTTATATAAAAAATAAATCAATAAAAACGTATATTTTTTAAGGCACTTCTTTATTCAGTTTGTATTGTACATTGCTCGCAGAACTAAATTTTACAAACCTATATTCCTGACAAGTAAACTAAAATATACATTCAATGAATGTTTGAATTAAAATAATATTAATTGTGTTTCATGGTAGTGTGATTGTAATGTAAATATCTAGTTTTTGTATTGAGTACTAAACAAAATTCTGAATCTTGGCTACGTATATTTTGAATATACGTCATAGCTTATTATATTTAAGAATTTATTGAGATAAACAATTATTTTTTGCATAAATTTAATACTTATAAATTAATTATATTCTAGCGACTGCATAAATTTAATACTTGTAAATTAATTATATTCTAGCGACTCCCTACTCAGTGAAAAAGTTCATCTTATAAAACGTGAAAAACAATTAGAAGCAGAGTTGCCAATTCGGGCGATTTCTCGCCAATTGGGCTACTTGAGCCATCAGTTGGGCGACAAAATTTTGCTCTCTGCGACTAGGCACTTTTTGGGCGATTTTTTAATTCTTGCCGGGCGCTTTTGGGCGATTTTTCAATTCTTGCTGGGCGCTTTTGGGCTATCTGCTGTCCAGTAGAAACATTTTTGCTATCGAGTCATCTCAAATTCTAGTTTTGCGCGAATAACTCTTAAGGGGAGGTTCTTTCAAATTTTTTTGAAAAAATATTTTTTTTTCACATAAAATGAAAGCTGTATGTTCGTAGAATATGTGTACGAAAGGATTTTTCGATACGATCGATATTTAAACAATCAGAGCGTCATGAACGCAATTAAACAATTAGCGCCTAAGAAGAAATTTTTTTAAGGACATGAAATAAATAATGAGAAACGTTCGAAAAAAATCGAGCCAAGATTTTTCTGAAGTGAAATTTTATGCCCTTTCAGAATCTGGTCTGATTTTTACGATATATTGTGACCCTGCATTGTTATAAACAAGCGCGGCGCGCAAGACTCTTCCGGGCGCCGGAGTTCTCTCGGAACCACGTTTTCCATGTGAATTTCAATTATATCTCTTGATCTATTGTTCTGATTTCCTTCATATAAAGCATGTTTGAAAGGTGATCATTTTTTGTATGGCTTATACCTAAAACGAACATAAGTTATTATTAAATTGTTATTTATAATTAAGGTTTAATAACAAAAAAAGTGGCAAAAAAAAATCTTTTTTTCGAGCGTTCATATTTCAGTCAATTTTTGGTCAAAAATCATTATATTTAGGTATAAGCCATAGAAAATTGTATCTACTTTCATTTAAAAAACACCTTTTTCATTTGAGATAACTACAAGAGGCTGTAGGCTTGAAATTCGGAGACGAGATTTTTCAGGCAGTGATCGACGAAAGCCGCCATTTTGAATTTTGTTACAAAAAATATATCATATTATTGTATAATAAATAACCAATTCAACTGTCAAAACCGGATGTTTCTATGTTTTTTCATCATGCCACAAATCATTTCCAAACTTAGGCCTTTTTTCGGCCAAATTTGAAAGAACCTCCCCTTAACTGAACTCTGAACAAGTCCAAACTGATATTTATCGCAATGGCATTTTTTCGCTCAAACTCAAAGTATGCTCAATGCCGTCGTGTTTATATCTGAAATATGTTCATTTTTAATCCCACCAATTGCACAAAGACAGTTCTTGGTTATGTTTTGAAAAGGGCCATGCACGATTCAATAAATAATAATTTTCGGTTTCGTGTATATAAATAATAATTCGTGAATTATTTAAGACTGTGACTATTTGTAATTACATGTATTTACGTGTACTTACGTGTATTAGCGGCAATAATTTATTAGGCTTTCTAGGAGGAAGATTTGTGACTTTTAGTTACTTCATTAACTGTCCTCCCGCCAGGGAATATATTTGTATAGTAGTACATAAAAGCGGAACTTTCCCGAATACAAAAGTACACGTAAGTACACGTTAGTGCAAATAGACACTTCCATTACTAAATAATTAAGAGTATTTTTTGTTTTTCAGGACGCCTCTACCAAAATTTTAAATTTGTGTTATTTGTATCTGTTGTTGTTATTTTGTAATTAATATTACATTAAAGTTGTAAAAAGAACAATTTTAATGGACATAAAATCAAAAGGCGATTTTTGGGCGATTTCAAATATTGGCGCGCGGCGACTTTGGGCGACTTCAGCATCACGGCTCGGCGACTTTTGCTCCATACCGTCTGGCATCTCTGATTAGAAGTTACATTTTTTGCCTTGTTCGATAAAGCTGGTTCTAATTTGTCGACAGAATTTTATTTTTATATTTTTTATTAGTCTATTAAGAAATATTTTTCTTTTTCACTTAATACCTTAAAGGGTCCTTCGTAAGGATTTTGCAACGATGGTTTAGTCTTGTTGATTCTAACGAATATGAATTCCACATCTTTTAATTCTTTTAGAATTAAATTTAGAAAACTTTAATATGCATAGAAAGGTTAATTTTGTGAAGATTATGAAAAAATAACAAGAGTAACGACAAAATTAATTTTTCTTTCACTCAATTGGCATCTCTTTTCCCGACGTCGGGGGAAATTTTCCTCGCAGTTATGACTCTTAAAACTGAACCAATATGAGTATCTCTCAATCTGAATGTAGCAGGAGACTTGATTTCTTTCATCAGTGAGAACAATTGTAGGCAAATTCAGGCACCCCAATTTCGTAGAATTTCTGCTTCAAATTGGAATCACATTGGATCTCAACTACTTCCATTTGCATATTGCAACAGATCACTTCGCGGGCCGCTTTCCGCTTGTTTCCCAAAGGAAAGCGGTGCCGCAGAAATATGTGTTGTGGGCCGCATGCGGCCCGCGGGCCGCATCTTTGACATGTCTAGTTTAAAGGAACGATAGTTTTTGTGTTTGTATTAATGAAAAATTCTTCAGGAACATGAAGAGGTTGCCCATAAACTAGTTCAGTTGGAGAACATTGCAGATCTTCCTTAACCGTGGTTCGTAAATATTGAAGAGTTGCTGGTAATTGTAATACCCAATCGATTTGACCATTACGAACACGTATTACTGTTTTAATTTGTATATGCAGACGTTAAATCATCTGGATGGTATTGAGTTGTTCGAATTCTATGAGCTCCTAGTAATTTGGTGAATTCTTCGAATAATTTTGATTGGAAATTCACGAAGGCTTTTGACAGTGTCGATCACGCTAAACTCCTTCTCAAGCTGAAAGACTCTTTTGGATTTGGCTCATCTGCTGTGAAATTACTTAAAAGCTTCCTGACTCATCGCTCACAGCGGGTTAAAATTGACGAAACCATCCCGCCAAAGCTTTTGTTGTACACTGGTGTCCCCCAGGGATCAATATTAGGATCTTTGCTGTTCAGTCTTTTTATTAATGATTTGCCGTCTGTTATTAAAAATTGTTCTATGCAGTTGTATGCTGATGATGTGCAAATCTATCTAGATCGCCCCATTGGTCTTCTGGAGGATTGTGTCAGCAAAATAAATGAAGATCTTCAGAGTATCTTACAATGGTCAGCAAACAATAATCTCATTCTTAACCCAAAGAAGTCGCAAGCATTAGTGATGGGCAGAGAAAGTTATGACTTAACCTATTTTTTGGAACGCACTTCCTGTTCCGATCCAGCGAGCGGGTTCGACTGCTTCCTTCAAACGGTTACTTTGGCGGCATACATCTTAAGGATAATGTTGTTATCATAAAATTTAATTTATACAGAATGATCGCACACGCATTCGGATTGCAGTAGTTTTTCATTTCTTTTTATTTTTTTTATTTTTTTCGCTTTCTTTTTAAATCTTTATGTTTTTTTTCTTGTACTTCATTTTGTATCTTGCTTTCATAAAATTTACATAAATAACTTCTTGATAGGTATTATAATTATTACTTTGGTTGAATTTTTATTTAGTAACTTTAGTAGTACTGATTAAAAGAATTTCTTTTTGTCTTATTGTACTCCACTTGTTGAATAAATTTATTATTCTTATTATTATAACCTTGACTTTGGAATTTTGAATTTTCCAATTTCTAATTTTGTATGTTAGTTAGTTTATTTTTGCTTGTTGGCACGGAACGTATTGTTTGGCCTAGTCGTTGTATCGCTATTCATACCTGGTCAAAAATATTTAAAACCAATTAATTTCTTAGTTGTTCTAATTCCGGGGTGAGATAAATTGTTTAAAAAGTTAAAAATAATCTGTCAAAGTTTGTTTTAGAATATATGGACGGGAATTTTTTTAAGAATCAGAAGTGTTTAAATTAATTTTTGCTAATAAAAATTTTGAATATTCTGGTTTATTTTGATTATCTAAGAGTAAACGTAATTCGTCGTCGGTGCTTTAGTAATCTGCGATAGTTTGTAGATTAAATTAAATTTCATAATTTCTATAATTGTCAAAATTTTCTTTGGAAATTCGTGAAAGAGTGTCTGCTACCGAATTTGTTTTGTGTTTAGTATCACAAATATTTGAAGTGACGTAAATTGCGTAATGTAGTCCAAATGTCGAGTTTGTCTTTGTAATTTTTTCGGTTTTTGACCAAATAGCTGTAATTAATAGTTTATGATATGTAAATACAATCTTTCCTCCTTGCAAAAATGTCTGAAATGTTTCATAGATATAGAGCTAGTAATTCGCGATCGAAAGCGAAGTATTTTTAAATTTCAGTAGTGGTAAGTTTTTTGAAACGGTTCCCATTGATTACACAGGCCTGCAAAATTTAAATATTTTTTCTATCACATCAGACTTTTTTTTATATATTTTTTTGATAGTTTTTATGAAATAATGGTCAATAAAAAAATTTACTTTTAATTTCCCCCTTTCCCTGTAATAAAGTTTGCTGATTTCAAAAATAGTAGTAGTAGTAGTGGCCGAAATATCAGAATGATTCACTAGTATTTCTAAAGGAGGGAAAACTGTTGTATAACCTTTAACTGTTGTATAAATTGTATTTTGCGATTAATAATGGGTGATACAGTAGGGTAGCTCTTGAAAAAGAAGTTTTAATTTTATTGAATTGTTCGTCACAGTCTGTTGGCTAAGAAATTTTTTTAAGATTTTTAGGTTTTTCTAAGTAGAATGGGTAAAGGAGTTAGAATAAGATATAAAAGATTAGCCAGATTAGGAATAAATTTGTGGTAATACTTAACCATTCCAATAAATTGTTTGCATTTTTTTAATAGAATTTGGTGGTGAAAAATCTTTAATTATTTGGATTCGGTCCTCTAGTGATAATATACCATCTTTGGTAATTTTGTGACTAAGGAAGTTTTAAGATCCAACTCCAAAATTGCATTTTGCGGTGTTGATGTTAATTCAGATTTGCTCGCTACAAAAATATCGTCGATAGTTATACGGGGTGTTTCAGATCTGGTGTGTCAAAATAAGTGGGGTGATAAATCTCACCTAAATAAACAGGGGGGGGGGGGGGGGAAATCTCAACCTTTTGGGAGTTACAGGGCGATTCATAAATTTTGCGTCTTCATTGTATCATCATTTCTATTTTCTTTTTATCTTTTGATCTACTAGACGCAGTGACATCAAACACACGCTAAAAAACTACTATCTTAATAACTTTTCCGAAATTGTCAGCCATTTTGATCGAACTCCTATCAGATGCACGATCGTGGAGAAAAAATTTTGCCATTACCTAAAATTAAAAATTTTCCCAAATAGTGTGCGAAATTCCTGTAATTAATACACCTGTTTTTTACTTTTGTTACATTGCACATCTTATTATCAAAAGGTACAACATGTCCAGGTAGAGAAAGGATGTAGAAATTTTTACGTGAATACCTTAAATTATCTCTAAAATGCTTAACATTGAATTCAAAACTTATACAATTAATCTTAGTATGTTATAAAAGCTGTTCGAAATGTATTCAGTCACTTTCCACATCTCCAGTATTTTCGTCGCTGCAGTCCTAATTCTGTCAACAAATTCGTCTATATTGTTAATTGGCCTTGAGTAAATTTCAACCTTCATTGTTCGTTATAATAAAAGTCCAATGGGGTGAGATCTGCAGATTTGGCAGCCTGAGGAATCAGTGAACCTCGTCCAAGCCAGCTGTCAGGAAATTTTTCATTCGTATTGCCTTTACAATGATACAAGAATGCGCTGGCGCTCCATCGTTTTGGTAAAAACTTGCACTAAGATTATCCACAGTAGTGTTCTCTTGTAGATCTGGCGGTGTAGTCTCCAAAAAATGCGGACTATTAAGAATTTGCGGCAAAATGAATGGACCTATTAAATAGGTGTCGATGATACCAGCCCAAACATTGGCTCAGTATTTTTTATATTGTCCTATGTGTGTCCGACGAGGTATGGAGAAGCTTGTGATACTATCACTAGTGAACTGCGATTCATCCGTACACAGAATTTGGCCCGGAAACGCCCTGGTATCCATGTTGCATTGCAAATGTCAAATACAAAATTTCTCGACGTCGATAGAATTTTCCGATATTTCAACTCGCAATTCCGTGCTGATTTAAGTAACACTTCCGGTTTCTCTTAATCTTCGGAAAGTTTGGAAATATCTTTTCATATTCCAGTATAGCCGCTTTTTCGTTTCAGTCTACCATTCTGCCAAGTTTTATTAATTTTAGCTTAAGAACACCTGTAACTAACGATTTGTTTTGGAACTATGAGCGACGTTCTTGTTACTTGACCCTCTTTTATAAAATGACAGGATACTGGGGTGTGAACTTTGGCTCACACAAGTTAATATCAGCAATAAAACAAAATTACACTTTTGCAGCAATAATTACAATTAATTACCTGTGTATCCTAAACAGACATTTTCGACCCTTTGTCTTAAATATTTTGCTTATTTGACAAATATCTCACAATAGAAAATTTGGGCGAATGCTGAAGTCACAAAACATGTTTTTCACTTTTGGAGGTGACTGTACCTGCAGTGATAGTTATTACGATGCAGCGAAAGCTTAGGGGACAATTCTTTGATGCGTTAGCATGGCTTCGCCCGGAGGGGAATTAGGGTAAGGGGAGTGAGGCAAATTGAAAGCCTTGTTTTTGCGTTGCGAGCTATTCGACAGCCCAGAGACGGAGATAATTTTTTAATTCTATTTTTAAAAACCCACGGGGAGACTAAAAGTTAAACATAAAATAATGATTCCGGGAAAATTGTAAATTTATGAATCACCCTGTAATTCCCAAATGGTTCAGATTGCCCGCCCTCCCTGCCATAAAATTTTTTGTTTGCCTAGGTGAGATCACCCCATTTATTTTGGTACACCAGATCTAAAACATCATGTATGTATATCTGAAACACGCTGTATGTATACCAATATATATAAATTCAACGGGAAGGCAGAATATGCTGAAGAAAGGGACAGTTATGACTTCCACCTGTTTAGTAATATTTACTATCAAAGAAACTTAGTATAGGTGGCCTTTGAACTAAGGAACATACATTTAGCAAATATGGAGAGATACGTGGATATTTATTAGTTCTACATAATATCCCTCACTTCATATACCTATCTTTTTCAGTCCGAGCAATGCTGTACCCAATGGAGAAAATGTTAGGACCCCTGTCGGGCATTCCTTTATTGAGGGCATCAGGGTCGTAAAGTTCTTCATTGGTCACGTGCTGCCGATCTCGCTCCCAAATAAGTATTACTCGGTTATGGGGAAGAATTTAATCAAAGTTAAAAGTGTAGTGCCTCCTCGGCAAGGGAAAGCGCTTTTGTGCTCTAGTAGTAAGGACAGGCTGGTGTATCCGTACCTTTTTATTTATTCATCCAACATTCAAGGTATACACAACCGTGTTTTTAACCGACTTCCCAAAAACAAAGAGGTTCTAAGTTCGACGCGTATTTTTTTTTTTTTTAATTTAAATTTTTTTTTTTTTTTTTTTTTTATGTCTGACCGGGCATAACTTCGTAACGCGTCGACCGATTTTGATGATTCTTTTTTTGTTGTATAGAGTATGTTCCCCGATTGGTACCATGTCAAAAAAATTTTTGGTAGGGTGGGGGTGGGGGGTGGGGGTGAAACCCAACTTTGTAACGCGTGGTCCGATTTGGATGGTTCTTTTTTTGTTGTACAGAGTATGATCCCCCATTGCTAATAGGAGAAAAATATTTTGGCCTAGGGTTGGGGGAGGGGGGGAGGGGTAGTCAAACTTTGTAACGCGTGGACCGATTTGGATAATTCTTTTTCTGTTCGATAGAGTATGTTCCGTAGTTGATACCAGGAGAAAAAAATTTTGGGGCGGAGTGGGGTGGGGGTGGGGGTGGAACCTAACTTTGTAACGCGTGGTTCGATTTCGATGGTTGTTTTTCTGTTGTATAGAGTATGATCCCCCATTGCTGATAGGAAAATAATTTGGTCCTATGGTGAAAGGTGTGGGTGGGGGGGGGGGAGGGGTAGTCTAACTTCGTAACGCGTGGACCGATTTGGATAATTCTTTTTCTATTGAGTAGAATATGATCCTAGGTTCTACGAGAAAACAAATGTTGCTGGGTTGGGGGAGGGGGAGGATGGAACCTGACTTTGTAACACGTGGACCGATTTGGATGGTTCTTTTGCTGTTGTATAGAGTGTGATCCCCCATTGCTAATAGGAGAATAATTTGGTCCTATGGTGAAGGTGGGGAGGAGGAGGGGTAGTAACTTCGTAACGCGTGGACCGATTTCGATGATTCCTTTTCTGTTCGGTAGAGTATGTTCCTTGATTGATACCATGAGAAAAAAAGTTTAGTGGAATGGTGGTGGGGTAGGGGGTTAAAACTAACTTTTAACGCTTGGTCCGATTTGGATGGTTCTTTCATCGTTGTAGAGAGTCGAAGACACTAAAAAGTAAAAAATAAAATAGTTTTAAAAAAAAAGTTGAACCGACTTCACAAAAAGCGCTAAAAAGCATAAAATAATTTTTAATTTTATATCTATTACGACATTTTGAAGTCGGTGCAAATTAAACAAATAAAACAACTACAGAACCACAATTGAAAATAATACCTAATACTACCTGAACGTTTCAGCTTACGGGATCATAAGAAATGACGATTAAATATTTTTGTTGTAGTTGTTGATTTGCACCGAATTCAAAATGTCGTAATAGATATAAAATTAAAAATTATTTTATGCTTTTTAGCGCTTTTTGTGGAGTCGGTTCAACTTTTTTTTTAAAACTATTTTTGTTAAATGTGCCTAACGGGTCTCCATTTTTGAGCCTTGTTTGCGATGAAAACTCAGCACAGCAGGCATAATACTGCTGCCGCCTTCGACCTCATCCAGCCGGCTTTGCTTTTCATTTGTGTATCCCGCTCATTAGTCCTTGTGTCATTGTATCTTCTTGTTTTGTTTTGGGCAAGTTGCGGGAATAAGCTAAATTTTTTTTGGATTTTTGCAACATTCGTGGCATAGAAAGTAATCCTTTTTCGGTATACTGCCATTTGACTTGTGAAAAGCTAGTTGTTTTGCACTTTCTGATTCTGATATTAATCAGTGATTGTATTCCTGGCTATCATTCTCTCCTCAGAGGAAAATAGCAGTTCACATAAGAAATGATGTGCTATTTTCACATCTCCCTTAATTCATTTCAACTAATTCCGAATTTAATAATGTTATGTATGTATTATATGGATTAAGTTTAAACTTCATAGACACATCATTCATTTCTGCTTTTTATACCGCAGCCCAAAAATGTCTCAAGCTGATATTGTGTGTTCCTTTGATAAATTGTCTTGAGATATCGATAATAATGTGGAAATATATCCGTCTTCTGAAATCGTTCTAGCTGACGATTTCAACGTCCACAACACATAGCGGCTTAGGCATTCTTTTCCACAGGCCCGTCTGGAATTCCCGTAGAGTTATTTGGAGAGCCATTTAAAGGCTATTCTACATCCAAAAGTTTGGCTTGGTCGTCGGCGTGGCCGTCGGCTTCACAGCTCAATTAAACGCTCATATTTTTACATTGGAAAAGTTCAGCGTGATTTTTGACTGGAAACATATGATTGAAACGTCATTTGAAGTCACTTCATTTTATGTTTGAAATTCGTTTATTTGTGAATGTATAGTAATAATATGATATCATATCAGTTTTTCTTCAATCTCAATTCTGTTTTTTCACATGAAAAACTTGTCAAAACAATTTTCAAGTGAAGGAATTGGTAATATTGATTTGGGTCATTAAGTTGGCTCGTCTGCTTTTTCAGCGTCGGCTTTGAAACTTCTCAAAGCTGGAACTGACGAAAACGCCGACGGCCACGACCAAGCCGGGATGTAGAAGAACAATTCATTTAACACGTAGTCAAAGCCGACGACCAAGTCGAACTTTTGGATGTAGAATGGCCTTAATTCGCAACAACTGGTTGAGTGTCCGACTCGTGTTCCTTATATAATGGCTCACAACGCGATTCAGACCATTGTTTGGTCTCCGCGTAATTATCAATCTCCTCTCTGACAACCGCTACTCAAAATTTCTCCAAAAGATTAGTTTAGTGGCATTATGAAAATGCTGATTGGGCTGGACTTAATAAATTTTTCAGCGCTTTTTGTGAAGTCGGTTCAACTCTTTTTATAAATAAATTATTTGTAAATTTGGTCCTAGGGTGTGGTGGGGAGAAGTAGTCTAACTTCGTAGCACGTGAACCGATGATGATTCTTTCTTTCTCGAGTAGAGTATGCTGCCCAATTGGTCAGAAAAATGTTTGGGGAGGGGGGTGGAAGTGTGAGTAGAAGTGGAGGAGGGGGGTGAAACCTAACTTCTTAATGCGTGGACCGATTTGGATGATCCTTTTGTTGCTGTAAAGAGTATTGCTAATAATGAAAAAATGTGTTTTTAGTATGGGGTGGGAAGGGTAGTCTAACTTTGTAACGCGTGGACAGAGTTGGATGATTCTTTTTCTGGTGTTTAAAGTATGTTTTCCCAGTGGTACCGCGACATAATTTTAAACGTTGAGGGGTTGTATGTCAAGTTGTTAACGCCTAGACTGCGTAGAATACGTTGCCCCACTGGTACCACGACAAAAATTTGTGGGGTGGGTGGTGTGTGGAGAGGGTGTTACCCAATTTCTTAATGCATACATCTTTTTGGATGATTCTTTTTTGTTGTATACCGTATGATCCTCCATTGCTACTATATGGAAAAATATTGACCTAGGGTAGGAGAGGGAGGAGGGGTAGCCTAACTTTGTACAGCGTGGACTGATTTAGATGATTCTTAATGCATAGAGTATCTATTTGCGTTTTGACAAAAATTGTGGCTTGTGCTGAGAGTTGGAGGATGGGCGCCGCCTAGTTTCATAAGGCATAGACCGATTTTGATTCTGTTATACAGAATACGTTTCCTGCTTGATAAATGATAACAATTTTGTATCTAGAGTGACTACGATGATTCTCTGATTACTATAATTCCCTCTTGCTGTAAAGAGTACGGTGGCGCACTAGGGCCATATAAGAATTTTTTAAGGTGAGGGTATGAAAGAGTGACAGTGACTAATTTCGTAATATATTGCCGGATTGTGATAATTCTGTTTCCTTTCTTTAGAGTGCACTACCTTTGCGACTTTTGAAATTGCTATTCGTACGAATAGCATTCTTTGAGTCGTATATATGAAGATACTAAAAAGTGAAAGATAAAACATTTTTTTAAAAAAAAGTTCAACCGACTTCACAAAAAGCGCTAAATAATTTTTAATTTTATATCTATTAAGACATTTTGAAGTCGGTTTAAATTAAACAAACAAAACAACTACCCAACCACAATCGAAGATACTACATATATACAACTATCTGAACGTTTCTGCTCACGGGATCATAAGAAAAGACGATTAAATACTTTTGTTGTATTTGTTTTGTTTGTTTAATTTCCAGCGACTTCAAAATTTCGTAATACATATAAAATAAAAAATTACTTTTGCTTTTTAGCACTTTTTGTGAAGTCGGTTCAATATTTTTTAAAAACTATTTTATACAATTTTTATACCACGCCAGATACTCGAGAACAAGAGAGAGATCAAAATGGTAGTGGGATTTTTATAGTTTATCCTATGTTCGATTTTCGAAATTAGATTTGATGTACACAATTTATCTTATGCTAATAGAATGACGGCTTGTGTATACATTTTTGTTTCTTATATTTTCTTATTTATTTTCATATTAAAAGGTTTTTATAAACAATATTTGATGAACTAATCTATATTGGTATTTTAAATAATTTACATGTAAAGGTGTTTTTCGCACACCCACACCTGTGTTGGAAGTTTCGTTAAGATTTATGCGATTAGACAGTGACCGAAACTGGTATAGTTCTGGGACCATCCTTGGGAGTAGGGAAATTCTAAACTTCGTAAAGAATTTGGTAAAGGAGTTTGTAATGACCATTGGTAGGATAGACAAACTAAGGGTAATCAAAATATATCACGAAACGCTTATCTCTAAGGAAATACCTTTCGTGGACATGCAGGCTGATGCTATCATCTACATGGAAAAACTCAATATTTATGATAAAGCTGTTGCACGTATTTACTAAGAGGAACTGAACTTAATACATCACCAGGCGTAGGGAAGGTATACGTCAGTATATCAAGAGGAGATTCTGGATTTTGTCCGTGCATTGGACTTCCTGATAGAAAGCCATTTGATGGGAAAAATCCATATAGCGCTAGAAAATCAGGCGGTTTTAAGGTGTATGCTACGGACGGAGTTTAAAATTTCTCTCGCATTGGAGTATGTCTATTAAGTCAATGAAAGTACCTCTGCGAACGAGTTCACAATCGTCTGGGTGACGGGACACACACGAATCATTGGAGAAGAGAAGGTCTGGCAAAACATGGTTCGGCCTCTAATTTTCATGGACCGAAACTATTTACAGCCTTGGGCAGAGGAGTGGTGAAGAAAAAATCCGATGGTGCTACCAAAAGTTAAATCTCTCACGTAGGTAGGGTGGCCCTTACATGACTGACAGCACTGGTGACAGGCTATGGGGACAAACACTTTCCTGGAGATGACACCTGTATAGACCATGCCTAAAATAACAAGAGGCGGTGGCGCACATATTATGGCAATATGCTGCGCTAACAAGCAGAAGAGTTCGTCTGCTGGGAGTTCACCAGCTGGATACCAACAGAATTAGGGAGTTATCATATAGTACCATACTTGCACTAACAGTAACATACTTGCATTCTGTTCGAGGTAAGTGGTGACAGCAGTAGGAACTTAGCTGGTATGGGCTATCCGGTGTCTTCTAGAAGTTTTTGACCTCTACCTTAAAAAAAAACCTAGTGTTGATGATGGTTATGTAAAAGTCAAGTCAATTCAAGCAATTCATTCCTAACACCATACATAGAAATATTTTCAATAATTACATACATAGGTTTTACATAGCACAGATGTGTTTAAAAATTATAGCCGTTAATAAAGCCAACTAAGAAGGATTCGAGATACTTAGCGAAGTGAATCAAGGCTGCATACTGGCATTTTTTCAATTTATATCACTAATTGATGACGATCTCACCCGAGAAAATCTCGGGTAAAATTATTTTATTTTACCGCTTATTATTTAGTATCTAAAATGCAGACCTGTCTCCCAATCGTCCACTGACTAGAGACCATTTATTGATTGATGGTTGTGCTGTTTTCCCACTGTGTCCTACAATGAGTAAGTTCTTAGTGGATTTTAAAAAGATATGCCATGTGATTTGTTATGAGTTAATTTAGTTCGTTAGAGTTAACAAAATAAATAAGCCCTACACAATTGTTAATTGAAATGACTCGCGCTAATTCTATAGTGTTTTTACTTCCTGGAACGGAGTAAAGGTAGCAAAACTCATTCTTTTAGTTTGAAATTTCCGTTAACATTAAGAATAATAACGAAATTGAAAAAGTTTAATAGAGACAAAAACTGTCGACCAGAACAGCCATTGGCGAAATGCAAGTGATTAACAGGATTGGAAGCAATTGAAGCATATTTTTATTCATTTCATTATCCTTTTTCGTGTTCAGAGGAAATAAATTGAATGAGTGGGTAAAAAGTTTTCAAAAGGGAAGAGCGAAAAAATTACTTCAAAACTATGAAAAATCATCTGGCTTTGGCAGCTTCTCGATATCGTATTATTTCATTTGATTGCACAAAAAGGCAAAAGCTCCGAAATAGAGAAATCTATAGCCGAGTCAGATAGAACAGCAGCAATAGGTATGAAAATTGGAGCTGGTTTTGATGCTGGAAAAGTAACAACGAACGTATCGGACCATTCACTCGAACTTTCTGAGTGCTGTTTGCAATTTCAGTTATTGATTTACAAAAAGCGAACATTGAGTTAAATCGCTACAAATTCGAGACAGTTGAAAAAAGTATGTTTGAAGAGATATGGGGTCAGATACAGGATTTGAAGTTTTAATGGAACCTTAAAAATTTAAAATGTTCTAAAATTCGGAATAAATGTTCGATACTTTATTTAAAACTGCCTGCATATCTCCTGATAGTCCGCAACATAGCATCCGCTTGGGGGTTGTTGGAATCCCGTAAAAGTGATATAATATCGCTTACTCCGTTTGGGGGCTTTCCCTTCTCAGCATTAGCTACCAAGGCATATAGAGTGCCGGCGCAAGCACCTCTTTTTCCTTCCCAATGTTCTGGGCTGGGATCTAATCTATCAATTATAGGAAGGAATTAAAAAAAAACATTTACTGTAGAATTCTAACAAAAGTACTTCTCAAGCATATCAAACGCCTTCGCAGCTACCCAAAATTCTTCACATTTATAGCAATCGTTCGCTATCAATTGAAGAAGAAGAAATGCCTCTGAATTCGTGTCTCTTGAAACAAACAATTTCCAAGCCTGAAAGAATTATATAATAAAAAAATAATAGTTTAAAATAAAATCCTACCTGATCAGGATGTCCTACTTGAATATGGCACCTAGCTAAAAGCATGCAGTAAGTATGTTGATTCCTAATGTCCGTATCCGTAATTTGTACAAGCAAATCTTCTGCTTCTTTGGGGTAACCGGTAGCTGCTTTAGCCTGCGCGTAGTTATAATTAAATATGTCATCATTTACAAAATAACTCCGAATTGAATTTAAATAGACAAGAACTTCCTCAAATTGTCCATACAGAAAGAAAGCTGATGCCATGCTTTGTCTCCCAGGAATAGTGTCGCACTCTGATGCTGAGCTCCCCACAAGGTGAAGGTTTTGTTGAGCTGTTTTGATATGCTCTTTCTGAAAATATGTTCATACAATGTGACCAATATGTAAAACTGAAAAAAAATTTATTTAATATAAAATAATGAAATATTTCGGCGATGTATTCATTTAATAATTGCATAAGCGCTGAAGTCTATCAAATAAAAAATCTAGGTAGATGGTATTCTGGGGACGATGTTACAAAGCACGTCATTTTGAAACAAATTCATTCAGGCAAAATAGGCTGCATTCGTAGGAAGAACAATGTAGTTCAAAAAAAGAATCGAAGGAAATTTAGAAGGAATTTAATTTTAGTATATATTATATGTATGTATATGAATTTTTAAAAATGTCAAAATGTTTATTTCGGAATCCTTTCAATGTTTCGAATTCTTGAACGAAACTTAAAATCTTTTTAAATATACACAGTCATTTATTTCCACATTGCGCTGATTTTTTGTACTTAAGGGGTGTCTTTCTTCACCTTTTAGAGTAAGTACAAAGCCTCGTTTTTATCTTAAAGTTAAATAAATTGACTAAGCAAAAGCTTTTTTATCATCTTTTTCATGGTCTTTTTAAATCCATTGATACGAATATTCTTATGTATATGTCTAATTACTTTACGAAATCCACTTAAATCAGATAAAAGTTTGAATATGGTCTACTTTTTCATTGTACTTAAGTACCTAGAGTTTTTATTAACCAGCCTTTTTGTCTGTCTGTCTGTTCGGTACAAATTTCGCAATCGCTTTTAAACTAACTTTCCGATGAGCTAGAGACTTGAAACTTTAAACATAGCTCAGAACTGGATAACAATGCAATATTAACTCGCTTTTTTAGTCTGTCTGTTCGTTAGGGATCCATACAGAATCCTATTACTTATCTCATGTTAATCTCATTAAACTGAAATGCAGAATATAAAATAAAAAACGTGGCGCGCATGCAATAGATAACAGTGAGTATTATAGAGTGGCTAGGAGATATTAAAATCAAAAATCCCTTCGATCTCCTTAGAGATCACACCCTATTCTGAAGACGAATTTTTAACTTTTAGTCACGAGACCATTACCAACATTAGCAGCACGGCCAGTATCAGCCATAGTAAACTTGTGCCGCAGAATATTAACAAACCAACCACTGCTCCGTTAACCACCAGAAAGCGATCAGTAGCTGCGAAACGCAACAGGTCTCAGGACAAGCCCTCGGGCGCTAGTGCGGGAAAGAAAGGTCGGGTAGCAAAAAGTGCAGTTACTCATCCAACACCTACATCATCAACCAGCTCAGCTGTGATTGCGGACGTGCGTGTCGTTGGGAAGAACTTTTCTTCTGTTTTATGGGGACTCGTTGGGGCTAGGCTGCCTGAGATGCTCATGGCCTACCTGTTAGCCAGCCAGGTCAGCTCCCTGTTATGATTCCTCTAAGATGGGCAGAGAATACCGAGTAATTAAGTACGAAGACCGGTTCTCTAAGGATTTCCTTAGAGACTGGCGAAGCGTGGGAAGGCGCCAAGCTTGGAGTAATCCCAGCCTCGGGGTCCCAAAGAGAAGAAGGGCTCGCATTTAGTTGCTCAACATGAAGCTGGACAGCAGCAAGCTTACCCAATGCCACAAGCTTCACAATCCCGCAGTTCCGATGAATGACTGTATGGTAATCAAAGCGGAGGAAAGTTAGAAAAACCACATAACTCTACTCATTAATTATTAATGATGATTATCCATGGCACTAGAAAAGACAGACTTCAAACTTCGGTTTGGAATTAGGAAGCCCAGGGTGAAGGTCTTTGGAGCCATTAAACCAACCGCCGACGACGTTGACTCAGTCGACGGGGCCAATGATTTGTGGGACGAAATGAGGATTGGAGACACCGATTCCTTGACCACACTACCACCCAAAGATAAATTTCATACAGATTTATCTGCAGCACTCGAAATGTGCTGCGAATAATCTCATGGTCTTTCTGAAGGAAAAGAGCATGGACTTCACCTTCATCCAAGAACGTTAAGTTAGACACTCAACCGCCAAAACTCGGATCTTAGCGGTAGGCTTAGAATTTGCATTCTTGCTAAAAAGTATAAACACGCTTTTATGTTCCCTTTTTAGCTCAAGTGACTTGGCAGAAGTCAAGCTGGAGAACGCTGACAGAGAGAATATATATATATATATATATATAGGAATCGGAGAATCTGCGTTAAAAAGAACCATTGGGCTAGCTGGGGTTGAACCGAGACCATGCGCATGATACTCCATTACCCTAACCACTGGGCCACCAGCGCCGTTGCCGGTTCTCCGTTCCAAAGTTCTTTTCATGGAGAAGCCTCGATCCCACATATATATATATATATATATATATATATATATATATATATATATATATATATATATATATATATATATATATATATATATATATATATATATATATATATATATATATATATATATATATATATATATATATATATATATATATATATATATGGCCCCTGACTGACCTGCACTACCAGCAGAGGTGGAGCAATCGACGTCACAACGTCACACGCACGCATTGAATTAACCAGTTTGCTTCTGGGCTGTGATGCGAATGTAATTCACGTTCCCTCAGGCAGTTCTGAAAATAACGAGCAGGGTGTCTTTGTTTGATTTCATTACTATTAGTTTGTTATATGGGCAACTACTCAACTTTCATGTTTTTAAGCATGGATGACTTTGATGGTTGAGAGGAAGTACTAGACATCACACTAACATCAGTACCTTTGTGGCTGGAAATTGGAGCGTTTTTGAGTTGAAATCCTTTTTTGATCATAATTGGATAATTTTTGAGTCTTCTAGACCCTTCCAGAACCCTAAAAAGACCGACTGAAAGAAATTCAGTAGGGTTATCTAATCTAAACTAGCAGCTATACCTAATCTAAATATTCTGACTGTTCAAGATTTGGAAACAAAAGTTGCTACTTCTGACAAAGCCACAGGAAGTACAAAGTATCATGACTAATCAAATTTTGCAAAAAAAACCCTTCCTTCCTGGTGGAATGAAGACTTGTTGAATCTGAGAACGATCACCAGGGACATCTGTTACAAACATAGATACTGGCAGCTTTATGATGATTGTCTAAAAATCCATTAAAGAAGGTAGAGAGAGGTTTATATGGAGAATTGCCACTCGATAGAAAGTACCAGGTAATCAACTGGACTGACAGAATACTATACAAAGGGCAAAGTGAACCGTCTTTTCTTAAAAGGATAGATGGCTCTTGGAAACTTTCTTCCATTGCGAATGAATACTCATTTCCCGCGCAGCAATGATGCAGATCATCAAATGCCGGCGTGTAACTAGATAATTCAAAGTACATCGTGGAGTGAGGATGAAAATATTTTATCTGTGGAAAAAATCGATTGGGTGATAAACAGATTTGCTCCCTATAAGTCACCAAGTCCGGACGGCATCTACCCGATAATGGCACAGAAGACGTCAGACATAGTAGTGCCATGCTTGGTAGTGTTATTCAGAGCATGTATCATACCTAATATGGAGACGAAGTAAGATTCATTTTATCCCGAAGTCTTGAAAGCGAGGCCACGAATCAGCAAACGACTTTAGGCCGATAAGTCTGAACTCCTTTGCATTAAATACACTAGAGCGGTTCCTTGATATAGATCTAAGGTAAACTCTTTGTGGTACAACGATGTCGAAATCCCAACACGCGTCTGAAAGGAAAGATCCGTGGAGCCTGCAACCTAAGATGACGCTTTGGGTATACACATTTATGGTTGACTGGTTTGGCGGCGTCCGATGAGTAAGGTTTATAATTAAAGTAAGCTAAGTAGAGTGGGGAGAACCGTGTGCATCGGACCGATACCCTGCGCTCCACCCAAACCGTACCTCTCAATGTGCTTCTACATCTGCTTCCCCCTGATTACCCAGATTAAATTCCAGCCGACATACAGTTCGGTCAGACTCAGAGCTAAACTGCTAAATCTAATGGCCACAGCAATATCCTCACCTTAACACCTAGCCGATACCGCAACTGCTTGCCGCCTGTTATAAAGTTTGAAAAAGGTTTTACTGTCATGACTCCAACTAGAAGGGAATAGAGAAAGACAAAACCTGCCAACAACTATGAAACCGTACTGTACACGGATGATTCTAAGATGGAACAAGTTGTAAGTGCAGAATGTCTCTGAGGCACTGAACATATCGAAGTCTTATCGGGTGCCGAATACTTTGGGCGTCTTCCAAGCGGAGGCGCTTGAGATTATGAAGGCATGTTCGATTCTTCGGCGTATACACTCACCAAGGCAGAACATCGCCATTTTTATAGATAGTCAGGCTGCCATTAAGGCGCTTGACTCAGTTACCTAGGGCGGTGCAGGACTGTCGGGAATTACTTGGCTCCTTGGGCAGACGGCTTAACGTAACATTGAATTGGGTTCCCGGACATAGGAATATTGCTGGGAACGAGATGACCGACAAACTTGCCTGAGAGGGCGCTGCGCGCACCTAGCCATGTTGAACATGAGCGTATTCCACTGGGATCCGTTAGGAGGGAACTCTATCTGAATTCCTGGCGCTGGCAAACTACAGATGGAGCGCCCTGAAAGTTTACAGCATTCCTAGGGCAAAATGGCCAAGTTATAATAAAAATAGGACTTCTCCATCTTATGGAAAATATCTCAATGGAGCAAAAGCAAAGAGAAAAATTAATTTTGATATTGTATTAGTTAAGAAAATATATAGAGGTTTTGCATACAATCAAAGCACAAGTAAATCATTATAAGTACTTAATTAAATTAAACAAAACTGTTTTAAATAGGGTACTATGCAATTTTCATAGTTATGTCTTCTAACCTCTGTATTTTCATTTAGATATGCTACACGTTAATTATAACCTGTTACGCACCGCTCTCTACTGTTCGGAGCATACCCGACGCGCTCTCACACTGTAATAGTTTTAACTATCAATTTTATTTATAATAATTTGACGAAGTGTACCTTATTCTTAATCATCAATTTTTTCTTTAATTCCTAAACCATTTTAATAATATAATTATGGAATTCTTCAAAATTTTCAAAGCGGTTTTACTCTTTAACTTAAGAATAATTGTCTTTAAAAGGATGTTACCTTAAAACGGAACAAACGTAGGGTACAAACGTATATATATATATATATATATATATATATATATATATATATATATATATATATAAATATATATATATATATATATATATATATATATATATATATATATATATATCAAATGCATACTAACTGTTCCTTACATAACTAAAACTATCTTAATTACCAAATAAATAAAACTTACCGAACCAAGTTGTTGTCCCAGAGCAGCATGCACAACACCTTTCAAAATGTATTCATGCGGAACAGTTGGTTGCACTTCTTTCATAAGACTGTGAGCTTCTTGAACATCACCACGTTTCAAGTAAAAGATAGCCAAGTTTAAACGAGCTTCTGGTATAATATCTAGCAATGACGGAAAAACTTGTAGCGCGCCTTCACCATTTCTAAACACAACCAAATTATGTCTGATAAGATCTGCTCCAAATGTTCCATTGTCTGCGATGTTTTTAATTTCTTGTTCAGCCACACGTCCGTTAAACAGCCTAAATCGATTACAAGCTTTTAGATTAATGGCAATCGTACTGTCGGGGTGCTGATTTAAATACACATCCAAAACTTCTTGGGACATATCGTAATAGTCAAGTTTGTAAAAACATAAAGCCAAGTAGACATTGAGAGCCAAAAAATCTCTAAACAAATTCAATAGTTAGCAAATTTCAAGTTATTGTATAATTAAAATAAAACAATCACTTGTTATCCAACAAAATCCTTTTGTAAATGTCTATAGCTTCTTGATAGTGCGCCCGTAAGTAGTGCAAACATGCAAGACTTAGTTGATCCTGGACTACATCTTTCAGTGACTCGTGCAGCTCCATCAATTGCTCTTCATTATTCAGTTTATGTGCCAAATGAAACATTAAACGAATTTTGAGAGATGTATTTGGTATATGCTCCATAAGTTCTTGAGCCTCCTCATACATTCCTAAATATTCAGATGAGTTACCAGGAAGCGAAAAATCCTTTAAATTTACCCAAATAAAACATGCAGACAGCAATATTGAGCATTATATCCTTTGCTGTTGAATCTACATCTCTGATACTTTGATACTGCTCCAGAGCTCTTTGATAGTCACCCAAGTGAAAGCTACAAAAAGCGATCCATTGGTCCCGCAAAACTTTCTTGCTATCATCTTCTTCAGATATGAGCTGGAATAGAAGTGAAACGAAAAAGGAACTAAGGAACTTAGACTATTTCTTACATTCTCTTTCGACTTACCTCAAGGAATGCCCTGCCTCCAGTATAGTCCCTTGAAAGAATGAAATCCTCGAATGCCAGGGAACTTTTCTTTGTAGATGCACTTGCAACATGTCTGGAACTTGCTGAATCAGTTTTTCCGCGTGACAAAATCTAGAAAGAATGTCGAAAATTCTATATGATGGAAATTTCTTTAGCCAAAATGGATTTGCTTTTACCATTTCTCTTATAATTTCGTAGACTATTTTTGCACACACATTGAAGGAACTGTGAACATATCATCTAGATCAAAGTGTTTTGACATACCGTTTCCTTGGTCACCTTGTTTGTATTGAGTTAAATGAAATAACGTTGCTAGGCAAAAATTCTGTTTGTATCTAATAATTTTAAGAAAAATTTAAACGGTGCTAGAAAGACGCTCAAACTTCAATCAAAATAGTGGAATAATTCACGTTAATTTCATAGCTTATTTATGTTATCGAATCCCAACTTGTAGTTGCGGTGGGAACTAGGTTGAAGATGAATGAAGCTTCAATTTTATCTGGAAACGCTTGCTGTCGTGATCCCTGGAAGACGAGAGAATACTTGTGAAATTAGAGATAGTTTAATCGATATTAAGCTCCACTTTAGTTTAACAGGTTATGGGTTATGTAGTCAGTCTTGGAAAGGCAGTATTTTTCCATTTAAAAAATATATAGCTGCAATAGAGTACTTAATTAAGAAGATAAATAATATAAAATAGTTTTTAAAAAAAAAGTTGAACCGACTTCACAAAAAGCGCTAAAAAGCATAAAATAATTTTTAATTTTATATCTATTACGACATTTTGAAGTCGGTGCAAATCAAACAACTTCAACAAAAATATTTAATCGTCATTTCTTATGATCCCGTAAGCTGAAACGTTCAGGTAGTATTATGTATTATTTTCAATTGTGGTTCTGTAGTTGTTTTATTTGTTTAATTTGCACCGACTTCAAAATGTCGTAATAGATATAAAATTAAAAATTATTTTATGCTTTTTAGCGCTTTTTGTGAAGTCGGTTCAACTTTTTTTTTAAAAACTATTTTATTTTTCACTTTTTAGTGTCTCCGACTCTATACAACGAAGAAAGGACCATCCAAATCGGTCCACGCGTTAAAAGTTAGTTTTAACCCCCTACCTCACCCCCATTCCACTAAACTTTTTTTCTCATGGCATCAATCAAGAAACATACTCTACCGAACAGAAAAGGAATCATCGAAATCGGTCCACGCGTTACGAAGTTACTACCCCTCCCCCTCTCCCACCTTCACCATAGGACCAAATTATTCTCCTATTAGCAATGGGGGATCACACTATATACAACAGCAAAAGAACCATCCAAATCGGTCCACGTGTTACAAAGTTAGGTTCCATCCTCCCCCTCCCCCTCCCTTACCCCAGCAACATTTGTTTTCTCGTAGAATCTAGGATCATATTCTACTCAATAGAAAAAGAATTATCCAAATCGGTCCACGCGTTACGAAGTTAGAATACCCCTCCCCCCCCACCCACACCTTTCACCATAGGACCAAAATATTTTCCTATTAGCAATGGGGGATCATACTCTATACAACAGAAAAAGAACCATCGAAATCGGACCACGCGTTACAAAGTTAGGTTCCACCCCCACCCCCACCCCACTCCGCCCCAAAATTTTTTTCTCCTGGTATCAACTACGGAACATACTCTATCGAACAGAAAAAGAATTATCCAAATCGGTCCACGCGTTACAAAGTTAGACTACCTCTCCCCCCTCCCCCCACCCTAGGCCAAAACTTTTTTCTCCTATTAGCAATGGGGGATCATACTCTGTACAACAAAAAAAGAACCATCCAAATCGGACCACGAGTTACAAAATTGGGTTTCACCCCCACCCCCCACCCCCTTCCTACCAAAAATTTTTTTGACATGGTACCAATCGGGGAACATACTCTATCCAACAAAAAAAGAATCATCAAAATCGGTCGACGCGTTACGAAGTTATGCCCGGTCAGACATAAAAAAAAAAAAAAAAAAAAAAATACGCGTCGAACTTAGAACCTCTTTGTTTTTGGGAAGTCGGTTAAAAATAGGGCCAATTCCGCGTTGATTCAAATTTATAATATGTATAGAGAATTTATGGGAATACTTTATAGTATAGTAGTACTACATATACATATATAAAATACTTTTTCGTAAAATAAAAAATTACATTATAGATGAATTATCATTAAAAATGAAGAATTGTCTCGGATGTTAAAATATTTTCAAAAATATTTGTAGTTTATTACCTTCGAAATGGTAGATTACATGTCACGATAACAAGTCAATTCCAAGAACTATAATTCAAAAATTTATAATTTATGGGATAGAGGAGGTTTCCAATTTAAACCTTAAATATAAATAAAAGTTTTTTGTTTTTGTGGGTAGTATCATTTCCTCTTTCACTTCTTTAGTGAGGTTGCAGCTGTAGCGTGCAATAGTCATAAATATTAAGAGTTTATAGGTCGAAATAACGTTGAATAGATTTTTGGCGATGAGATGATCCTTTATTACATAAATCATTAGTGAGAGTTTAGTTTGATTTTTGTGTTGGAAGGTTCGTATGTGGACATATAATTTAAATGCATCGTTTAAAAACAATACTCAATTTTTTTACACTTACAGCTTTGATGTTTTCTCTGTAATATTTTACTACACGACTTTTAATTGAGCTTCGTAGTATCAGTTCTGCTGTAAATAATATAATGATATTGACGTATTTATATGTAAATAATATCTGTGCATTCTTCATTATTAAAGGCAACTATTTCACAAACTATTTAATTCAAATATGAATGCTACATTTGCCAAATCGGTTAACCTCAATAAAGAAGTTGAGAAAAATGATAAAATATTATATGTTGTTTTTTAAAATCCTTTTTAAATTACAAATTCAAAAATACGATGTAGACTGTATTATTGCAGACGCATCTTTTACCTGACGACATATAGAAAGTATAAGATAGAATATACTTGTAGTAATTGTTATTATTACTACAATTTTTTCGTGATTAAGAGAGTTAATCGATTTGGCAAGTGGAAGTAAATTATTAATTCAAATTCAGTCTTCGAATTATTCTTTTATTACGGAAAAACTTCATTATATAAATATACGTTTTATTAAGGATTTTATAAAAAATGAATAATAACTATTCTGTTACTCTTACATAATATTACGAGTATTATTACTTTGTTTAAATTGGTTTATCATCAATATAAATGATGTCATCTTCGTTAGCTGATCGATTTGTCCTTAAAGTCTTATAATACTCGTGTTTAATAGGAGGAATGAATTTCAACAAGTCCATCATATCTTTTCTCTTTTCACTGTTCTACCTGCTGGATACAATAAAGATGGTTCAAATTTTTCAGAGATAGTGGTCTATCTGCTACACTTTTTCACTTTTTCGGTATCTTCGTTAAAGTCACACTTGAATTGTATCAGGTGGGGTTTTGACTTATCTAATTTTATCCAGTGCATTTTGAGCCAACTTACTGGTATCCTTGTAACTGATTCCATTCTGTTATTGATAGAATTTTCTAAAGTACGTGTAGAGAAAAAGTCCTGATGCATCATTTGAACCATATGAAACGGTGCTTTCTGTTAACAGGTTTTTATTATAGTATACAAATCATCTGGCGAAAAAATATTCTGTCATTTTTTGGCTGAAACCTAACTTTGTAACGCGTGGACCGATTTGGATCCTTCTTTAGTTCTTGTACAGAGTATGATCCTCTATTGCTAATAGAAGAAAAACATTTGGCCTAGGGGGGGGGGGCGGCGGTGAGGGGTAGTCTAACTTGGTAACGCGTGGACCGATTTGCATAATTCTCTTTCTATTGGGTAGAGTGTTCCGTGGTTGATAACACTGGAAAAAAGTTTTGGTGGGGTGGGGGTGGGGGATGTGTAGGTGGAACCTAACTTTGTATCGCGTGGTCCGATTTCGATAATTCTTTTTCTGTTGTATAGAGTGTGATCTCCCATTGCTAATAGGAGAATAATTTGGTCCTATGGTGATGGGTGGGGGTGGAGGGGGGAGTAGTCTAACTTCGTAACGCTTGGACCGATTTGGATAATTCTTTTTCTGTTGGGTAGAGTATGCTCCCTGGTTGATACCACGAGAAAAAACAGTTGGTGGGGGGGGGGGGAGAGGGTGGAACCTAACTTTCTAACGCGTGGACCGATTTGGATGGTTCTTTTGCTGTTGTATAGTGTGATCTCCTATTGCTAATAGGAGAATAATTTGGTGGTGGTGGTGGGGGAGGGGTAAAACCTTCGTAACGCGTGGACCGATTTCGATGATTCCTTTTCTGTTTGGTAGAGTATATTCCTTGATTGATATCATGAGAAAAAAATTTTAGTGAAATGGAGGTGGGGTAGGGGGTTATATTTAACTTTTTAACGCGCGGACCGATTCGGATGGTTCTTTCTTCGTTGTATAGAGTATAAGACACTAAAGGTGAAAAACAAAATAGTTTAAAAAAAAAAGTTGAACCGACTTCACAAAAAGCGCTAAACAGCATAAAATAATTTTCAATTTTATATCTATCTATATTACCACATTTTGAAGTCGGTGCAAATTAAACAAACAAAACAACTACAGTACCACAATTGAAAATAAGACATAATACTACCTGAACGTTTCAGTTTTCGGGATCATAAGAAATGACGATTAAATATTTTTGTTGTAGTTGTTTGGTTTGTTTGATTTGCACCGACTTCAAAATGTCGTAATAGATATAAAATTGAAAATTATTTTATGCTTTTTAGCGCTTTTTGTGAAGTCGGTTCAACTTTTTTTTTAAAAACTATTTTATAATATTTCTGTTTTGTTCCGTACATGAGTCTGAATAGGTTATTATTTTTTTACAGTTTTTAGTACAAATCTTTACATACTTTACTAGACATGAAGAAAGACCCGCGAGATCCTTCAGTTTCTGGCCAAACGAACATGTGACTTATGTTTTTATTAAAATCATGGCATCCGAAATTATAAACATATAGATTTCGTTTATAGTAAGCTACCGATATTGTCAATTTTGGAAAGGGTAAAGCTTTTTCCAAGTCAAAAGAAAATACAAAAATGTCTTCGGATGCTGCCATCCGATCTGCAGCCATATGACTACGAGCCTGTTCAGCCTTTTGCAAGTGAGCAACCTTTTCGATTTTTGCCATTCTCATTTCCTCACTGTCTGAAGACTCCATTTTTATTTGTAGAGAATCACAAGTGTTGCATGTATTTTTGGACGGTTGTTTAAAATGCAAATTAAATTTAGTCGAGAATACCTTGTAATAATATTTTTCTTTCACTGGCTCTATTTTCTTCTGTACATTGCGCGATGTACAGTTCGTTCAATTTCTTAATATTTAAGTCCGGATTTAAGTATTTTTTCCTTGGATTATATGCTCTTGTGTAGCGGCTTGTGTACGCGAGAAATGAGTTCATATGTTTTATAACATATGTGTCATCATCTTTGCCGTTTCTTCGAATATAATACGTGAAAGAACGTGATCTCGGAATTTTACTGTTATCCTTTGGACGTCTTCTTTTATTTCTTTAATTTTAATACACCCTCTTAAAAAAATATTTTGCTCACCTTGGGTCTCTAACTGTTAAAATGCTCCATTGCAGATTTTCTTTCATCCGAAATGATTTTTTCATTGCACTTCTGACGACATAGACATGGCAGATTTGCAAATGTTTTCTCAGATATTAAACGTCCACTTCTATTTCTGTATCTTAAACCTTTTATTCTATTATGCTTTTGGACATTTCGGTCCCATTAAGCAGGATTACGGCGTCTTTTTCGTCCAATTGAATTATTTGCTGCGATTTTTTCATTGCTATGATCAGATGACGAATCCGAATAAATACAAAATCGTTTTCTTGAGCAGAGCTTTCTTCCAATAATTTGTATTGAAGAACCATCCGATTCATTATTTTCCTTACTCAAATAATTCTTATTAACATCTTCCATCTTAATGATATATCGGTTTAATTATTATTTTTTAAACAATTCACAATAAAAGTCAAGTCCGAACGTTTCGAACATAAAAGTAGTAAAATTTTGCCTTTTGTAGATTACTCATTCTGATTATATGTATTTGAAATTTGGTGTTTAAAAAATACATTGTAATAAAATTGCTAAGTTAATATAACTTTGCCCTACCCTATAATTCTGATGCCCCCCCAATATTTCAATAATAGGGAAACGACTATGATTTCATAAGGCGAAAAAAAAATTAAGAAACACAATTTGAGCAAGCCGATTGAACAGATTTGTCCAATTTGACAATCGTTGGCGACACTTCACTTGACCCCCTCGATAGTTTGCCAAGAAGCAAAATGATTATCAGGCATACAAAGCTTCTACTTGCGATAATAATTTTGTTACCGTGACATGTGATACCTCATTTGCAAGGTAATAAACTACAGATATTTTTAAAAGAACCTTAACATCTGAGACAATTTCATTTCTTTAATGATAATTCATCGAAAATGTAATTTCTTATTTTACAAAAAATATTTCGTAACATTAAATGTGATTCTTTTTTTGCTTAGTCAGTTAGGATATTTCTTATGTAGATTCACAGATCAGACACACATTAGCCTTTAAAAATAATAATAAAAAAGTCAAGGTAGGTATAGTGTTTCACTAGTGTGATATAGTGAAAGTGATGTGAACAAATTGGGCTTTTTAAAAACCACGAAAATCTCGAAAACCGTAACAGTTTTCACGAAGGTATATTTGGCTTAATTGAGTTGACATAATCTCCCCTGTCATCTCCGCAAGGCTTAGCATCGACATATCAAGCATCCTGTATAATGAAGCAACATAACATATTTACAAACCTATTTTTGGAAACATGTACCAGTAAGAGTGATTAAATAAAATTGAAATGATTTTATAATTCATATCTTAATTAGTATACATAAACTACATGAATACATACGGTCACCTAAGAAAATATTGGTGGTAAATTTGGACTCTTCTTTCATATTTATTATTCACTGAGCTCCGTTTATTACTTTAACATTATTGTTAATTAAACTGTCAATTATAATTTTAAAATCATAAAGCACTTAAATTTACGTATATGCACGAAATACCTGTGGTCACAGGGAATAATTTAGTATGCCGAAAATCGCTGATGACTCGGAAAAATTACTACATTTTTCCGAGCCATCAGTCGATTTAACTGAGAACGAGCACAATTTTACCACTTACCAAGAAACCCCACCTTCACAACTCGGAAAGTATTAGTATTATGAGTCCCCAACTTCTTAACAATGCGTATAAGACATTGGAGATGACCAGAGTATAGTTATCTCATTTTGACCATTTTTCGACTTACCAAGTTATTTTCTGTGATCACAGATATATTCCCTCAAGCGCCGTAAGAAATATTCCTTAATACGATCGGCATTTCTGACAAAGGAAAACAGAACTCCTTCAGCTCTTTCTTAACAGCAGCACCAGGTTAGCTTTTCTTCAGCTGCCGGACACTGCCGCCCAAAACCGAAGACTATATATTGTAACGTAAATGGGGCTCTTCGGGCTCGAAGGATTAATTAAGACAATTATTTTCAATCACAAATGTTCACAATTTTATTCACTTCACTTAATTAGTTCATTTCACAATTTTCTTTACACGTTTTCTTCACAATATAACATTTCACTTTTCTATTCACTTCTTATCACTTCGCTGGTAAAAGTACAATTCTAGAAAGTTCAGCAACTTAGTTCTAGCAGTTTTCGTTATTCATTTCCACCACACTAAGTCACCACAGGTTCGAGTCGGCCTTGACTTTATACTGCATCTGACATTTTTCTGGGTAGGAATTCTCACGAAATTGGTTGCCTCCCGACAACCAAACCGTTTTAATAAATAAAGCGCATGCCCAAAAAATGGTGTGGAAACAGAAAAAATATAGCAACGAATAAATGTGTCAAGTTCTCCCATGCCGTTCCCCAGAACTTGCATCTAAATCATTACAACGCGCGATACAAGATCTACAAGTCGCTCCCACCCCTATACTCTCCGGGTCAAACTTGGACGTTCCGTCAAATTTCGGGAATCTTTTCTTAGCAGAACAACACGAATGTGGAACAGTTTACCATCTTCTGTTTTTCCCTCGTCTTATGAGCCTGAAACTTTCAAACGGGGCGTACATCGACATCTCCTTCACTCAACCTCCTAACCCATTTCCCCCAACCTTAATTCCTTTCCTGCCAAGGCTGTGCTTTAGCATCATAGGGCATCCCCTGAGCTTTGGCAAAATCATATATAAAAAAAAATCCTCAGTCGCCTATTTGGAAGCTGGCGTGTGATTTTGACACTTCATAGCGCTGGGACTGCCATGAGTATATATTTTGTAAAACGGTTGGCATTCCCCTTCAACCGATTGAACACACACTTGTTAAATTCAACCTCTATACATTTTTGCGTACTTACAAGGCAACCAGCTTGTCTGAAAACAACCAATCCTGAGAATTCCTACCCTGGTTTCCGAAATTCGGGACATGCGCATTGTACAACTTGATATCGTTTTCATCACGTAGCCCATGCCAGACTACAGCGCATGTTACAATATGTATTAATCCAACTAATTAAAAACCGAACTGGACAGCTGTTATCATATTTTGATCACTGACACTGTAACACTAACCTTGTGAAAATAATTTCAAATGTATACAATAATATGCACGAAATATATTTTTGACCCGAACGAATTATTTTCAAAAAAATTTTCGAGTTTTAAAATTTATCAAAGGTCTCCGATAGGCTATCCAGGCAGGAGGCAAATCGCTCATAGACATCAAAAGGCGAACCTGGAGAAATAAAGGCGATGGAAATATACACAGTTTTACTAGGCAGTTTAATAGTGATGCATTCTTCGGAGTTAGGCACGTCCATAAGTCTGCATGGAATGTCACGGGGTATAGCTCAGTAAACACCTCCTCCCACGGTAGCCAAGTTTCTGTCAAAGAACCCACGTTGAAGTATCATTTACTGTAGTCGGTAAAGAGCCTTGTAGTTTTGGAACGAGGACCAGTTACGTTTGCAAAGTAGATCGACAATTCCGTAATCCGTATTTTGAGGAAGCATTGGCAAAGTTAAGTCGAAGTCTTGGATTAAACTCGCACACAATGGCATGGTGGACCCAAACCTCTGGAGATATAACTCCCTGAAATAAATCCTCCGAAATCAGCACTCTCAAAAAAGCAGTAAAAAATAGCCAGACCGATTGCGGTAGTGACCAATTCTATTATATCCAGAAACAGTTCCCGGTGCAGTGCCAGTGCGAGAAAGAAGATGAGTGATGTCCTCGTCTTCAGTAGTCTCGGGATGGATTCCGGATATAACAATACCCTACTGCAAACTATTGGTGACGTGACAATGCACAGATTATGTATGGAGAAGCTATCGAAATACCGCTGAGTATGCCTTGCATGACCTCATCGAGAGGAGTGAGAGGTATCGGCCGGCGTAAAGACCACGACCAGATGAAACATAGCAAATCGCTTGAGAAGTTCGCCCCACCAACAACTTCCGGATATCTTAATACCACAGATGTTTAGAGTGGACGAATTGGGTACGTTGAGTCCATCGACTGAAATACATAACATTAAGAATGGGGAATCGAACTGAGAAAATCGATTCAGTACGGATCGATCTGTAATTTTTTTCCCGATTTCGAAGATCGATTAATCGCCCTTAAAAGATCGATATTCATAGATCGATTCCATTTATTTTGACATTTCAATTTGAAGAAGCACAAATTTTGTCTTGCTTCATTAAGGCCTTACTACAATGCACCGAGCATCAAATTCAAACTACTATCGATTTCGACGAGAGGATCAAGCACTTCACTTCAATCCTGGTGCTGGCATCAAGTCCTGCATTGTGTTAAGGGCTTTAGGGTCAGTTTATCATAGCTAGCAAAAACCGGTGAACTTAATATGAGAATTAATTATACTTTTGTGGAGGTCGTATTTGTTATCCTCCCTCTATGAATTATAAATGTGAATTAATTGTATTGGTATTTATTGTTCGTCTATATTTTGGAACCGCTCTTCTATCCTGTGGTTCGACTTCGTAATATTTGTAAGAATCGTACTGGAAATTACAATGTTAGACGGTTTGGTATACTGCGTGAATCGATGAACATCTTAATTGAATGTTTTCAACATAATTGTTGATTCCGAAGTTGAAGTCTCTTTGTATTTGGTTGGTCTTCTTTTTGCTTTATTTTGGTCGGATGCGTCCATCCTGTCCCTTCAATATCTGCAACTGTATAAGAATTATATTAGACCGTTTTCATTTTGGATTAAAAGATTTATTTAGAAATTTACGTTTTGACTTTATTGATACTAAATTTACAATTTTTGAAAGAGAACTGATTCTTCTTTTGTTTTTTACCTCCTTTTATACCCTTTTATATCTAAAATGCAATACTGGTTGCTGGGTTTTAAAAGGAGTTACATTTTGGCAGGTGTATTTTCTGAAAGGAAATGTGGCTAACTTCGCATGGGTTGCCCCACTTTCTTCACCAAGTGATTAATTTTGTAATTCTAAAGAACTGAAAATGAGTGATGATAGTTCAGAAGAAGACCTTGCTCCAGACTGGATACCATATAGCGTAAGGACTAGGGCTTCACGATACTCGAGATAATTCCCGCTACCGGTGCCGGTCTCGTGTTAAGACCGATACCGGCAGCGAGACTAATATCATTGGCAATCGCAATATTGCGATTACGAGAGCGAGGTTCAGATGACGAGATTTTAGTTGTTATCATTTTATTGCGGAAAATTTTTTTAGTTCTTTTAACTTTTATGTCGCTCCGATAAATGTCAATTGTATGATTTATATAGGTATACACTGCTTTCCTCATTCGCTTCTTTTTACATTATTTCCTTCTTTACATATTTGCGTCTTATCACTAATAGCAAAGAAAAGCCTTGTTCACAGCGAGGGGAATAAGAAGAAAATGCATATATACACAAATCCCCGTTTTCCAATCCTTTTTATCTCTCCGAGAGCGAGAACGGACAGAGATTGCCCTTTATCTCACCGAGATTGCGACGAGAGCAAGATCGTCTTCACTTTGACGAGACCCGGACCGAGATATGCCAAAGTCTCGGTCTTGTCTCGGTACCGTGAAGCCCTAGTAAGGACGGAGTAGGCGGACGTAACACCTATCCTAGTTAGAACGAAGAAATTTCAAGGGCCTTAGAGTTAACCAGGGATGCACTAAAATTAAATGCTGTCAACTACATTCTTTGGCAGTATAGGTACCCATGGTACTCAGTGATACAGATAACACTACTATATTTAAGAGATCCGAAACACATTTATCTAACATTAACAATTTTTTAGGTACGAAATGTTAAGTTTGCAGGATTATTACACTAATTAATGATGATGCGACAAAATTTCCGCGTAGGCATGCTCAGTTTTATTTTAGCGCATCGCGTCTTGTTTTAAATAGATGGGAATCGGAAATAAATAAATCGATTCGAGCTGAATCGGTCCCGCGAAAAATCGCTTCAAAAATCGGCAGATCGAAGGTTAAAAAATCGATTCGCCGAGATCGAATCGAAGATCGCCCATCCTACATAGCATTGCGTTTTTGATGTGTTCAACAGAACACGATTTGCTTTCCTGCAAGCGAGGATCACGGAATGTAGTATGCAGAACTGAACCCTGGCATTTATTTCTTAGGGATAAGATGTAACTCGGTCTATTATTACACAGATTGATCTTGGCAAAACACTTTCTATCCATTTTAAAAGTTGAGGATGCAGAAAAAATGCTTGAAGTTTGGCTAGAAGAGCAGCATACCAGTTTCTATCAAAAGCTTTTGAAATATTAAGAGCATTTTGGTCTCCAAAATTGTGGAGAAACTGCTCTACTTTGTTAGAGCCATTAGGTAGTCCTCAATTGTGCGGCTGTAATACCAAAACCGTACTGGCAATCCTTAACAATATGATTGTTTTCTCTATATTGCATTAAGGGGCTACAGGTCGTCAGAATTAACTTTTTTTTCTTGAAGTATGATATATATATATATTCCCTGAAAATTTCAAGTCAATCCGACAAATAGTTTCGAGATATCCCACATTTACTGAAGGGCTCTCTGGAACGCGCTAATGAGAACACTCTGACCCTCGAGGGCAGGTAGCTGACGGCAGCTGCAAATAAGCGGATTCAACCGACACAATTGATTCTTACAAATCTTTTCTTATGTATTATGATTTTCACAGATTTTATAACCTATAGTATTGCTTAGAAATAGTTTTATTTTTAACCTTGAGAGTTGTAGAAGTATTTAAAATTTTCGGTTGTGCATCAGTATACTTGTGGCAGTTGTACCTACTGAGCAGTCGATACTTCTGCGTTCGTAAACAATTATTTTGATAATTTATTATGGGGCGTGATAAAAGTTCAAGAGAAGTTCGGAGTTCTGCTAATGTGAACAGCGCACATGTACGAAAAAATAAAAGTGAAACATTGAAGATGATGTACCCGAAGATAGTAGTACTGAATTTCGAATTATAAATTTTATTTCGATATTAACAACAATTTCGAATTTTGTCAATGCAAAGAGTGTGATGTTAATGTGAAATTTCAGACAGCAAGCACTTGTGGTCTGGGACTAAAACTTTAAACGCGTTTTTCTGGAAACCATGTTTTCAAAGTCGGTTACCACTATAGTTCAAAAACTACTGGAAGAATTTGGATGAAATTTATACAGATTATTGTAAGCATAAGTCCTTGATCGACGGATTTTAATTTCTTTTCAAAACTTCGAATTTTTTAAACAATATACTAGTGGTTTTTTGCTTGAAAATCAGCGAGTAAACTTTCCTTTGTTTGATAGATTTCCGATGAACCAGTAAGATGCTTTGTTGGTCACTGCAAATCGCAACTTCCGCAAAGGGGTCCAAAAAAACTGGCGATAACTTTTTTAAAAATAATTTTTTTTTATTAAGTTTAAAGATGATGTAACAACTCTGCATAATTAGTTTTGTAAAATAAATTTAATTGCCGCAAAAAAAAATTTAATAATCATTTTTTGACGCCTCTGAAGTAACCCCTTAGCTGAGAGGTGATGAGTGATTCAAAAACTTTTTGTAAAACCGAAAGTGCAATTGGTGATTAGTTAGAGGGTTCACTTGCCCCTGCTTTTGCAGGAATTGGCAGAAGGTGAGCAAGTTTACATGCAATACTGTTTAGTACGACAGATTGCAAATTTTGCGTAAAGGTTTAGCTAAAGCAGAAGCGCAGCGTTTTAAATCTAACGGCGAGAAACCACCAGGTTTAGTAGCTGTGGACTCGTCAAGTTTAGAAAACACCCACATGCAAAAGTGTAGCGACTTTTGCCTGCTACTGGAGATAAAAGGGACTGCTATAAAGATGGTAAATATGATTTAGCAACAAAATTAGCAACAAGCGGGTTGGTTTGGTTATAAATAATTGTTATTAATGAGTGGTGCTATTGAAAAATTGGGAAAATTACTCTTCACTATTTTGAAAAAATCGACGCCTTATGCGCCACAAGGGGTGAAAAGACCCAGAGAGATTTTGACAAAACACCACAATCATTTCAATTCCTCTGATGAATACAATGTATATCCCTAGAAGGCTGCTTTATTATTTTTAGTGACAGTCGGTTACATAAGATGTTTAAAATATCTGCGGTGCTTTGGCTAATCTCCCTTGTGGAATATCAGATTAATACACTTCTCTCATGTATTTATTAAATCCTGCCTTATCAGCACTTTTATAACTAATCTGTGTGTTGTGGACGTTGAAATCGTCAGCAAGAACTATGTCCGAAGAAAAAGATATTTGTAGTAGTTTATCGATATCTGAAGATAGTTTATCAAAGGGGGTTGGGAACTTTTTTCAATTCTGTACATCCAAAAATAACATTCCAAAAAAATAAATATGAGAGGCTCGCGTTGTAATTGTCGAATTGCCCCTAATTGAAAAACTTATATATCGACCAATATGACTACACCAAGGCAAAATAATAATAATTACAAATAATTGCATTTGCAATGTTATGAACAAATTAGCTTTAAAAAGTTATTACAGTTCTATCTGTATAATCCCTGAATTTTTAATTTCAAATAATGTATAATTTGCTATTTAACCCTCAAACGGTAAAGGGCAATAAAATAGTTTTTAAAAAAAAGTTGAACCGACTTCACAAAAAGCGCTAAAAACCATAAAATAATTTTTAATTAATTTTAATTACGACATTTTAAAGTCGGTGCAAATCAAACAAACCAAATAACTACAACAAAAATATTTAATCGTCATTTCTTATGATCCCGTGAGCTGAAACGTTCAGGTAGTATTATGTATTATCTTCAATTGTGGTGCTGTAGTTGTTTTTTTTGTTTAATTTGCAACGACTTCAAAATGTGGTAATAGATATAAAATTGAAAATTATTTTATGCTGATTAGCGCTTTTTGTGAAGTCGGTTCAACTTTTTTTTGTAAAACTATTTTATTTTTCACTTTTTAGTGTCTTATACTCTATACAACGAAGAAAGAACCATCCAAATCGGTCCACGCGCTAAAAAGTTAGGTTTAACCCCCTACCCCACCTCCATTCCACTAAAATTTTTTGCTCATGGTATTAATCAAGGAACATTCTCTACCGAACAGAAAAAGAATCATCGAAATCGATCCACGCGTTACGAAGTTACTACCCCTCCCCCTGCCCCATCACTACCATAGGACCAAATAATTTTCCTATTAGCAATTTGGGATCACACTCTGTACAACAGCAAAAAACCATCCACATCGGTCCACGCGTTACAAAGTTAGGTTCCATCCGTCCCCCAACCCAACCCCACCAAATTTTTTCTCGTGGTATCAACCAGGGAACAATGGGGGATCATACTCTGTACAACAAAAAAAGAACTATCCAAATCGGTCCACGCGTTACAAAGTTAGGTTTCACCCCCTCCCCCCACCACCACCCTACCATCAATTTTTTTGACATGGTACCAATCGGTGAACATACTCTACCCAACAAAAAGAAAATCATCAAAATCGGTTGACGCGTTACGAAGTTATGCCCGGTCAGACATAAAAAAAAACGTCGAACTTAGAACCTCTTTGTGTTTGGGAAATCGGTGAAAATTGCCCTACTTTTTAAAAGTTTTCTGAGTGCAATTTTGAACTGTTAAACATGCGTGCCTGAAAATCAAATTATATATTTTTTTGTTGACATTATCGACAGTCAGATATGACAACACTTTCATACGTATTTCACAGGAGTCCTGAATTGGCAATATTTGGCCTATTTATCATGTCTGGCGCCTCTTATTCTTGTATTGGCTATTATGTCATAAATTCCTAGGCAGTGCCATGAACTTTCTGGACGGAACTCAACCATAATAAAAAACTGTAATAATAATTTTAGGAAGAACTGATTAGTGCACCGTAGACTGTTGTTTTAGGCTTTTTTACAATGATGTTTACATATGATCAATGAGAAAGGGATCTTACAATAACATTTTCCTTGTAGTAGACACTGTTGGTAAAGATAAAAACTCGGCTACTTGATGAGAGAGTTTGTAGTCTTGAGTGGATAATTGTAGAGATGTGTGATTGCGTTTTGTATCGGCTACTATGTCATAAAATTAATTTTTGTTTTTTTATGGAAGCGGGGAAATGCATTTACGCACCCGTGTGCCGGACTCACCTGACCAATGACCAGCCATACCCGCTAAAACCCTCCTCCCCTGCTCTCTCGCTCCCCCCAACAAGCTAGCCGTTGTTGTCTCCCATAAAAACGGCAATGCTTCGCCAGTGGTCCTCCTCCTGCAGCATGACCCCAACTATATTAGCCGGCGTTATGCTGCCCCTCTCCGCCTCCAGCTCAACCCTCTCCGCTCTCCAGCAGTCACATTCGAAGAATGTGTGGAGAGCTGAGTTCGATGAGGAGCCACAGAGCCCTATGCGGTGGAGGAACACCCGGAAAAGCTCGTGCTGTACTTGCGTTGTCATTCCCACCACATCGCGTCGGCCCAGACTTCTGCTCCGTAGAGCATTATGGCCTCGGCGGTGCGGAGAAACAGGTACCTTTTACAAGGTCTGGGTGGACCAATGTTGGCCATAACCCTGCTCAGCGCGGCTGTCACCACAGCCGCCTTATCAGCCCGGCTGCAGCAGTAGAAATTTGGCCTAGGGTGGGGGGTAGTCTAACTTCGGAACGCGTGGACCGATTTGGATAATTCTTTTTCTTTTGGGTAGAATATGTTCCCTGGTTGAAAATTTTGGTGGGGTGGCGGTGGAACCTAACTTTGTAACGCGTGGTCCGATTTCAATGGTTATTTTTCTGTGGTATAGAGTGTGATCCCCCATTGCTAATAATGAATAGTTTGGTCCTAAGGTGAGGAGGAGGAGTAGTCCAACTTCGTAACACGTGGACCGATTTGGATAATTCTTTTACTGTTGGGTAGAGTATGCTCCCTGGTTGATACCGCGATGAAAACAATGTTGGGGTGGGGTGGGGGGGGGGGGGGGTGCAAGAGTAGAACCTAACTTTGTAACGCGTTAACCGACTTGGATGGTTCTTTTGCTGTTGTATAGAGTGTGATTCCCCATCGCTAATAGAAGCATAATTTGGTGCTATGGTGTGGGGTGGGCGGCGGGGGGGGGGGGGTAGGAGTAATCTAACTTCGTAACGCGTGGAGCGATTTGGATAATTCCTTTTCTGTTCTGTAGAGTATGTTCCTTGATTGATACCATGGGAAAAAAATTTAGTGGGATGGAGGTGGGGTAGGGGCGTAAACCTAACTTTTTAAAGCGTGGACCGATTTGGAAGGTTTTTGTTTTGTTGTATAGAGTAGAAGACACTAAAAAGTGAAAAATAAAATAGTTTAAAAAAAAAGTTGAACTCCATTTGGATTATTTGAATTCACTAGGATGATTTGGTCTAAGAAATGCTGCACAAGCATTTCAAAGATTCATGGACCAAATCATTAAAAATTTAGATTTCGCTTTTGTTTACATTGACGATATTTTAGTTGCCAGCAAATCTGAATCCGAACATAAAAATCATTTAAACCAAATGTTTAAACAACTATCAGATTTCGGAATCAATATTAATCTATCCAAATGTATTTTACGGAGTTGGAACTTTGGACTTCCTCAGTCACAAAATAACAAAAGAAGGGATCTTACCTGCAGAAGACAAAGTCCAAATTATTAACAATTTTCCTTCTCCAAATTCTATTAAACAAATTCAACAATTTATAGGCATGGTTAATTATTACCATAGATTTATTCCAAATCTTGCTAAATTACTAAACCGAATTCACACTCATTTGGCTGTACTTCTCAAAAAGAAACCAAATAACGCTAAAAATTTTTCTTGGCCAGTAGAATGTGAAGACAACTTAATAAAATTACTTACACATCTTTTGATAACTCAGCATAACAGACCAGATAATTCAAAATATAAGCTTGTAAAAATTAAATTAAACACTTCTGAGTCTGACATTTGGTGCGAAGTATCTACTAAAAATTCACGATCACATATACCTAAAGAACTTCGCAAAACTATATTTAATACCATTCATAATTTATCGCATCCAGGAATTAGAACAACACGAAAATTTATTGTTTCTAAGTACTTTTGGCCTGGAATGAATACAGATATTAACAATTGTACTAAAAAGTGTGTCAATTGCCAAAAAGCCAAAATAACCAAGCACACAAAATCCGAAATTGGTAAATTCGAACTACCCAAAGCAAGATTCGAACATATACATTTAGATTTGGTAGGTCCTTTACCGTCTTCAAATGGATATTCTTACATCCTAACAATAATAGATAGATTTACTCATTGGAAAAAAGCTTATCCAATCAAAGATATTCAGCAAACACAATTATTAATACGTTATACGAACAATATTTTCCACGTTTTGGTATTCCACTAAAAATTACCACAGATAAGGGTACACAATTCGAATTCAAATTATTCGAAGAATTTACAAAAATTTTAGGATCACATCGAATCCGCACTACTCCTTATCATCCACAATCAAACGGAATGATAGAACGATTTCATCGACAATTAAAAGCAGCCATACGCACTCGTGACTGCCAAAATAATTGGGTCACACAGGTACCTGAAGTCCTCTTAGGTTTCCGAACCACGATTAAAGAAGACTTGCAATGTTCTCTAGCAGAACTTGTCAATGGACAACCTCTTCGCGTCCCAGTAGAATTTATCAGTAACAACAATTCAAGATCTTGCATAAATAACTTTAAACCCTCACATTTAAAAAAAAAATTCTAAAATCTACGTACCTTAAGATTTAAAAGATAAAGAATTTGTTTTTGTTAGAATCGACAGAAGCAAATCACACACAGAACAAATAATTACACCACTAAAAAACAAGAGAAAAAAGAAAGTAACATTTCAATTATAAAATATTTACTACTAACAATATTATTATTCATCATATTCTTAATTTTGCGATTCACTTAAAATGGGCGTTTTCACTGAGGGGGGAGTAATGTAGCAGTAGCTACAAATTTACAGACAAAATAACTGTCAAATATATTTTGGTCAACCTGGGTAGGAATTCTCACGAAATTGGTTGTTTCAGACAACCTGTTTGCCTTGTAAGTACGCAAAATTGTAAAAATGTGTAGAGCTTGAATTTAACAAGTGTGTGTTCAATCGGTTGAAGGGGAATGCCAACCGTTTTACAAAATTTATACTCATGGCAGTCCAAGCGCTATGAAGTGTCAAAATCACACGCCAGCATCCAGCCAGGCGACTGAGTATTTAGATGCAAGCTCCGGGGAACGGCATGGGAGAATTACAGGTAGCGATTTTCAGACAATTTGGTTGCCTAACCGTTTCAATAAATTAAGCGCATGCCCAAAAAATGTTGTGGCAAAAAAAAAATTTCATAGCAACTAGGAAATATGTCAAGTTTGTGCGCATGATCTGTAATTCTCCCATGCCGTTGCCCCTGAAGGGGCTTCCCTCGATTCAAATTGGCCCCAATCCTATACAAACAACTACACCGGCCCTTGATCTCACCCTAGAAGGAGAGCCTACAATCGAGGCTCACCCCCAGGTATTTAATCGCGGACCGCGTCTGAACCGACATGTCGCCCACCCGATTGCGATCAGCAACGGACTCCGCTTTTTTGTCAGAAGGACGATCTCGGTCTTGGCAAGCGCCAACTCCAGCCCGTGGTCGCGCAGCCAGGAGCTTACCCGGCGCATTACCTGGTTGAGCCTCATCTGGGCCACCGCGACATCTTTAGCGGTCATGACCGCCGCAATGTCATCAGCATACCCAACCAGGAAAGACCCTTCAGGCATCTCCATACGGAGAATCCCGTAATATGTGTAATTCCATATGTCGGGGCCCAGTATGGAGCCCTGGACCGCCCTTGCCAAAAGAACCCACGTTTCGTCATAAAATTCATAGGCAGTGACATTCCTAGGCAGTGTCCAACACAAATAGCCCCTAATTTAAGTTTTCAATGTTCGCAGCAAACTAGTTATAAATAATTTGTCGATTTAATAAAATAAAAAATAATTTAATAAAGTAAAAAATTTGTTTAGAAAAAGTATGATTAAATTGAACACAATGTACGAAACAAACCATGACCCGAGCAAATTTTTCAAAAATTGTAATAACTGGGATTGTAAAAAGAATTCCGAACTAAACCGTTCAAACTCGAGTAAAGTAAGAAATATTAAAATATTTTTTAACACTGTCTAGATCGGTGTTTTGATTATAATTTTGTTGGGTTAACGCCTAGTGTTCGGTTTTTTCGAAGGCGTCCAGCAATTAAAAAAGCAGCTAACTCTTTGGTGCTTCTGTTGACGAAGAGCCAAAGGAATTTAGCCTTTCTTTATTAGGAATGCTGATCGTGTTAAGAAATGTGTTAATATTTCTTACTTCCTATTTACTACTTTATTTGAACGGATTTTTTTTTGGAATTCCAGTTATTAAAATTTTTGAATTGAATTATTATTTTAAATCAATGTTTTTCAAGCAAAATATTTCTAGATTATCTTATTCTATGAAGGGATGGTTACTGATTTAATGTGGCTAGAACACTAAAGTTTCAAGTATATTAGAACAACAGTCAAGGATATAAAATTAGAGCCAACAAATTTTACTTTTAATTAAAATTTTGCTTTAAATGATTAAATCTCAAGAAGGAAAAAAGTAACATATTTTTTTATAATAATAGTCAATGTAGATTAAGAATATTTAGTATACAACCTTAAGAAAATTATAAGCAACTAAACTCGAAAACCAAATTTTTGAAAGTGGCATAAAAATATATGTTGTCGTCACGACAATTCTTCCTTCCAATTCAAAAAATAATTTGGAAAATTATTGAAGAGGAGCAGTCTGTATCGTTCGTATCGGTTACTTTGCTACCCTGATCGCACACAAAACCCCACTACCGACAGGGTCACATGGGTCGACGAGGTTACGATCCCGGCGAAAGACCTGAAATTCAGGACCAAAGAATTCAGAGTCAGAGATCCCAGCGCACAATTAAGTCTCGGTCAGGCATATAACATCGGTGCCGGAGGCATATTAAGAGGATAAAATAGTTTTCAAAAAAAAAAGTTGAACCGACTTCACAAAAAGCGCTAAAAAGCATAAAATAATTTTTAATTTTATATCTATTACGACATTTTGAAGTCGGTGCAAATCAAAGAAACCAAACAACTGCACCAAAAATAAATGTTTAACCGTCATTTCTTATGATCCCGTAAGCTGAAACGTTCAGGTAGTATCATGTATTATTTTCAATTGTGGTTCTGTAGTTGTTTTATTTGTTTAATTTGCACCGACTTTAAAATGTCGTAATAGATATAAAATTAAAAATTATTTTATGCTGTTTAGCGCTTTTTGCGAAGTTGGTTCAACTTTTTGTTTTAAACTATTTTATTTTTCACTTTTTAGTGTCTTCTACTATACAATGAAGAAAGAACCATCCAAATCGGTCCACGCGTTAAACAGTTTAGTTTAACCCCTCCATTCCACTAAAATTTTTTTCTGATGGTATCAATCCAGGAACATACTCTACCGAACAGAAAAGGAATCATCGAAATCAGTCCACGCGTTACGAAGTTACTACCCCTCCCCCACCACCACCATAGGACCAAATTATTCTCCTATTAGCAATGGGAGATCACACTCGATACAACAGCAAACGAACCATCCAAATCGGTCCACGCGTTACAAAGTTAGGTTCCACCCCCCTCCCCTCCCCCAAACCTCTCCAACATTTTTTTCTCATGGTATTAACCACGGAGCATACTCTACCCAAGAGAAAAAGAATTATCCAAATTGGTCCACGCATTACGAAGTAAGACTACTCCTTCCCCCACCCCACCTCCTACGATAGGACCAAATTATTCTTCTATTAGCAATGGGGGATCACACTCTATACAACAGCAACATAACCATCCAAATCGGTCAACGCGTCACAAAGTTGGATAATTCTTTTTCTGTTGGGTAGAGTATGCTCCCTGGTTGATACCACGAGAAAAACAATCTTGGTGGTGGTGGGGGGGGGGGGGAGAGGGTAGAACCAAATTTTGTAACGCGTGAACCGATTTGGATGGTTCTTTTGCTGTTGTATAGAGTGGCATTCCCTATTGCTAATTGAAGAATAATTTGGTCCTATGGTGGGAGGTAAGTATGTTCCCTGAAAAAGAAAAAAAATTTAGTGGGATGGAGGTGGGGTAGGGGCGTTAACCTAACTATTTAACGCGTGGACCGATTTGGATGGTTCTTACTTTATTTTATAGAGTAGAAGACACTAAAAAGTGAAAAATAAAATAGTTTTTTTTAAAAAAAGTTGAACCTACTTAACAAAAAGCGCTAAAAGGCATAACATAATTTTTAATTTAATATCTATTTCGAAATTTTGAAGTCGGTGCAAATTAACCAAATAAAACAACTACAGCACCACAATTGAAGATAATACATAATACTACCTGAACGTTTCAGCTTACGGGATCATAAGAAATGAAGATTAAATATTTTTGTTGTAGTTGTTTGGTTTGTTTGATTTGCACCGACTTCAAGATGTCGTAATAGATATAAAATTAAAAATTATTTTATGCTTTTTAGCGCTTTTTGTGAAGTTGGTTCAACTTTTTTTTTAAAAAACTTTTTTATAATAATGTGTGATTGAATATTACATGTATGTAGTGGTGGTGGTGATGATCTACAATATTATGGCTCTGTGCGCTGACGCTTTTATAGTTGTATTATACTACATACAATATACATGTACATATGCATATGTCAAGGCACCTTTACAACGCGAATTTGCGATCAGCTGCAAAAAATTACTAGATGAAGAATTGAACAATTGAGTGGCTAGTTAGTGAAAGCAATAATAGGTGAAACTTAGGGGAATTTCGACGAAGTGAAATTATAGTACACTTGCGTACTATAATGGAATCAGGATTGCGGATAGTACAGCTGGTCAAAATATAGTACACGTACTATAATTATAGGACGGTTGAGAACCCTGGTGGCAAGTATTTTGGCTGAAAAGCCGTACCCATCCTTCGGGATGGACTCACGAACGATGGAACCGAAGGGCCACATATCCGGAGAGACCACTGCCGTAAAAGCGTTCTCCTGGGTTGCTACTCAAAGACAAAGCGGTGTCATCAAAAACTCGCCTACTTGATCAGAATAAAGGCATTTCATCAATTTTATTTCCTTCTTTTATCAGTGATTTTTATCTCTCACTTTCTGCTCCATTTACATCTCCGCTAATGGCAGCACCCTAGATTTTGAGTACTCCTTATACTCTGAATTCGATTATCGTGAAAATTTTATAGATCAATCGAGATCTATGTTCGGATTAATAAACAATTACTTTTCTAAACTGATATTTTCTATCTCTATAATTCTCTTCAGTAGTTTTGGAGTTTTCTTTGCCGCCTATATGTGTACAGGCAGATAGATTTTGCATTTGAACAGAGTAATAAAGTACGATAGAGCACTTTAATCTTACATAATTTTTAATTTGCTCCCTCAACCTATTGGGGTCAATTGCCATATAATTTAAGTTGGTATTTTCCTAAAATAATTTTTAATTCAGAAAAATTGTAATAAATTTTTATTAAGAATAGGCATGTTTGTTTCGGTTCATAGGAAGTGTAAAAAATGTGCAACATGTAATTGTGGTGAAAAACCTGTGACGTTAAAAGTAAAAAATTTGTTCTAAACTCACGTAAGTAACATAAACGGAGAAGTATAATTCCATTTTGACATATGTGTTTGATAGCTAAAATTTGATAATTGAAAGTTAATTTTCTTGATTTAAAATATTTTACACCTGAGTAAAAATAACATTCGCCCATTCCTAGCTCAACTAGTACGCGGTACACCTTAGGAGAAATTATAATTTTCCAAATGCCATCTCGCAGCACGCACATATCAAAAGGACGCATGAAATAGTCCAAATAAAGCACGGTACGCTCACATTTTTCTAGAAATTTCAAATGAAAACAACAAAACTATCTACGCAGTAGCCGGCGACGTTTGTGCAGTTGTATCTTATTTTTACTTGGGTTAATAAAGATTATAACTGCAACTGGAAAATATATAAATACAAATTTCAGGTAATTGTTATCATTATTATTGTCATGACTTACCTTGTCAGTCACCCTATATTGGGAACAATTTTAATATCAGGTGGCCGATGACCGACACGGTGAACATGGGTGAGATTTTACGTAGCCTACGCGGTGAAGCACCAATCTCGAATGGATTAACGCAGTAACAGAAGGGTGCATTTATGGCGGTCGTATTTTTAGAATTTTGTGCCTGGAGCAGGGACGTGCATACTCGTGCGGCGGGCGTTTTTGTTTGCTATGCGTGCTCACTGCTTTTAAAAATATTGCTTTGGGCGTGAATATACCAACTCAATTATTTTTACTTGGGCAGATTAAATTAAATTATTAATGAAGAAAAATACTACTTCTAAGAAGAAAGCTTTACAGAAACAAATTTATAACAGGAAATCAAGTAATCCCTTGTATTTTATGTCAAGTTTCTTTATGTCATTTATTGTTTATGTCATCAGTTAGGGGCATTGAAATTTTTGTTTCTCTTGAGAATAGTTTGAGTCTAAAATATTTTATATATCGAAATTAAACAATGAATCAAAACCAGGGACACAATAAGGCTTCCAAAGAAACATATTTTAACCGCAGTTTTGAATCCGGCGCCCAATTCTCGTATGCGCATACAAGAGATGGATTTAAACAATTGGAGGATATGGAGTGTATACCACCCAAAAATTTAAGAGACCTATTTAGTCAATTGCCCGATCCTGAACGGTTTCGCAAAAATTTGATTAAACTGTTAGATACCGCTAAACATCTATTAGTGATTTATGATGAGGTTATGAAGTCTGACCAAGGCCAAACGGAATCTTATTCAGTTTCTGAAAATCAAAACTTTGTAGGAGAAATAAAATATGGTGACGAAAACAAAACAAGGGATTTGGTTGTTCCTGCGGAAAAAGAATCTAAAACATATGACCAGTATGACTCCAAGGTAAACTATGCTCAATATGTCAACTGCAAAGGTGACTTTTCTAGCACTAAAGCTAGAGTAGAAGAAACGCAGCCCAATATACCAAACCTTTTCTTTAACACTAGCGAAAATGCTCAATTAGAAAATATAAATCATTTGCCAACTAAAAGTAATTTAAATTATCGCTGTGCCATAAATCCTACATATAACATGAATGTGTCTTCCGGCAAGAAAATGGTTTCTAATATAAAGTTGCCATATGAAGATAATAACCCTTTCTTTCATGAGACTTTTTCCCAGCATAAAGCCGGTAAAGAATTTATCGGGAATTTTCGTCCACAACCGAGTGTTTTAATGGAAACAATACAGGTATACCAACAAACATATTTTTCATCTAATGAAAATGAAAAAAGTAGTGACAAAAATATTAAAGAATCTGAAGATGTTGCTGGCCCCAGCACCAATTCAGTTGAAAAAAAAGATACATTAAGTACTGAATTCAATATAGAAGATTCTGATGACAATTCTGAACATGAGATTATAGTATATAATGATCAATTGGATCTGAACCAGCAAACAAAATATTGCCGATGTAATAGCTACAATAAGAAAAAACTAAACTTAAAAATATTCGATACCTTAATTGTACCACACAATACACCTAATGAAATGGAAATTGATCAGCCAATTGCGAGAGATAAAACAGGCAAATTAAGAAAGCTCAAGAATGTTTTAACTTTTGCAACTCTAAAATCGAAATTACCTACAACTTCGTCGCGGTCAATTCAGAAAGCTCGCAGCCTTGGCACGCTCTCTGAAAAAACCCTTCCTGTTCGTGAAGAAATGGTTATTAAAAAAGAAGATTTGTCTCAATCTAATTTATCAGAAAGTTCGGACAAATCTTCTGGTGCAAATGAGCAGAAAGATGACTAATTCTTAATTGATTCAACTTCTTCGGATAAGAACATACTTAAAATATATGTATTTGTGTTATAATTTAAATTGAATGAAAACAAAATTGGAAGTAAACAAAATTTGTTGGGCCTTTTTCTCCATTTGGTCAGTATGTAATGTTTCTCTCTCTTCAGCCATACCTACATAGGGTCCCACTGTCAAAAACTGCCTCTGTATTTGCGAAAATACATACTTTGTCCTAAAATTGAATTAACTGTCCTGCTTCTTCCAAGCCTACTACAGCCGACTGGTACATACGTCAACTACTCCCAATATGAATGCACACTTTTCTGTAGGTCTGTTTGTTTCGCTCCACTGAGTGCAAAATTTACGTCAAACAGCGTTTGTTTCGCTCTCAGTGTAAACTTAGTGCAAATGTACAGCGTTTGTTTCGCTGCAAAAAAGTGGAAATTTCTGCACTTGATTGGATGAAGTGCAATGAGTGCAGGCAGATATTTGACATTTTGTCAGACAATTGTCAAAGAAAGCCGGACTTAATTGAAGTGATTTTAATTAATTATCAGACGAGCCACACATAACTTCTTGAATTAAAGTCCGTTAAATATAATTAACAGCAAATTAAACTTAAAATGTTTGTTTAGTTAATGTAGGGCAAATTCCTACACTTTTGACATCACATCGATTACACTCTACACTACTTCTATGTTTCATGCAGCAAAGCAAACAAACCTTATATTATTTACATCTCGAGGGGGCTGGGGGAAGGGCAAAAATGTTTGTTTATAAATTTTCTCGGCTGTTGCAGCTACATCGAAAGTGATGATACCGGCGGTACTGCCGCGGTTGACCGCAGAGGTGCAGGGTAAATTTTTCGGAGCAAAATATTCTGGTTTTTATAAATTTATTGTTTATGTTGATGAAAATTGTGCTTGCGCAGCTTAAAATTGTTGCCAAATAATTTAATAGAGTCATTTAAGAAATATGTTTTCTATCTATTAATGTGTCTTGAAATGAGGGTTTCAATCTGAGGATTGCGCAACCACCGAGGTCGTTTTTTGTTTCCCGACTTCTCCATCGACTTCTGTTGACGACGTTATTGGCTACGTGAGGGAGAGAATTGGTGCTGAAGACTTTGTACTCCTCCGTTGTCGACTTCTAGGATCTCGTCACTCCCAAAGACTCATGTCATCTTTTAAGTTGACATGGTCCCCGGATCTTTTCAAAATAATGTCTGCCCCCGATTTCTGGTCCGAGAATATCATTGCACACAAGTTTGTGCCCCGTCGTAGGGTCGCGGGAAGCACTCAGAATAGAACAACTGTTACCAACCAAAAAAACTAAGTACGTTATCTCTTTACTACCAAAATGTAAGGGGATTAAGAACAAGAACAAGCCAGTTATTTCAGGCTTCTCTTACCTGTTGTTACGACGTCATCGCTCTAACCGAAACTTTGCTTCATAACGGTTTTAATGATGCTGAAATTTTTGACGAGTATTATCAGATTTTTCTTAAGGATAGATACTCTGACTCCATGGCTCGTGGGGGCGGCGTGCTGGTTGCATGCAAATCGCATTTGGATTGCGGCTTGGTTGATATACCTGCCTTTTCTGACACGCATACAATTGAGCTCTTAGCTCTTAAGATATTCCTGATGAAGATGCACCTATTCCTGCTTTTTTGTTATATCCCTCCAAACTTGACAAACTATGCTAATGTAGATGATAGAAGTCTTTAGTTTAATTCTTAGCCTAGATTTTATTAATAATATGACAAAACCAGAGGATGAAATCATCCTTCTTGGTAACTTTAACTTACCCAGCGTTCAATGGGTATTGAACGCTGATGACGATGACTACCTTCCCTTTAATTGTATTACTGCTAAATACTCCCATTTTATTGACGCCATCTCCTCCTCTGGTTTACAACAAATGAGTGATGTAAAAAACTCTATGGGAAGACAGTTAGATCTTATCTTTTCTTTTGATTCGTGTAACACTATAGCCGAACCGACTTCTCGTAACTTATCCGCAATCGACAGTTTTCATCCGCCCATTTTCATCTCTTTTTGCTACGATGGTTGTAATACTGCCGACCCCAACGTCATCTCTTTTTGATGATAGCGATATCGACGAATGCGTTTCCGTGTTTTATGATCTGTTTAATTCGTGTCTAGCACTCAAACGGTCGAGATCATCCTGTCAGTCTCCTCCGTGGTATACAAGAGAACTACGGAGACTTAAAAATAAGAAAAATAGACTATGGAAAACTTACTTACGCTGTAGAAACACATCAACTTATTCTGATTTTGTTTATTATCATGACAGCTTTTTAGCATTATCATCATCATTATACAGCGAATACCTCGATAATGTTCACGATAACTTGCATAATAATCCTCGTACCTTCTTTAAATTTGTAAATATGAAGAAGAAAACTGATAATTATCCATCTACAATGTGGTACAATGGATTCTCTAGTTGCAGCGCCCCCGATATAGCCGACAACTTTGCATTGTTTTTCTAGGGCGCTTTTTCATCAGGCAATTTTGTGCCTTCCCTGGAGGAGTTTGGTCATAACCAGGATCGTCCCGATGCCTCCATTGCTTTGTCAATTATATCTCGTGATATTATTATGGATGGTATCAAGGAACTAAGAATGGACTTTTCTTTTGGTCCTGATGGTGTCCCACCTGCATTCTGGAGATGCTGTTCTGACGCCTTACTCAATCCACTGGAACTCATCTTCAACAAATCTCTTCAGGCCGGTAGATTTCCAACGCTATGGAAGAGCTCCTTTATAATTCCTGTTTATAAAAACATAACAACAAATTATAGGCCAATCGCAAAGCTTTCCTGCATACCCAAGTTGTTCGAATCTGTTATATATTCACATATTGTAGGGCAGTGTAAGGGGTTAATCTCATCTATTCAACATGGCTTTTTGCCTGGTAGATCGGCGACAACTAACCTGCTTGAATTTACATACCACATAATCTCTGCCTTTCAACAAGGTCTCCAGACTGACTGCGTCTACACCGGCTTTAGCAAGGCATTTGATAAACTCCCTCACTCTGTGATTATACTTAAGATTGAAAAGTTGGGTTTTCCCCCTTTATTGCTCGATTGGATCTTATCTTACTTAAAAGACAGGATATATCGACTATCTTTCCGTAATACTGTATCCAGTGTCGTTAGGGCTACATCTGGCGTACCGCAGCGTAGCCATCTTAAGCCGTTGTTGTTTATTCTTGCCATTGACGACATTGTTCCTCTGATTAAGCACTCTAAAGATATGAAAATTTTCTCATGCATTAGAAACAGTTATGATTCTTACTGCATTCAGGATGATTTAAATACCTTCAAGAACTGGTGTGGATCTAATGGCCTGCAGCTTAACTTGGATAAATGTGAAGTTATGTCTCTAGGAACAAAAATCAGCTCGTCTTTGATTATACCTTTGCGGAAACTAACATCTGTCGTGTGCAGTCCGTCACTGACCTTGGAGTGAAGCTTGACCGTAAACTCGATTTCACTCTGCACATTAACTACATTTTTTCTAAGAGTAATTCAGTTCTTGGTTATGTAAAGCGGTGGTCAAGAGAGTTTTCTGATCGGAAGACCTTAATTCACTAATTCTTTTCTTTGGTCTTTGGAATTTCGGTTCGAAAACAAATAAAAAATTATCCACAATAAAATGATAAAAACCAAAATGTCGTCACCTCAATCTCGCTCATGTAATCGCACAGTTACCAATGTTATTGGCAGCGATCAAGTATTACACAGAAGCACTACTCAGTAAAATTAAAAAAAAGGATTACCACTATGAATTGAGTACACTATACCAGATCTAATTAAAGAAACAAAGCAAAACAAATGAAACTACAATTAAGTAGAGAAGGAATATATCTTATATAGAAACAATGCCCATGTAAGAGAGAAAGATACTTTACGTACATAATTACTTTTTCACTGACTTCCCAAAAACAAAGGGTTTAAGTTCGACACGTATTTGTTGTGACATGAAACTTCTTAATGCGTTGACCGATTTGGTTGGTTTTTTGGTGTCGTATAGAATATGATCGTCTATTGTTAATAATGGCAAACAAAATTTTCTGCGGCGGGGCGGGGAAGGGGGAGAAGGTTGTCCAAATTGGTAACGTGTGGACCGATTTGGTTGATTCTTTTTCTGATGTATAGAGTATGTTACCACATTGGTACCACGATAAGATATTAAACGGCGAGGTTGGGGTGGGGAGGTTATGGATTTCAACTTTTTAAAGGGTAGACCAATTTGGATGATTCTTCTTTTGATGTGAAGAATATATTGCCCCATTGGTACCACGACAAAAATTTATAGGTGGGGTGTGAAGGGGACGTTACCCAACATCTTAACGAATATACATATTTGGATGATTATTTTTTGACCAAGGGTTATAGTGGGGGTAGTCTAACTTTGTAACGTGGACTGATTCAAATCATTCTAAATGCATAGAGTATCTAGCTTCGCCTAGCTTCGTAAGGCATATACTGATTTCGATGATTTTGATTCTGTTGTACAGAATACGCTTCCTGATTGGTAAATGATAAAAATGTTGTACCTAGTGTAACTACGATGATTCTCTAAATATGTCTTTTCTCTCTTTTTATATAGAGTACGGTCGCGCACGATGCGATCGTAAAAATTTTTTATTTAAGGAAAGGGTATTAAAGGGTGAGCGTGACAAATTTCGTAACAGGATGCCGGATTTTGATTTCAGATGTCGGATTTGCTTTCTATACTACTTCTGTAGCTGCAATTGGTTTGTACGGATGAGCAAAATTTTTTAAGTCGTAGATACAAAGCCACTAAAACAAACACAGCAATCAACTATATAAAACTACCTAAACATTTAAGCTCACGGGATCATAAGGAAGGAACATTAAATACTTATGTTGTAGTTGTTTTGCTTGTTTAAGGGGGTCTTCTACCTTACAACGCCGTTTTTGTTACTGTTTTTCGAGGATAAGTCGTAGGAACACCAATGGAGCGATTGAAATGCGGGTTTTTGGGATCAGTGATACTTTGAAAATGAATTTCTTGAAATTTTTATTGTTTCTGGTTTCACCTTTGTTCGGCCTTGAAGTACCCCTTACGAGAAGTTCATATCAAAACGGTTCCCACGATTCAGCTCATGAAAGATATCTAAAACAAAAAATCGAGAATGATTTAGTTTTATTATACCCTTGGCTATCGTTTAGCGAACAAAATTTTCCAAATTTAAAAAAAAATGTTTTTTTTTCATATTTTTAAGGTCAAAAACAGCTGTAAAAACTGTTAAAATATAAATTTTTCAAAAAATCTTTGTCAGATCATAGCGACATGTTTTTCAAAAATTTTGATAAACGATCTGAGTTAATCGATCAAGTATTTTTCCAGATATCGTGTCAACCAGTTGTAAAATCGCGACTTTTGGCAAATCTCATTCAAAGACGTTCATGCATGAGCCTTGGACGAAAAGTTACTTACGATCAATCTGTTTACGACGTCAAGTTTTCTTTCAAACTTAACGAACCCACAAATTTCACATAGCTTTCAGAAGAAATACGCACCCAGACAAATAAAGTATACAAAAGACCGTTTGGATGACCTTGGTAAAACTCGTAAAATAAGTTTCCGGGCTGCCGCGACGGAGCGTTATAAAAACGGCACGCGGAGCTATGTTTGACAGTCTCTGACATACTGAAAAATAAGAATTCCGTTATATCCTTTACAGGTTTGACACGTTACAAATTAGAAAAATGTAAAAGCAAAATATCGATTTTTTGAAACCAACCAGGTAGAAGACACTCTAAATTATTTTATGCCTTTTAGCGCTTTTTGTGAAGTCGATTCAACTTTTTTTTTTTTAAATTATTTTACATAACATTTCCGACTTGCCAGCCGGAATGGAAAAACTTTAAAGTTTCGTTCAGTTGGGCAGGGCTTAGAATAGAAAACGAAAGGAAGTGCAATACCGCCTATAATCCGTGTACGTGTTTTCCGATTTTTTGTTCGTCGGAAAGGTGTGGGAAGGGGGTAAAAAAATACGCCTTCCGTAATGTCAATTTGACGTGCACTTTCTAAAGAGTGCGCATTGAAAGTGTTTATTGAATAGTTTTCACTAAAAGTGGGGTAATTTTACATATAAAGACAATTAACATTTAAAAGACTGTTTTGGTTTAGTTTACTAAGAATCTGACTTGCTTAATTTGAACATTTCTCGTGATGAAGAGTGCGGTATTTTGTTGTAAAAATAATCGGCGCGTTGTGTGTGGAAAATCATTTTTCAGGGAAGCTAAACAATAAAATAAGCAATTATACAGCATTTTCTTTGAAATATGTGCAAAAGCTGTATAAATAAATGCTAAATTACCAAAATATGTAACCATTTCTCTTGATGGTGCTCGTTTGTTTACATTTGAGATTCATCAGAGTTTTGGTTCACCTTATTGATTTCAGCGACAGCTGACGGAAGTTTTTGCCTGGAGGCTCTAATAAAATTTTAAAAGTATTAAAATATTTTTATACCTATTGGTATTTTAGGTTTCCGAAAGATAAAGACTTCAGAGAACTATGGTTAAAATCCATCGGTAGAACTGATTATATAATAATCACAAATTTACTACTTCCATGGTGAAAACTAAAAAATTCACAGCTTTCAAACACATAAGGAACATTCGGAAACTTTTTGAGTATGGTGCACTTTCTTTCGTTTTCTGTTCTAAGGGGCAGGGAAACAGACGCTTGCTTTTTCTAGAAGATTCATATTTGCTGTATGTATAATACTATAAATCCAGCTCTAGCATTCCGTGTCTCATTTCTACTAAATGCACGCACGCAAGTGGTGTTTTTTGATGTACCTCAACGTAGCAAAACACATTTCTCGAATCAAAAATCTAACACTCTCATAATTTGTTGCTAAATAGTTGCTAATTAGTTGTAGAAAAAAATAATTTGTTGCTTTTTATTTAAAAAAAAATGGGATGTTCTGCTAAGTTCAGCTGAAGTTAGCAGAACACCTTCATGAAAAATGAATTAACAGAATCGGGACGGTGTCTAAATCATTCAGTGAATTTCAAAAACAGCTGTAAAAACTGTTAAAATATAAATTTTTCAAAAAATCTTTGTCAGATCATAGCGACATGTTTTTCAAAAATTTTGATAAACGATCTGAGTTAATCGATCAAGTATTTTTCCAGATATCGTGTCAACCAGTTGTAAAATCGCGACTTTTGGCAAATCTCATTCAAAGACGTTCATGCATGAGCCTTGGACGAAAAGTTACTTACGATCAATCTGTTTACGACGTCAAGTTTTCTTTCAAACTTAACGAACCCACAAATTTCACATAGCTTTCAGAAGAAATACGCACCCAGACAAATAAAGTATACAAAAGACCGTTTGGATGACCTTGGTAAAACTCGTAAAATAAGTTTCCGGGCTGCCGCGACGGAGCGTTATAAAAACGGCACGCGGAGCTATGTTTGACAGTCTCTGACATACTGAAAAATAAGAATTCCGTTATATCCTTTACAGGTTTGACACGTTACAAATTAGAAAAATGTAAAAGCAAAATATCGATTTTTTGAAACCAACCAGGTAGAAGACACTCTAAATTATTTTATGCCTTTTAGCGCTTTTTGTGAAGTCGATTCAACTTTTTTTTTTTTAAATTATTTTACATAACATTTCCGACTTGCCAGCCGGAATGGAAAAACTTTAAAGTTTCGTTCAGTTGGGCAGGGCTTAGAATAGAAAACGAAAGGAAGTGCAATACCGCCTATAATCCGTGTACGTGTTTTCCGATTTTTTGTTCGTCGGAAAGGTGTGGGAAGGGGGTAAAAAAATACGCCTTCCGTAATGTCAATTTGACGTGCACTTTCTAAAGAGTGCGCATTGAAAGTGTTTATTGAATAGTTTTCACTAAAAGTGGGGTAATTTTACATATAAAGACAATTAACATTTAAAAGACTGTTTTGGTTTAGTTTACTAAGAATCTGACTTGCTTAATTTGAACATTTCTCGTGATGAAGAGTGCGGTATTTTGTTGTAAAAATAATCGGCGCGTTGTGTGTGGAAAATCATTTTTCAGGGAAGCTAAACAATAAAATAAGCAATTATACAGCATTTTCTTTGAAATATGTGCAAAAGCTGTATAAATAAATGCTAAATTACCAAAATATGTAACCATTTCTCTTGATGGTGCTCGTTTGTTTACATTTGAGATTCATCAGAGTTTTGGTTCACCTTATTGATTTCAGCGACAGCTGACGGAAGTTTTTGCCTGGAGGCTCTAATAAAATTTTAAAAGTATTAAAATATTTTTATACCTATTGGTATTTTAGGTTTCCGAAAGATAAAGACTTCAGAGAACTATGGTTAAAATCCATCGGTAGAACTGATTATATAATAATCACAAATTTACTACTTCCATGGTGAAAACTAAAAAATTCACAGCTTTCAAACACATAAGGAACATTCGGAAACTTTTTGAGTATGGTGCACTTTCTTTCGTTTTCTGTTCTAAGGGGCAGGGAAACAGACGCTTGCTTTTTCTAGAAGATTCATATTTGCTGTATGTATAATACTATAAATCCAGCTCTAGCATTCCGTGTCTCATTTCTACTAAATGCACGCACGCAAGTGGTGTTTTTTGATGTACCTCAACGTAGCAAAACACATTTCTCGAATCAAAAATCTAACACTCTCATAATTTGTTGCTAAATAGTTGCTAATTAGTTGTAGAAAAAAATAATTTGTTGCTTTTTATTTAAAAAAAAATGGGATGTTCTGCTAAGTTCAGCTGAAGTTAGCAGAACACCTTCATGAAAAATGAATTAACAGAATCGGGACGGTGTCTAAATCATTCAGTGAATTTGTTGCTAATTAGTTGTGCACAACGACGACAAAAAATAATGAACCAACCCATCAGCATGGGCTGTTTTACCAGAGATATCGAAAAAATTATCATTACTTGGATTTTCGCGTTTTTTGCATTGCGGAAAATTTCGCTACTCCAAATAATTAAAGTTAATAACATTTTTCCTACAATTTGTGTATTTATGTTCTCCTTTTTTACTTACTTCAGTTCAAAACTTGAAAAACTAGAATTTTAAGGGCAATGTCCACCACTTCAGATTGAGAATTGTGTTTTGTTTTACAATCCGAGAGCTGTTTTAAATTTGATGGAATTTTTTTTCAAATTAGGACCACGTTACGTTAAATAGACAAATTAAAATGTACACTTTTGTGAATCTTTGGTTTTAATAGTACAGTTTTTCATTACATATTATATGTCATCGTTGGATAATCAGTATAGGCATGTCATTTTAAAACAATGAACAGATAATAAAATTATATTTATTGATTACTGTTTTATTCACTTTTACAATAGTTATTCCTTTTCCACGCTATATAAAATATAATAAAAGCATTATAAAAATATCTTTTAAATTACTTTGGGTAATTATCATTGTTCTCATTATTATTACAACCAATCTTTTTTTCATCAATACTCAGTATGGAAAACAGAAAATCCAAGTAATGATAATTTTTTCGAAATCTCTGGCAAAACAGCCCATGCTGATGGCCTGGTTCATTATTATTGGCCGTCGTTGTGCACGACTAATTAGCAACAAATTCACTGAATGATTTAGACGTGAACTTAGCAGAACACCCCATTTTTGAAGAAAAAAGTAAAGAGCAATAATTTTTTTTCCCAGCAATTAATTAGCAACAAATTCACTGAATGATTTAGACTTCGTCCCGATTCTGTAAATTCATTTTTCATGAAGATGTTCTGCTAACTTCAGCTGAACTTAGCAGAACATCCCATTTTTTTAAAATAAAAAGCAACAAATTATTTTTTTCTAAAACTAATTAGCAACTATTTAGCAACAAATTATGACAGTGTTAGATTTTTGATTCGAGAAATGTGTTTTGCTAAGTTGAGGTACATTGTTTTTTGCTTTAAAATTTTGCGAGGTTAATGAAATTATTTGGCCAAACTGCCTGAGCAACACTTCTATAAAATGCTTGTTAGTTGGATATTGGTCTCGTCACGAGACTGGTACCGGCAGCGTGTATCGAGTATCGTGAAGTCCTACCAGTTAGTTTACACGTTAGAATTCTGACATCTGAAAACGGTGGTATTTGCGCCTACGGGTAAGAATATATAGATATTCTCCGTTTATCCGTAGATTTTAGCAACTGTGGTTTGATTTTGAAGAGAAGTAAGTTAGTGTTGATATTTCCACTGAATTCTCCCACCCTTCATTATCAGAAAGAACCACTTTGTAGTGTTTAAGTGGTGTTATTATAGGTAGTTACTTATCAGTGATCATTAATATGCTTTGATTATTATTGACGGCTCTTCCTAATACTGTTGAGCGTCCACTGCGGATGTATTTGTTATCTCACTGGTTGGAATGAAAAAGATTCAGCACATTTTTTCCATGAGAGCAAATGCAAGTGTATCGCATAGCCCCTGTAATGCTAAGACAAGCCATTCGCTGCACCTTGCAGAGCAAATCTTTTACTGTACTTAACGATGACCTCTGCCATCAGACCACGGCAACATAATACAGGATTGACCTTATAATTACTGTGTACATCCAATGTTTTACCTTAGGACTTAAACTATTTGCGTACACTGCCAGAAAGTCATGAAAACTTTATTTATTTTGCTTTCTAAATGGGGTCTCCAGCTAAGTTTCTGGTCTAGTGTGACTCCCAGGTACCAAAAATGATGATGGTTTTAAGGCCTTCAATTTTCCTTCTTGTGGTGAATAGTACAGCTAAGGATTTGTCAGCAATAACTGAGAAACCTTTTGAAGTGCACTAACCCTCGATAATATGTAGAGCCTTTTGTAAAAGACTTCTCATAATTAAAAGTATTTTCTTTGTATCACTACGATAATGCCTTCGGCGTATAGGATAGGTTCAAAAATCCTCATTAGATAACCTTCTAATAATACTGTCATATATGGGGAGATAAAATATCTCTCTGTGGACAACCATATATGACTAACACTTGATATTGATAAAATATATTACATTAAAAAAACTGGAAATACAGAGATACGATATTCATTTCTCTCCGAAATAAAAGAACTGGAGAAAGCAGCGAATAAAAATAAATTGTACAAACATTTAAAAGATCATAGAGTTGAACTGCTATAGCGATATTTAAAGATTACAAATTTTTCAATCTGTACACAGATTAGTTTTTAATGTTACTGAAAAGTCTGGACAGGCATCGTTTGATTAACATTTGGAAAATCTGCGACATAATGAGTGGAAGAAAAAGGATGCAGTTCAAAGCAGAAAAATATTACTAATTTTTTGTAAGAAGAAGTTGAATATGACAATAGAAATGATGTTTCAAAATTTGTTCACCGAATTAAGTAAAAATTCTTGTCGAAAACTAATAATAACAGGTAAATAGAGAAACTCAGGAAGGAAATACCAAAGAAACAGTATGGTAGCTACAAAAATCAATTATTATTTTATTTTTATTACATTAAATACAATTTATTATTATTACATTAAATTAAATTGAAATGATAAATTACATCAAATTTAATTAATATTTTACTTTTTATATCTTATTTATTAATCTAAAAAAACAAAACTTTTTACAATTTATTTACAATTATAGAAAAGGAATGTTATTAATAAGCCAGTCTAGGGGCCAGCACATTTTAGTTTCCTGGATGGAACTCCATAAACAAAGGCCAACAACAAAAGAAATCACACTCGAATTTGGGCTTAGAGTACCCAATCTGAATCAGATTCGCCTAATTTCATTACAATTCAGAGAGAAGGGAAACTCCTCCAGCAATTCAATGTTTTTTACTTAAAATGAGTATAGACGCAACATCAACATATTATACAATATCAATGTTTTTAAAAGATAGTAGTCTATTATTATTATTATTGTGCAATGCTACCAAAATCGTGGAGATTTTGTTAAAAACTAACAAAACTTAAAGAGACCAAGGGAACAATTTACTGTCGAAATTTAAATTTATTAAAAAATGAAGAAAAGATTGTAGGCTTGTCAACTCAAGGAGTTACAGATGTTTTGAAAATGATTGAATGTATTATAAATGGAAAATGTCTACCTACCACTTGGTTAATTAAATGCTGCTCCAAAATTTATCCAAGTAGAGTTTGAAAGACTAGAGTAAGGAAATATATCCCGAATCCTATTTAATGTAGGAAATGTTAAAATTGCAAGTCAGAAACGGACTTTTGTGAAACTTGCACTGAACTCAAGCCGCATGATTCATCTTGCAAAAAAAGGCCGCATCAATTTTAAAGGTGATGACCATTCCTATAGCACAAAATCATTGTTCCCTTTATGAAGCAAAAAAAGTTTATTACAACCAAAACGAAACATTATATAAACCGTCATATGCACAAACTGCAACACTAAATTTTAACAGTAAAGCAAACGGTTATACTAACATAACAATTCAAACAGAGCCTTACAAATACAAACAACATAACATAAAACAACAACTAAATCACAAAATACGGTCAAAAATTGCAAATACACGAAACACAAACAGAAACCACACCACCAAAAACACAAGGAACAGATTCCAATAAAACATACAAGCAAACAAAACGAAAAGTCTACTTCACCGATCTGCACCTTGTCCGGCACGGGATGTTTCGAGTGTATGTTAGTTTTTCAGACAAACGGCTTACAAGCCTACCTGTCCTATCCCAGAAGGTCTGCTTCTTGAGGCGTCAATGGAGTCATCGGGAGTGTAAGGCCTATTATTCATTCTATCGGATTGCTAATCCCATCGAATATTTGTCTTTAGAACGGAATGAAACGGATTGTTCGGAACGAAATCTGTTCTGCCATATGAATTTAAGTTTTCGATCATCTGCCTGTGTACTCAGAACAATTTACCATTAAATGTAATTAATATAAAAGTTAAGTTAGAATTTTTAATTCTGTATAATAATAGTTAAATTAATAAATATAAAAAGTGAAGAGTTGCATGCAATTAGTGCAGAGTAGAATGAAAATGTTTTACTTAGAGCAGAATCATCGAAATTGGTCCACACGTTATGAAGTTAGGCTACCCCTCCCCCCTCACAATAGTACCAAATTATTCTCCTATTAGCGATGGTAGACCACACTCTATACAACAGCAAAAGGACCATCAAAACCGGTCCACGCGCTACAAAGTTAGGTTCCACCCCCACCTCCACCACTACCCCACCATGATATCAACCAGGGAACATACTCTATCCAACATTAAAATAATTATCCAAATCGGTCCACGCGTTACGAAGTTAGACTACCCCTCCCCTCCCCCACCACCAACCACAGGACCAAATTACACACACTCTTTACAACAGCAAAAGAACCATCCAAATCGATCTACGCGTCACACTCTTTACAACAGCAAAAGAAGCATCCAAATCGGTCCACGCGTTACAAAGTTGGGTTCCACCCCCACCCCCAATCGATTAAAATTTTTTTCTCGTGGTATTAACCGGGCAACATACTCTACCCAACAGAAAAAGAATTATCTAAATCGCGTTACGAAGTTAGTCTACCCCTCCCCCCTTCCCCCACCCTAGCCACAATTTTTTTCACCTATTAGTAATGGGGGATCATACTCTGTACAACAAAAAGAACCATCCAAATCAGTCCACACGTTCCAAAGTTAGGTTTTAAATTATCACAACTATCAATTCCTTCTAAATCTATTATCATAAGTAAATGCATTTAATTATCACATCGACTTTTTCTGGCTGCATTTCCATTTCTGTTTCATCAGTTCTCTACTAAGTAAACTTCTTTCCAACAAGTTGTATTCTAAATAAGAATTAATTTTACCGGAAATTTAGTTCGCTTATGGTGCTTAAGAACTTTTCTGATACCAGTAAGACCAGGTTGTCCGAAAAAGCCGCTTTTATTCCGTGTTTTTTTAGCAACCTCAGAAAACTTTATCAACAATTAACAGCCAGAGCAAGGGGGATAGGACGCCCCCCTATGAGGTACCCCTACATACTGTTCTTACAGTCTGGTGGTTTCCCAGTTTCCTATGTACCGGTCGGCATACATACATACGAGTCTACTATATGGGATCTTAGCCCATTGTTGACAACTTCATTTTTAACGTTATTTCAGGCAACGAATGTAAATTCTTTACATCTGAGTGTAATGTTGCCTATCTAGAAGAGTAGTCTCTCTGACTATCCGACGCTTGGTCTGCACTTGGCGGGTTTCCGCTGGGAGCCCCTTGGCTTTTCCCTTTTTGCTCCGACGGACGCAACGCCAGATGGTTTACCCATGTAGGGACCTCTCTGCTAGGACCTCTCTTGCCCATTTTTATAGCTTCTCGAGGGATTTGCATGTCATGCGGTACCGCTTTCTCCTTCTCTTTCCCTCGGAAACTTTACTTTGGTGGTTACTCCTTGCCATGTTGCCTTTGCGTGGCGAAGTGAGGAGTTTATCCACCTCAACTTCGCTTAAACTGAGGCTCAACTTCCGATTGCCACCCCTTCTCTTCGCTGCTTAGTAAGTCATCTATAGTTAGCCTCGTCTCCTTCAATATTTTGAAATTTGTTGTCTCACGAGAATGACAGTCCACCTGGCAAAGCCGGCCTACCATGTAAGGCTAAATTGAAACCGGAGGTCTTCAGGTATCCGGAGTTCGCATAATAACGACAAAGCTCCTCTAGGAAACGCACCCCCGGCATATGCTGGGATATTTTATTAAAGAGAGTGTCCTTCTCTTCTCCCAACTACAATTATTCAGCACTTTTGGCAGATACATGATCGTACCAGGAGTCACACTACCATCAGTGTACACAGTTACGGCACGAACACCTAGTTATACATGTTATTCCCCCTATGTGCATACGCGCTCCCCTGTGTACGGCTGATGGCCAAAACATGTGTGGATATGTAAAGTTAAGACCTACAGGACTAAATTCTAAGGACTTCGTAAAAAAGTGAAGTACAAAACCAGAATATTCGACTGTATTAAAGTGAACTGAATATCTGGAAACAAGATGAAATAAAAAGGCCTTTACCCTGGACTTGACTATTCTCAGTCTTTCGGGGGCACTTGGAGGGTGATATAAATTGTCATGGCCCCTCTAAAATTCATATTATAAAACGAAAAGGGCGTTAGTGGACTGGTATCAGGCAAATTTCTGCCCAAAATAAGTGAAAGGCTCGAGCATGCTCTTTGTAAGCTTGATAACTGGGCCTCAAATATTGACCTTGACGTAGATGCTGCAAAGGCAAAGCTCGAAATGGAAGATTCCACAGCTTAGAACATTAATATTACGGGGAAAAAACCCGTGCCCTTTCCAATGAAGCCAAGTATTTAGACTTAATATTAGACTCGAAATTTGGTTGGAGCAGTAATATAATAAGATGTATAAAAAAAGCCGTGGAGAGAACATTTGGCGCTAGCCGGGGACTAAAACGTAAGGTGGTGCAGTTGATGTATAGTACTATAGTTAGACCTGTTCGCTCCTATGCACAACTACTTTGGGATATTAATAACTCCTGGTCTAAAATTCGAACTAGAAATATTAATAATAATTAATTTATTCAGTTTTAAATTAAGCTAACCTCAGAATAATCAACAGGTTCGGATTCTATGAAAAATTTAACAAAATAGTTTTGTATTTATACGTATATATATTGCCTTTCAGCACCAAAAATATGTCTAACCTAAAGTCCAAAAATGATTGTGCGTATAAGAAAAAGAGTTATTTCTAGACAGCTTTCAGGGCTGTTAAGGACCTGTTAGATTCTACAGGAAATTTCACATCGGAAACAAGGTTATAAAAAATGTTATCTCAGTAAAATATTCCTTTGTTTCAAGCGGTATACTTTAATTTTACTTAGCAATTTTTACTTGTAATTCAAAAAATTAAAAGGGTGGTTTGTGGGCCGAAGGGCTCTGTCAGGTTTGCTGGGTATCTAGTTTGTACCTATACATTATATTTATAACAAATTCGGACTGGTATAAACCACTGAACAAATCGTTCAAAGGATCTTAGGCTATTAGAAAATCTTTTTAAAGCGCTTCCTTGCAGGCTGGCATATTAATTACGAATACATACAAAAATTTCCAACTGAAATTCCACACAACAAGAGATTTTATGAGCAAATAATCCTGATAACATTCGTAATTGCAAATTAAATCTTGAAAGTTTGAAATTTCAAAATAACCCACATACCAGGACAAATTTATTTCCTACCATCGTCAACAGTCTTCTACATCGTGCTGAAAACTTTTCCATCAGGGGCAAAGAAAAAGTGTGAAAATCTGACGAGTGACAAAAATATAGAGAAAATCAAGCTATTCCTTGCATCCATGCAGCTTTGAGTAAATACCACGTTACCGGGGACGACGTACACAGCATGAACAACTGTGAACAATAATTTCCGATTAAAAGTTTTTCTTGGCTGCTTAACCTCTGGAACGTGTCGCTTTTAACGTGTTCACCCTGTACCTACATATAGCGAAAAGAAGGAAGAAAAAAATCTTTGAAAAGTGAGGGTAGAACAAGTTAAACTTTCCCGACTACCTTAGAAGAATAAAAGGAAGAATCTTTCGGGTATTGAATACTTCGTAGGTTGTAGCTCCTATGTTGCGCCAATGGAGCCGATTAATACTGGTTGCACTACGTGCTGTGTTATTTGGGGATTCGAACGATAGAGATTTTGTCACGTCTTTTAAAAGTTTGTGGGAAGGTTTTAAAGGTTTCTGATAATGACAACTTTGATATGATGAAAGTATTTTTGTTTTTGTTAAAGAATGCGGAGGGAATCCCAGATAACAATAAAGAAGAATTGATAAAAATAATTAAATGTTGTTTAACATCACGAACTAATTCTTTTGTGACTAATGATTATTGTAAAATTAAATTTTTATACCATCCATTGGAAATACTCTAGTTTCCAATATCTACTGCACAGGAATAATCGTATTTATTTTGGGTTGCTGGGGGCGGACAAATATATTATATATAACCTTTTCCCTGCAAATTTTTTTTCGGAAAAGCTAATTTTCCCAGATAATACCGATTTTCAGGACGCTGCCATTAAAACTTGCATTTGAGAATAAATTGAAAAATAAGTTGTTTCAAAAATATATGTTTAAGACAAACTACGCAAGAAAATATTTCGAAACTTTCACAGAATACCTACTACTATGCATAAGCACTAAGTTTCAGATTTTTAAAAAATATTCATGAAATAATGAAAATTTGTTTTTACCCAACTTCTCAACAACAGAGAACGATTTGGATGGTTCTTTTTTTGTTGTATAGAATATGATCGGTTTTTTTTAAATAATGGAATAGGGAGAGGGGGGGGGGTGGTAGCCTGACTTCGTAACGCGAGGATCGATTTGGTTGATTCTTTTTCTGATGTCTAGTGTATGTGACTACATTGGTACCGCGAAAAAATGTTAAACATTGGGGTTGGGGTGGGAGAGGAGGTGGATGTCAACTTCTTAACGCGCAGACCGATTTGGATGATTCTTCTTTTGATGTGTAGAATATGTTGCCCCATTCTTACCACGACAAAAATTTATGGGGTAGGGTGTGCTGGGAAAATTTAAACGCGTAGACCTATTTGGATGATTTCTTTTTGTTGTATACATTGCTACTATAAGGAAAAATGTTGATCGAGGGTTCTGGTGGGGGTAGTCTTACTTTGTAATTTGTGAACCAATTTAAATAATTCTGAATGCATTGCGTATCTCTTTTGTGTCATGACAAAAATGTGGCTTCTGGTAAGAGCGGGAGAAGGGGCGGCACCTAGCTTCGTAAGGCGTAGACCGATTTTGATGATTTTAATTCGGTTGCACAAAATACGCTTGATAAATGAAACAAATTTTGTAACTAGAGTGACTACGATGAATTTCTGACTATGATGATTTTCTCTTCCCGTACTCTATGGTGGCGCTCTAGCGCAAATTCAGATGGGGGATTTCCAGTATAAAGAGTGCTCTACCTCACTGCACTCTTGAAATTAGTTTGTTCGTTTGAGCAGCTTTTTTCGAGTTGTATATGCAAAGACCCTAAAAAAATAAAAATTAAATAGTTTTTAAAAAAAGCAAGAGCGCTAAAAAGCATAAAATAATTTTAAATTTTATATCTATTGTATTTTGAAGTCGGTGCAAATTAAACAAACAAAGTAACTACCCAACCACAATCGAAGATACTAGATAAAACTATCTGAACGTTGCAGCTCACGGGATCATAAGGAAGGACGATTAAATACTTTTGTTGTAGTTATTTGGATTGTTTAATTTGCACCGAATTGAAAATGTAATAGATAGATTTTGTGAAGCCGGTTAAACTATTTTATTATTTATGTACAGTTACAATATATATATATATATGTATATAAATTTATTAAATCTATTAAAGTTCGCGCAACCTTCCTTTTCAGGATACGGCCGAAGAACTCTTTTTTTTTTTTTATTTTTTGGGCCGCGCTAAGCTGTCGATTTACGATTTTCTTCGTAACTACTGTACGGATTTTGTTTCGGTTTTAACGATTACATAAAATAATTGATTGAAGGTTTAGATGTGTAATTGATGAATGTTTTATGTAAATTAACTGATCGATGACGATAAATATCGGTGGGATTGAGAAGCGAATAACATACACAAATAATTGAAAACGACCGATGTTATTGTCGAATTCATATTTGTCGGGGCGTTAACACACTTGATGCCATAAGATACTATGGGTATAAGATACCCTTAAGGGTGTGGCTGGGAAGGAACTTTCTTTCTCTCTGGTCCCTTTAACTCCTTTTGGGGCATAGAGCGTCCTTGGATTCCATGGAGATTCCAATATAGAGCCCGCTGTGGGTGTTGTTTGGCTCTTTTCTTAGTGTGTGGTCTATCCATTGCCGCGAATACTGTGAATACTGGTGCCTATTCCGTCTTGGCCTGTAAGTCTGTGTAGGCCTTAGTTGATAATGACCTCCGATCAATGGATGTTAAGGATGGGCCGGAGTCGCCGATTAACAAAGGCTTGTAGCGTAGATGTCATTTGACAGGTAACTTTTCTTGTTGAACAGCTGTACAATGGAACAGATTTTACGTTCGACTCAAAGATCCAGACTTTTGTGCATCTGGAGATGTTGTTATTGCTCCATATCTCAACAAGACTATTAAATGCAATTCAAGATTTCCGAGATACCAAAATTTATAACCTTGCTGCTCTTCCAGTTATATTTCATGTTGTCATGATGTTCTTTGCTCAGGGCTTCGGATATTTGACATAATTAAAAATGACCGATATTAGTGTCGAATTCATAGTTGTCCGGGTCGCTGAGATAAATATTAGATAGATATTTTGGTTAGTTGCTGGCTGCCAGATTATAACCAGTCTGCCGCACATATACCTTTATATAGTCCCTTGTGATATTACTTTGGAGGAACCTCATCTTAATCGATATAGCACTGCTTTGCAGTGATAAACTGATTCGGCCGCAGCTATTGAAGAACTTGGTTAGATCCTTTAGCTCGACATTAAATAAAAACAGTGGCAGGGTTCTGAAATCTTTGGAGACCGCTCCAGCAGCTACGCATCAGCTGTGCCTTAGTATTGCAAAGTAGTTTGGGATCTTCGGTCTCGACGGAGTAATTAAGACATTTATTTTCAATCACCAAATTTCACAGTTTTATTCACTTCACTTAATTAGTTTGTTTCACAATACTCTTGACAACTTTTCTTTTGCAATATGCCGTTTCAATTCACTTAAAAATATAAATACAACTAACTATCTACTGTATCACATATAACCACTTCACAGTCTACATAACGACTAAAACTAACCAGGTTGCTACTCAGCCATATTTATATTACTCAGCTTAAAAATTTCAGCCTCCACGCTTATTTACCATAGGTTCGAGTCGCCCTTGACTTTATACGTTTGACATTTCCCTGCCTGATATCTGGCCACTTGGGCAATGCGCCTTACACTGTTAAATATTTCGATTTTCGTGGCCTACCTCATGTAGGTTACACTGCCCCCCCCCCTTTTAGAACTATTCGCCCCGAACAGCGTTCATCCTGTACGGCCTTTCTGGAATTCTTTTTTCAGTTATCTAACATTGGCCTTTGTACCTTGCGGCAACTGCCCCTCAGATTGAAACTGTCCATCGGATTTCTCGAACAAACAATTAAGATCGCCATCTCGAATTCCGTATTGTTAGCCCTCTCTTCTCGCTTAGCTTTCAAATTTGCTTATTCTTCTTTTAGTTGAATGTAGCTTAGTTGAAGATCCCTGTAACATCGCGAAAGCCATTACTCCTCCTCCTCCTTTAATTTCTATCGTAATTGAACAACCTCATCTTGTCCAGCATGAACCGTTGGGGTGTTAATTTACTTACTCATATCCCATTCTTGAACTTCTAAATCTTTCAATTCATGCCTCTCTTTCGGTAAAGTTTCCATTACCTTATTGAAAGCTTGCAATTCTTGATCCACAATATGGAGTAACCGCTTTTCTCTGTTCGATGGAGGCAGGACAGTCAGTCTTCGCGTAGGTTGAATCTTCTCGTCCAGTGATGCATTTCCATTATTCACATGTCCAAATTGTTCTTGTACTCCGCATTTCCGACACGTTCTTGACTCGTTTTCATTTTGCCACATATGTCTCTTTCGTTCCTCTTCATTCTTCGTCATTGACATTCTCTCGAAACACCTCCATTGCTTCTGGCACTTTCTGTTGGACCGTACTCCTCTGAAAAGTGATCAAGGGTCTTCCTTTTACCATCACTTTGCAGATGACCTTCTTAATCGCAGAACCAGCATCTATAATTGCGTCGGTGAACTGTAGCTCCGTTGTTTCGGTCTGTACCTCTCTTTAATCCGAATTCATCCCGTTCTATTTTGCTGCACTTTACACAACCAGTCTTCCTCGTGTCATATACCGGAAGGGTTGATCTACTTTGATTCTAGCAATCTTTTGGGAGGTGGCTGCTGTCTGGGTATTGATTCACTGCTGTGTGGGTATTGATTCGATTTCTTCTCTCTGGTAAATAGGAGGGTTGTTTTGTTGTCTTTCCAGCCAGAGCGTAAGCCAAAACCTCAGCGCTAGTGTTATTTCTAGCCAGTCGCACTGTTTGCTGCAGGTCACGATCGGCAAGTTAATTAATAAATGCTTCTCTGGCGACCTCGTTGACATAATCTTGGCTAAACATGGGATAAGCCAAATGTGTCAGTCTTTCTATCTCCGCACATAACTGCTGAAACGTCACTCCATGCTTCTATATTCGACTCTGTAGCTGAAGACGATAAACCTCTTGCACGTACTGGTTCCCATACTTCAATTCTAAAGCTTGTATCAGAGATGTTACTTTACTCTGCCGGTGTTGTCTGAAACAGTTCTGCGGCTGCGCCTCTGAGTGCCACTCTCGAGTTCAATGCTAATTTCTTCGAAATTTTTCTTCATTGAAAGTTCTATTTCACATTTAGATTCTTTTATTTTGAGATGTCCAGAAACTTCTATCTCTTCCAATCTCTCTTCAATATCTGACTTTATCTCTTCTATGTTATTACCCACATGGCTTTTAAGGTTGATTTTGACAAAGTTATCCATGGTTTCCAGTTTCTTCTGTGCAGTTGATCCCAGGCTTTCAAACTGTTTCTGCATAGACATTTCCATTTCCACTTCGTAAATCGAGGCTTTAAGTTCTTACAGCAATGCCTTTAACTCAGTTAAAAACGCTTACATCGCCGATTTCAACTCGGCTGATGAAGTCTTCTGTTCTTTCATTGAATACTTTAACTGATTAACCGAACCTTCCATCGTTTATTTAAACTCGGCTGATAAAGTCTTTTGTTCTTACATTGCTGACTTTAAGTCGGCTGATGAATTGTCCTGCACTTCCATTGTTGACTTTAATTCAGTAATGAAACTTTCCATTGTTGATTTTAACTCGGCTAGTAAAGTCTTCTGTTCTTCCATGGATGCCTTTAACTATTTTTTAGAAGATTTCGTCTTACGTATCAGGGCATTGAGAAGATCTGCCATACTTGGAGTATTTTTCTTCTTCTTCTAGCTCGCCTTCGAAAACAAAAGTTTCTGAATCCTTTCCTTCGTACTCCATAGCTTCTTGCAATAACGCCACCAGGGCAGATTTGTTTCCAATCGTGTAGGTAGGGAACTTTTACTTAATTTCCCTTCCAGTCTCGAATACGTAAATTTGCGCCCCATATTTAGATTGATTGCGCTATTTCGGCTACTCAGCATTGTCTCGATCTTCATGAGATCTTAAGGCATCGCTCCTGACCTCGGATTTAACGTTGTCAAAGGCCCCCATTATATCCAGAAAAGTACCCATGAATTCGTGCTGAGCATAGCTAGCATTGATGAAATGGAGGTCAGCACATATATAAGGCTTTGTAATGTTTTTAAAAGAAAAGACGAAAGGCTAATTGACCTAAACGGATAAATAAATCTTTAACCTATTTCCGGGACAAAGGCGTGGAGTAGACATCTTTCAAAAATCACTAAAAGCCATGGGATGATCTTTGTATGAACCCTCTGCAGTATATAAGGCATAATCTATTCTTGACGACTTGACGGGATCAAATGATTCGACGGTCATGTCATTTTGTAATATATGATAATCCTCGATAAATAACGTCTAATAGGGCAGCAATTCTCAGAGGATACTTCCTCATCATGGCATCATTTTTTACCCAAAGTTCTTGAACTAAATATAAATTTTCTCCTTATTTAGGAGGAAAAGTCAATTCGCTCACGCTATCAGCTACAGATTTTCGGTCAGCAATGCGTCTGGTTGCCGAGCTCGTGATCTCGATCAAGTCATGGGATAAAATATGAGTAACATGTAAAAATAAGTAAAAAAGACTAATATTAGTGGAATGCTGAGATGAACAAAGAAACTCCTGATGCCGATAGATACTGTGGGGATAATACTCCCATAGGGGTACGAATGGAAAGTTCAAGTATCAATAAATCAAAAACGAGCTGACAAAAAGTCAAGATTTTGATTTTATTTTACAAAACATCCTCAAAAATTTGATTGTATGAGATTGAATCCCCCTTAAAATCGAGTGTACTCGGCCTTAGTGTTTACCCAGTCGACCTACAAATACTCTGTATAATATAAATATACTCATGGTAATATGACGACGTGGTAGACTCCATAAAAAATGTGTGACAAAAGCAATATTGTCAACTAATTTTGTCGGTTAATATGGGTTAATAAAGATTCTATTGCCTATACTCCAAATTCCATGTATTTATTGACTATAAAGTATGAATATGGACTAACTTAATTTGATAAAGTTTTGGTTCATGCATATATAAGTCGTTGGTGAAGTATGTATGGTGTCGGCCTTCCAATCCGGAGGTGTCACGTTCGAATCCCACCGGCGCCGAATCATAGTTGTTTTCTGTGAACAACACATTACGATAAAAAAGCCATGAGAGTTGGTTCGGAATCCACTTTATATTGTAGGTATACTTGCGGTCGTGGTCTCGCATCGGGTGGAGTTGTTCTCCCGCCCCATACCCCACAAGAGGTTGAGGGAACTAGAAACAGATATACACATATGATTTAAATATTGAATGCAACACAAATTATAAAACATGCAAAAATATATGATTGCGCCATTACTCTAATGAGAAATTAAAATAATAGATGTTAACGTAACATGTGAGTCCAACGTCACATTTATGTAATTAACATTGTATAATTCATGTAACATTTGTTTTTAATAGGATTTTTGTGAAATATTGGACTAGAGGAGTCCCGTCATTATGTTGATATTGCGAATTTTCGTTATTTTGGTGCACTAGTAGTTAGCTTATTTCATCGTGCACTGTGATGATTTTATCTTATTTGTGAATGGTTTACCTGTCCAATTCTGTTTGACGAATACTTAATGGCAAAGTATGTCAAGTTTCATATGCAAAAATGGTTGCCGTCCATTTAGTTTTATGCGCTTATTGATTAAAATGTCCGTGACATTCTATCCGTGTAATCCTTGAAGAGCATACTTTTTGGCCCTCTGCTTTCAAGCAGACTAAAGGTTGAGGGGAAAGTAACATTTTTGTGACAAACTATAAGTAGCAAATTTAAATTGTTTATCCTTCCTTTCGTTTCGCTCCCTACCAGAATATTTATTTTACAGTATTTCCAAAAACCTACCCTTTTTGGGTTAAGGAGACCCTTCTCAGCTGCTTTGCTACTTGAAAGTTTCCAACAAGTTGCATACAGCTATGATTAAAGTTGAAACTTTCTCTGATATTTTTTGTTAATTGTTGTATTCGTGTTCGTGTTTGTATATTTTAATTTTTTCTCGATTTGCAACTGCTTTCTTTTTTCAACAGATTCTGGAAAAATATTAGGACTACGGCAAACCTTCCTTTGCTTAATGAATCACTTCGATTTCCCTTTTAATCACATAAAGTGACTTGGGAGAAAGGAGGAAAAGACAAAGTTTTTATTTAGTCTTTACGTTACTTTTTCCATTTTAATTCGAGAAAAACTTGCCTTAAGTAGTTTTATCAATCCACTTGAAAAGTTAAGCGCTGTGCATTTGGATTGATATTTAAGTACCTACTTAGTTTTGAGTCGAAAAGACTGAACTAAATGGAAGATAGGCAGCCCGCGGGAACGTGAAGATGCAGAAACTTTGAAATTACATTAAGCAGATTAACCCTCTAACTTCTTTTCGTATAAGAGATGCTCATTAATTGGGGAAACATAATTGAAAGCTTAACTGACTCTTTAATTTCTTCTAGATAACTTTGCAAAGTAAAAAGTTTAGAAATTCACAGAGTTTGTTTCCAGAAATTCATTTAGTTTGCTTTTATAACGAAAGTAGATATTGCATATTTGCAACCCAACTTAAATTAGCTAGAACAACTTTTTCGGTAAAACTATAAGTGTGCACATAAATAACGTTTCACTTTGTTAGGAGTTGAACCTGAAATAGTGAAATAAATCTTACTTTGTAACCGACTCCGATTTCCCGTTACTAAACTTCTTAATGCGTAGACCTATTTTAACAATTCTCTTTGTTGTTGTATTGATGCCCTATTGCTACTAGAAGAAAAAGAGTAGACCTGGAGAGGTGTGTGGAGAGGGGCAGTCTTAAATAACGAGTGGACCGCATAAGCGTAGTGAACCAAAAAATTCAAACATGACGGGTATATGTAAGAAAAATAAGAAGAAAATATATTTCGAATGGATTTTTTTACTAGAGAATATTGTTAATTGTGGTGAAGTAAATAATAACGTGTCGGGCTTGCATCCCGAAGCTTCCGGGTTTAAACGTCACCTGCACACAGTGACCGAAATTTAAATAAATCCAGGCCAGAACCGAAAAAAACTAAAGTATCTTTCTTTAAGCTTTATTCGTTTATTTTCTGTGGAAGGTGTCCGATTCATAAAAAACCGGGATTATATTGGCCATTTATCGACCATTATAATTTTATTAGAATGCCTCTTAGTCTTAGAAAACTCCATATTACAACTTAACAGTGACTAGGATTTAAATCTCCTGTGGTAACTGTTACTACTGATAAGTTTGTGATTATCTTACAAAATAACTAACGCCAAATTAAGATTGTAACCGAAACGAATTTGGATCACATATGTAATACCCATTTATGCTTCCGGTCGTAAACGAAGGAATAACTATATACTATACTTTATAACTATATGTAGTGACTCCTGCGTTTATGTTCCGGTGCATGAGTTGTATTTGAAATCAAAGATAGTACGTTTCGCCAGTCCACGTCCTGTATGGGTCATAAATGTTGAACTAAGCCCTTGTACATTGTGATTTTATAAGGATCATATTCTCCAAGATCCTCCCTGCCGCACAGCGTGGTTTTGAAAACAGTAATTATTGGCTCGGAATTCCTACTGTACAATTATTACAACACATAATATATTGATTACATCGTTCAATAAAAGGGAACCTACATATCCGCTGCTGATGAGTTCCCAGACCTCAGGAGTAGATGCTATGCAATTATTTGATGGCATAAGATTCACCACCGGCAGGCTTTGGAGAAAGGATGGGTTAACACTGGATATAAACATCTTTGGGTGCGACTTCGTTTTCGTGTTCACGAACTCTCCCAAACAAACTGGGAACGTCCTACTTAAATTGAGAACTCACTTTATTTTTCAACTTCGCACACACAGAAAAATATTTAATCCGATTTATGTTCGTTTATTATTTACGAACAAAATAAAATTGAAAAATGAAAATCAAAGCAAAGTGGCAAAACAAGGTAGCGCGCAAGGAAATATGAAAATTTTTGCTGATGCATCAAAGGTTTGCCCGTATAATCTATTCCAAAAAGATTGGCAGTACACGGTCTTATGGAGTATTGCTGTTTGCTTTATTTTCCCATCGATTTCCTATTCCTCCATCCCTTTTCCTCTTCCTCAGCTAAAAGATATAATCTGGCTACACTAAATGTGCTTTCCGACCATTAAAGTCACTCGAATTAGTATTGCATCGGAGAACTTCGCATGTAAAACCACCTACCACCCCTCACTGAGTACTGATCAATGTCGGTTGACCAACAGCATCTGACAGAATCAATCAGTGCCTCTTGCTCTTGGTTTCTCGACCAAGAAAGATCGAAAGGATGGCTGGACACTGGTGGTGCCTTTTTGTGATCCGGAACGAAGTAAGTATCCTGCATAAAAAAATGCAAAACAGAGAAAATATTATAAGTATACAAATATAACATGCCTAACATGTCTCTCACTTGGTCGGTAAAGTAAATTAAGTATGAAAATGAAACCTTACGCTCTTACATATAGTATACAAACAACTGACCAATATTAGTAGTATACTTTATCATACAGGTGTAAATATGTATAAGGAATAGTTATAAAAAAAAACTATTATAAAAGTTGGAACTACTATGCTTTCTGTAGGGAATGTGGTTACGATTTGTACCGCTTAAATTTAGCTAATTTTACTGAAATTTTTCTTTTATTCTCTATAAAATATTGAATAATTTTATGCACAAGAGCTGTTCTGTCTTCAGGGGTTAACATATGCCTTTCTTCGTAAGATCTTAATAATGTTTCCTTTCCCTTCCTCAGTTTGTTTGTAATATTTCCACAAAAGAAAATTTCTTAAATGCAAGACATTGTTTTAAAGTACAAAAACCTATGGCTTAGACTATTATTGACACCTAAAAAGAAATAGAATTAAAAAGGATTCAATGAAACGAAATATCTGAATGATTTATATGAATTATTATTATTATTAGTTTATCTGTAAGTGATACTTACCTGCTGAGTTCTCTGCATAACTAAAATGAAACAAAAAGACATTGAACAGAAATAAATAGAAAATAAAGTTATTAAAAAGTAAGTTTGCAACTGAATTACCTGCAATTATTGGGTATAACACAGATAATCCACAACCGACTCTCTTCTCCTGCAAAAAGACCTCCATTCATTCACCACATGGTGCATGAAAAACTTTCTAGAGCTCAATTTCTCCAAATGCCAGTCCATCTCTTATTCCCGCAAGCGTCTTACCACCACCCCGAGAATCTACAGGTTAACCGACGTACCAGTCCCTATCGTTACCTCTTTGTGTTACTTAGGAATAATCTGTGATAGTAAACTCAATTTCCGTTCCCACATTGACAGCATAATTAACAGAACTAACTTCGCGCTAGGGTTTGTGAAGCGCTGGTCTAGAGAGTTCTCCAGTCCTTATGTTTCCAAATCTCTCTACGTCTCATTCGTTAGACCTCTCCTTGAATATGCCAGCCAGATATGGCCACCTATACGAACAACTCACATTAATAGTATTGAATGTGTCCAGCATAGTTTTATTCGCTTCGCTCTACGTGATCTTCCGTGGGTTGACAGATTCAACCTTGCACTCTATGAAAAATCTCTTCATTTATCAATTATTAATTGGTGCCATAGACTGCCCTTCAATCCTGCAATCTTTACCCATCTATACCAATCACCGTAACCTAAGGTCCACTCCCCTTTTCCGACTCGACCGCCATCACACAAACTACGGTCAAAGCGAGCCAATTACCAGGATGTTACGAAAAGTCAACGACCTTTCCTCTTTTGACTTCCATCTGAGTAAATCATCCCTCCACAAAGCCTTATATCTTGACCCCGCCCATCTTGATCCTGATCGCCTTACTTAAAACTTCTTAATTACGCCTTCTGCCAGTAATCAATACATATAGCTCATATTGTAGCTTATACTTTTTATTTATTTATTATTAATTATCATTTATTATAGTTTGTAGAATTAGTATTAAGTTATAGCTTTTATTTTGTATTTTTATGTAATTGCTTGTATTAAGCTTAAATAAATAAATAAGACAATAAAAGCTACATGCAATTGTAAGTAAGAGATTGAAATGAAGTAAACATAAATTCCAACAGAATGTAAACAAAGGTTACATACAGATATTAGAACAAATTCTCAATAAAACAAACATGCAAAACACAAATGAATGTAAATATATTTACCATTTTTTTCGGCAAGCCAAAGGCTGAAAGACATATCCTCAAATATTCAAACAAATCCGCGAGCATCTGCAATTGGAAAAAATAGTTTAAAAAAAAAGTTTAACCGACTTCACAAAAAGCGCTAAAAGGCATAACACAATTTTCAATTTTATATCTATTACGACATTTTGAAGTCAGTGTAAATCAAACAAACCAAACAACTACAACAAAAGTACTTAATCATCCTTTCTTATGATCCCGTGATCTGAAACGTTCAGGTAGTATTATTATCTTCCAATGTGGTTCTGTATGTGTTTTATTTATTTAATTTGCAACGACTTCAAAATGTCGTAATAGGTATGAAATTAAAAATAATTTTATGCTTTTTAGGGTTTTTTGTGACGTAGGTTTTTGTTTTTTTTTTAAATATTTTATTTTTCACTTTTTAGTGTCTTCTAGGCTATACAACTAAAAAAGAACAATCCAAATCGGTCCCCGCGTTAAAAAGTTACGTTCAACTCCCTACCCCCACTTCTATCCCACCAAAATCTTTTTCTCGTGGTATCAATCAAGAAACATACTCTACACAACAGAAAGAGAATCATCGACATCGGTCCACACGTTACGAAGTTAGACTACCGCTCCTCCTCCCCACCCCCCATCATAGGATCTAATTATTCTTCTATCAGCAATGGGGGATCACACTGTATGCAACGCAAAAGAACCATACAAATAGGTCAACGCGTTACAAAATTAGGTTCCACCCCCACCCCACCAAAAATTTTTTCTCTCGTGGTATTAACCAGGGAACATACTCAACTCAACAGAAAAAGAATTATCCAAATCGGTCCACGCGTTACGAAGTAAGACTACCCTTTCCCCCACCCTAGACTAAATTTGTTTCTCCTTTTAGTAATGGGGGATCATACTCTGTACAACAAACAAAGAACTATCTAAATAGGTCCATGCGTTACAAAGTTAGCCTCCACCCCCCACCCAACGTGGTATCAACCAGGGAACATACTCTACGCAACAGAAAGAGAATTATCCAAATCGGTCCACGCGCTACGAAGTAAGACTACCCCTCCCCCTACCCTAGGGCAATTTTTTTCTCCTATTAGCAATTGGGGATCATACTCTGTACAACAAAAAAAGAACCAGGCAAGTCGATCTACACGTTACAAATTTGGGTTTCACCCCCACCCCACCCAACCCGCCACCCCAACCAAAGTATTTTTCTCGTGGTATCAACCAGGCAACATGCTCTACCCAACAGAAAAAGAATTATCAAAATAGGTCAACGCGTTACGAAGTTATGCCCGGTCAGACATAAAAAAAATATACACGTCAAACTTAGAACCTCTTTGGTTTTGAGAAGTCTGTTAAAAACACGGTTAAAATCATATAAATTTTGAGTAACATGTGAAGACTCACATATATATACTCAATAAATTTATGTGAAATGAAATCAGAATAATGTAATACTTACCTTTATTTGGATCATTGTCAGTGTCTCTCATAGCGATCGGACGTGTTTTGCGCTTCTGCTTTTTTTTTCGGTTGATTGATTTTTGGTTTGATTTCTGATTTTCTTCGAATACTTTTCCTATTTCTAAGTTGTTCCTTGAAATTTGTTAATGGTGTGCTTTCTCGTTTCTTTTTTAAGTTTTATATGTTGTTTCTGCGAATTGTTCATTTTTTTTGTTAGTTAGCGGATTTGTTAAATTAAAGTTGCACTCTGAAATACTTGCCTCTGCACATTTAATTCGGCAGCTTTGTCTGTTTTGCCTACTTGTTGCAGTATTTACATTTTTTGTTGGGGCAGTGTTTAGATTTTGTGACAGTTAGTTCTCTGGACACTTGTGTTGTTTGTTTTGCTTTGTTGTTGCTTTGCCGTTTACAGTCTCCTGTTTTCAGAGTGATCATAAGCTTGGGGTCATTGCTCGACTTTGATTTCGACTTCATGCACTCACTCAGGTACTGAACTGTTTTGTTCATGCGGTTTTTTGTCTGCGTTTAACGTCTCCTTTTTTTGATATATTTATTTATTACTGTGGATTAATTGTGTGCATTTTTCGATTCAATTTCTGTTGTGCATATTTCTAATTTTTGCCTTGTTTTTTAATTGTGCGTTTTTTTTTCTGTTTCTCTTTGATCGTTGATTTTCATCTTGTTTTATGTTTTTATTTCTATGAGCGTTTTTTTTTTCTTGGTATTCGTTCCCGGTGTCGAGTCTGGTGCTGTCACCGATTTGTTGTGTTGCGTCATTGGTTCCATCGTTCGGTTTCTGTATTTATCTTTGCTCTCAAGTGTTTGCGCGTGACATTGGTGTTCATTGGCTCTTCACTGTTCTTGCTTTACGAGTCTTAACCTTAAAATAAGTCCGACCGTCGTTCTTCTATGTTTTGGTTGTAATTACTTTGTTTCTTTATTTTATTCTTGTATGTCCATTTGATTTTGTTTACAGTGATTTGACCAAATTTGTCTCTGTTTTCCAGTCTTCGGATCAGGCCTACGTCCATCTGTTCTGCACCGTCTTCGAACCGAGGTGTTAACTTATTTAATTTATTTATTTTTGTTTCTTTTGTTTTTAATTAATTTAATTTATTCCCCCTTTTTACTCTTTATTTATCTTAATTTTATTTCTCTGGTTCTGTCGTCGAGTCTTATTTAATTTTTCCATTCATTTGTTTGTCTTGGTTGTCCTATTTCTTCTGACTATTGCTTGTCACTACTGGCTTTTCTGTTTTTATTTGTCTTCTTCACTTCTGTTTTTCTGGTTTTCTGTCTTATTTTGTCCCTGGCACCTTCTGTTGTTTACTGCTTTTCCTCATTTATTTATTTATTTATTTTTTTTTAATTCTGTTTTGTTGTTATCAAACCCGTCATCATTTCGGCCGTCTTTCTTTGCCTCTGTTCTTGGTTTCTGTTGATTTGACATTCTCTCTTTTGTTCTGTTTCTGTGCTAGTTCCCTCACTTTTGTTCATCCGGATTTTTACTTTGTTTTACCAACTGACTATTAATTCATATTTCTTCTGTTATTTTGTTATTTATTTTTTATTTCCTTAATATTTTCTGATTTGTTTTTACCACATTAATTTTTAATTTTTTATTACTCTCTCGCTGTTCTTATTTATTTTTCCCCCCTTCTGTGGATCTGGCTTTTTACTTTTTTTACCACCTGACTATTGATCGCTGTTGCTTATTGTTTTTTATCGTTTTCCCTCATTTATTTATTTATTTTTTTAATTTTAATTTTTTGTTTTATTTTTACCATATAGCCGCCAGTCCCTGTTCCCTCTTTGTTATTTATTATTTCTTTTTACTGTTTCAATTTTCATTTTTTCTACCATTCATTTTGACCATTTAGTTTTTTTTTTTTTTGTTTTGTGCCTTTTATTTGTTTGTTTAACTTTTTTACTTTTTTACCTTCTTGACCCTTATGATGACTGTTTGTGAGGTTTGTTCTACTGAGATTACCCGGGAAGGGGTGGCTTGTGACGGTGTCTGTGGTCATTAGTTCCATTCTTCGTGTTTGGGCTCCAATTCTAGGATCAATGGCTCTACTACTTGCAGTGAATGCTCGGACATCAAGCCATGCCATGTCCTTAGGTTAGTGAGGGGCGTGATGGAGGCTTTGTCTTTTGACTTGGCCCTCGTTGCGGATAGGGTCGGCTCGTTCTTCACCCGTTGGAACGATTTTCAGCTCCTATCTGAGGACACAAATATCATCTCATCCAAGTTAGACAAGTTGCTGGAGATTGCTGGGATCCTGGAATCTAACTCCACCTCCCTCTTAAAGCGATCACATGAGTTGTCGTCTGGGGTTGGGGTGATATCTCACTCGCTTAATGACGTTCAAGCTGTGATCGCTGGCCTTGATCCCTCCGTTGCCTCTTCGGCGGGCTCTTCACCGATACTTCCGGTGGTTGATGACATTCGCCGTACTGTTAAGCAAGTGAAGGCTGAATTTTCTGCATGGTCGGCGGCGGCTTCTGCCAATGCTGAACTGATTGGGGCCATCGCGGCGGATGTTAAGGCGTTTTCTGCCTCGCCTGCGTCCCTGGCAGCCCCTAGTATTTCTGACCGTGACTCTGACCCAGAGCGTCAGGACTGTCCACCTCTAAATTGTACCTCCGAGCCCCCGACTGCTCTGGCTCTGGAGGAGGGCGGCCCCTCATCTGCTTTGGTTGTTGTGAGCGGTGACGGTGACTCGACTGGCCCTCGCGTTGGTGTGACGCGACGTTCCCGTGCTGCCCGTAAACGTGCTCGCCGCCTGCGCGCCACTAATCGCCCTACTTTATCTGGTGCTGCTATAATTGGTGAATCTGCTGGTTCCGAAGGACTTCCTACGCATTCAGCCCTCTGGTGCTAGTATTATTAGACCGGCACAACGGCCCAAATGCATTTTTGTATCTAGGGTTCACCCGGATACCTCTGAGGATGTGATTATCAATCATATTTCTTCTCGGGTTGGCGTTCCGGGCAATATGATCGCGTGTAGACGAATTAGCCCCGGTCAGGGCAGTAGTAGCCGTACGTATTCTGCTTCGTTTAAGGTGTTCATCCCGGAGAGCTTTTACACCGCGGCTGTCTCTCGGGAAATATGGCCGCCCGGCTCTATAGTCCGTGAGTTTGTTCCAAGATCTCGAGCATTTCCGGCTTCGCAGCCAAAAAACTTGCCTGTCGGGTCTCCTTCCACTACGCAAATGTGACCGGGTTGCGCTCTAAAACAGCGCTGCTCTTCTCCTCTACCTCTGCGTGTGACACCGATGTAGTTTGCCTGACAGAGACTTGGCTGTGTGCCGGAATTTCTGACGCTGAATTATTTGGACCCGAGTTTCAGGTCTTTCGCCGAGATCGTCACCTTGACCCGTTCTCTCCTGTCGGCGGTGGTGTTCTGTGTGCAATCAGGGACATCATGATTTTTGGAGACTTCAATCTTCCCACCATAGATTGGGTGCATTCCCCCGACACTGATGGTCTTTCACCCTCTTTCACATCTGCTCCAACAAGCGCGTTGTCCTTTCTGGATTCCATGGCCTCTTATGGATTAGCTCAGTGTTGTGACATCGCTAATGATTCAGGTAGATTTTTGGACCTTGTGTTTTCATCTGACCCTGATAGTTTGATGGTGAAGAGATGCATGACCCCCTTGGTTCCAGAATCTCGTCACCACCCTTCGCTTTTGGTTGTCATGTGTTTTGATACTACTGACACTTGTCCTCCTTTACTCGCCGACTATTTTTTCAATTTCAGGCGGGCTGACTTCTTGGCCATTGATGAGTGGCTTACTTCTTGTGATTGGTCTGGCGTGCTGGGAGAGTGCGATGTCGATCAGGCTGTGGGCACTTTCTACGATATTCTCTATGCCTGTTTTATTGGTGTGTTCCTATTGGCATCTCTAGGTCAGGATCCACTTAGTTGTCTCGCCCATGGCTAGATGGTGCCTCACGTCACCTGAGGAACTTGAGAGGCAAAGCTTGGAGGAGGTTCTGTGCATCGGGTAGTCACGATGATTACCTAGCTTACTCAAATCTCAATCTCCAGTTTTCTGCGCGCGTGCAGGTCTCATATTCCGAATACCTTTCTAACGCGAGAGTCATGCTGCGTACTGACCCTAAACTCGAAGCGCAATTGTGACGCTTATCCCTCCTCTCTGAGGTACCACGACTGTGAGAGTGACGATTCTCTAACAATTGCCAATCTCTTTGCGAACTTTTTTCGAACCTCCTTCTCTGATTCCACCTGTGATATCTCCGCTTCAGATTTTACCCATTTGACGCGGCTCCCGCCAACTTCCCTTGAGGCCAAGGACTTGGTATTTGACGAAGCACTTATTGCTGATCATCTTTCTAACTTGACTGGCGGCTTCTCGAGTGGTCCCGATGGTATCCCTGCTTCCTTTTTTAAGAGTTGCCGATCATCTCTTTCTCGTGTTCTTTGTTATTTGTTCAATCTTTCTTTACATTCTGGCCGTTTTCCAGCGTTGTGGAAGACTTCCTTTCTAATTCCACTCCATAAGAAGGGCTGTAAATCCGATGTCTCTAACTATAGACCGATTGCCAACTTGTGCCATGTTGCGAAGGTTTTTGAGTCCCTCGTTAGTGACATACTTCGATTTCACTGTAGGCCTTTTTTACGATCTTTCCAGCATGGTTTTCTTAAAGGGAAATCGACGACTTCTAACCTTCTTGAATTCATTAATTATTCTTTACCGACCATTGAGGCTGGCAAGCAGGTGGACTGTATATTTACTGATTTCAGTAAGGCCTTTGATAGGATCGATCATGCAATCTTGGTATATAAGCTGTCCCTTCTCGATTTTCCTTCTTGTTTCGTTAATTGGTTGTCGTCTTATGTGACAGGTCGTACACAGCGTGTCTTGTTTCGTGGAGTCCTTTCCGACCTAATCCTTGTCACCTCGGGGGTGCCTCAAGGTAGTATACTTGGACCACTCCTGTTTGTCATATATATCAACGATGTTTCGCTTCTTTTGTCCAGTAGTAAAATTCTCTGTTATGCTGATGATGCTAAGATTTTCCGCACGGTTTCTCATGAGTTAGATGTTAATCTCCTGAACTCAGATTTGGCGGTGTTTAGCGACTGGTGTCTGCGTAACCGCCTTCCTTTAAATGTGAGCAAGTGCACCGTTATGACCTTTTCTCGTAGAAGACATCCTGTCCTCTCCGACTACTCCATCAGCGGCGTTGTCTTGGGTAGGGTTGACAGGGTGAGAGACTTGGGAGTGGTCCTCAATTTCTTTCTTTCTTTCTTTCGACCATATTGACTCTATTGTTTCTAGGGCTAACTCGATGCTGGGCTTCATCAAGAGATGGTCTAAGGAACTTGATGATCCCTACCTGACCAAGCTTCTATACTGTACCTTTGTTAGACCTATTTTGGAATATGCTAGCCCTGTATGGTCCCCTTACTTTGCAGTTCACATCGACCGCATCGAGGCGGTGCAGCGCAGATTCCTTAGGTTTGCCTTACGTGGCCTTCCCTGGAATGATCATTTGGTGCTTCCCTCTTATGCCGATCGTCTGGGATTAATTTCTTTGGACTCTCTAGAAATGAGGCGCAATATTTCGAAAATAGTATTTATGTTCGATCTTTTGCAGGGAACTATTAATTCACCGGAATTACTGGAGGCTGTTAACTTTGCTATACCTCAACGCACCTTGAGGAATCACGACTTCCTATTCGTCCCAGGCCACCGTACTCTTTACGACATGCATGAGCCCGTCACGTCGATGTCCCGTCTCTTCAATCAACACTTCGGTAGTTTCGACTTGGACATATCTAGGCGGAATTTGAAGTGTCTGCTAAGACAGTGCCTTGGCAGATGTGGTGTTCCCTGTCTGGATGTCCGAATGTTACATTTGGCAGTAGTTTTCTATTCTCTGTTTTTGAATTTTATATATATTTTGGAGTAATCTATGTATTTGATGAATCTGTTATGAATAAATAAAAACTAAACTCGCGATTGACCTTTACGCAAAACAATTGACAACAAATAAAACGTCAAACTTCATGTATTGCCAACACATGATACATGAAATCGGAGTAGAATTTTACGGCGATGAATTAAGTTACCAGCAATTTTGAATTTAATTCAATATTTTAAAAAATTTGAATTGACTAATTTCACAATTACAATGAGAAGGAAAGAGAGAAAAGGTGGAAAAGGGACAACTAACCAATAAGGGATAATTCGGCACTCGAATTTACAGAGAAAAGAAATCATATCATATTCATTTTAATTAGCAGTTCACCTAGAGGATCAGCAGAATAAGGTGCAACATCAGCTTGATTTGTTATCAAGGATTGAAGGATAACTCAACTCTAAGGATGCTTGTACTTGCAATATGTGGTGTTTTATATAATCCCCCCCCACATTTCTCAATACTTATGCCGGAGCAAGTTTTCATATAATTTCGCCTTGTTCGGAAATCGCTTGTACTGAAGGAAGTGTTCCACAAATAACTTCTATCTCACGAAAAATTTGACCACTTTGAATAACTAAATAATTTGCTTTGATTGGGATATCCCTGTCGATATTATTTCTTAACTTATTTATTCTGAAGGATCCCTGCTGAACTCGATTCCAGTGTCAATTCATGATGAAAGACAAATTTATGTTGAAATCGTTATAGGTTTTTAAGTTTAGAGCTCGATAAAATATTTTTTTGAGTTCATCATAGATTTTCCCTTAGGAATCTTTCGAGAATTGACAGGTGGGCTATCAAAGGATTGAACGGGCAGCGAATATAAGGCAGTATCTCTCTCAGTTAAACTTTCGAAAGACATAAAGTGATGATTGAACAAAAAAAATCAAAATAAACTTTTTTCCATATTTTGTGTATGATCATCGAAGCTTGTTAGAACGTTTTGATAAATAATGTAACTCTCTTTTTTCATGGCGATTGTTGCATTACAAACAATGTAAAAATCAGTAATTTCGCCTTTAGTTATAGACAATAAATGCCCGCTTTATATGTAATTCCATTGAATTTGGCTGGTGTATTAAAACTAGCAAAGTATTTGGAAGATTCATCCTGTTGTAACTGATTATCTTTTTCCTTTAATATGTTATATGCGAATTTTAATTGAAACTTAGTTGCGAGTGTTTTTTCTACTTGTCGTTGACTTTTCATAATGTTTAAAATCACAATGACTGGCGAATTATTCCAGAATAATGTATTAAATTAAGGTGTTTCGGTTCCCAGATATCTCCAAAAAGTTGTATATACTGTTCATTATGTTCCTTAACTAACTATTGCAGTTCTATAATTTGCTTCTCAAGATAACTAGACATAAGTGCCATGGTTACCTGTCGCATTGAGGACTTGACTTGAGATTGAACTGACAGTTCAATCTGCGGCGACAGCTTACCTACTTAAGAGCTTGGCTTCACTTACATAGCTTTAGTTCAAGTCGATCCGATAAATTTTCCGGATCGACTTGAATCAAGCCGACTTCAAGTCGATCCGAGGTTACATAACTTTCAAGTCGACCTGAAGCCTTTTAATGAAGGTTCAATAACCACAAAAACTAAGCACGCTATCCCTTTACTACAAAAATGAAAGGGGATTAAGAACAAGAATAGGCCAGCTATTTCAGGCAGTTATGATGTCATCGCTCTGACCGAAACTTGGCTTCATCACGGTTTTAATGATGCTGAAGTTCTTGATGATTCCTATCAGGTTTTTCGTAGGGCTAGATATTCTGACTCTGTAGCTCTTGGTGGCCGTGTGTTGGTTGCATGCAAGTCCCACTTGGGTTGCAGCTTGATTGTTGTTCCTTCTTTCTCCGACACGCTCATAATTGAGCTCTTAGCTCTTAAGTTCTCTCCTTTTAAGAAGAACATTTTCCTGCTCTGTTGTTTTATTCCTCCAAATTTGACAAACCGCGTTTATGAACACGGTCGTAGTCTCTTTGACATTTTAATTCTTAGCTTAGATGTTATTAATAATATGACGAACCCTGAGGACGAAATCATCCTTCTTGGTGACTTTAATTTACCCAATGTTCAATGGGTATTGAACACTGATGACGATGACTACCTTCCCTTAAATTGTCTTACTGTTTTCTTGACGCCATCTCCTCCTTTGGTTTACACCAAATGAGTGGTGTAAAGAACTCTATGGGAAGACAATTAGATCTTATCTTTATTTCTGACTCGAGTAACACTATAGTCGAATCGGCTTCTCGTAGTTTATCCGCTATCGACAGTTATCCGCCCATTTTCATCTCGTTTTGCTATGATGGTTCTTATACTGCCGACCCCAACGTGAATCAGTACGTTCTTGATGTTAAAAGGGCGGATTTATCTGTTCTCTCAAACAGGATCCTCTCGATCGATTTCGCATCTCTTTTTGATGATAGCGATATCGATGAGTGCGTTTCCGTGTTTTATGATAGGATTTATGATCTGTTTAATTCGTGTGTACCACTCAAACGGTCGAGACCATCCTGTCATTCTCCCCCGTGGTATACTAGTGAGCTGCGGAGCCTTAAGAAGAAAAAAAATGGACTATGGAAAACTTACTTATGTTGTAGAATTACGTCAGCTTATTGAGATTTTGTTGATTGCTACGACAGATTTTTGGCATTATCTTCATCATTATACAGAGAATACCTTGATAATGTTCGCGATAACTTGCATAATGATCCTCGTACTTTTTTCAAATTTGTTAATATGAAGAAGAGATCTGATAATTACCCATCTACAATGTGGTATAATGGAACCTCTAAATGCAGTGCACCCGACATAGCCGACAACTTTGCATTATTTTTTGAGGGCGCCTTTTCATCTGAAGACTTTGTGCCTTCCCTGGATGAGTTTGGTCATATCCAAGACCGTCCCGCTGCATCCATTGCCTTGCCCATTATATCTCGTGATATTATCATGGATGGTATGGTATCAATGAGCTTAAACTTGACTTTTCTTTTGGTCCTGATGGTGCTCCACCTGCGTTCTTGAAATCCTGCTCTGACGCCTTACTCACTCCGCTGGTACTCATCTTCAACAAATCTATTCAGGCCGGCAGATTTCCTACATTATGGAGGAGCTCCTTTATAATTCCTTTTTATAAAAAGAGGCATAAAAACTTTATTACAAATTATAGGCCAATCGCGAAGCTTTACTGCATACCCAAGTTGTTCGAATCTGTTATATATACACAGCTTGTTGGGCAGTGTAAGGGGTTAATCTCATCTAATCAGCATGGCTTTCTTCCTGGTAGATCGACGACAACTACCCTGCTTGAATTTACATCCCACATAATCTCTGCCTTCTAGCGAGGTCTCCAGACCGACTGCATTTACACCGACTTTAGCAAGGCGTTTGATAAGCTCCCTCACTCTGTGATTATGCTTAAATTGGAAAAGCTGGGTTTTCCGCCCTTATTGCTCGACTGGATTCACTCTTATTTAAAAGATAGGTCATACCGAGTATCTTTCCGTAACACTTTATCTAGATTTATTAGAGCTTCATCTGGTGTACTGCAGGGTAGCCATCTGGGGCCGTTGCTGTTCATTCTTGCCATTAATAACATTGTCCCTCTGATTAAGCACTCCAAAGGCTTAATCTATGCAGATGATATGAAGATCTTCTCATGTGTTAGAAACAGTTATGATTCTTCTTGCATTCAGGATGATTTGAATACCTTCAAAGTTTGGTGTGCCTCAAATGGCCTGCAGCTTAACCTGGATAAATGTGAAGTTATGTCATTCTGTAGGAATCCCAATCAGCTCGTCTTTGATTATACCTTTGCTGAAACTACTATCCGTCGTGTTGAGTCACTTACTGACCTTGGTGTGAAGCTAGACAAAAAACTCGATTTCACTCTGCACATAAACTATATCGTGTCTCGGAGTAATTCAGTTCTGAGTTTTGTTTAACGGTGGTCAAGGGAGTTTTCTGATCGACTGACTCTTATTCACTTATTTTTCTCCTTGGTTAGACCAGTTCTCGAGTATGCATCTCAGGTTTGGTCACCTTGCTATGCGGTTCATTCTAGACGCATCGAGTCGGTGCAGCGGAACTTTGTTAGATTCGCACTAAGAGACCTCCCGTGGAATGATCCATTAAGGCTTCCTCCATATGAGGATCGCCTCCAGTTACTTAATATGCACTCGTTGGAGGAACGACGTAGAATTGCTGACGTAGTATTTATTCACCAGCTTTTCAACTCGAATATAGATTCTCGCACTCTCGCAGGTTTGGTTACTTATAGGCATACCCCGTATTGCTTAAGGAGACTGCCTTTACTACATGTTGTCCATTCTCGGTCTAACTATGGTATGCATGAGCCTATTAATCGCATGTGTAGAGCTGTTAATATGTGTCCTATTTTTGACCTGGCGCTTACCAAGGATTTCCTTAAACGTTCTCTGTTATCTGTGCACCCCTGACTGTAGTGTTTGGACGTGTTTCACTATTTTGATTACTAATATTCTTTTTTGCATGTTGGTGTGGGAGCCTCATTCACCTCAATATATGTTATATTCTGGTGAATAGGTCAATTGATTCCAGGCTTCTGCCTGTGAAAAGCGCCTTCTGAGTTAGAAGGGTTAATTCGATAAAAAAATAGTGAAGTAAGGTCCACATTTCTCATTAGTAATATTCTTCGTTCCGAAAAGTCAATAAATTTTCTTTACATAAGGATGATGTTATTTGCTTGTTGTCAACACAAAATCTACAGAAATATTTCGCCGAAAAATGATTAGATCCAAGATTTGATATAAGCCTAGATTATCACCCACTACAAGACCCAAGACAAAATGAACAGTTATAGTTTTATCGTTTAGTTTTATCAAAACATTAATCAAAGTATTCATCGTTAAGTCAGTACCAACATTTTTAACATGCTCGGCTTTCACAAGAACAGCTAAATATATTCGATTTAATTTCGAAATATTTTCCAAAGTTGGAAAGGAATGGTAGATTGCCGTCACCGATTATATTCCAGTATAAATTTCGAAGTCATCATCATATCAAAAATATGTAACAGTAATGTTATCTTGTTTTTTCTAACCACAATTTTCCTGAACAACATTTTTAATTTATCACATTTTGAATAAAAGTCATCAATTTCTTGAAGACATGTATTCAAAACTTCTTTCTTTACGAAAATTTTTCTTAATTGAAATTCTAAAGCCAGTACTATTCACATATCAATTATATCCGCAAGAATATTTGTACCACTTTTGTTTATATAATATTAAATAAAATTTTTCTAAATATTAAATAAGTTTGTGTTCAGAGTTTCATTTTTCAAAAGGATCTTTGAAATAATTTAAAAATTTTTAGTTTTACGGAATCATTTTTGCAGAAATTAGCTGAAAATGTTCTCAAGCAATTTGAAATGGGCTGTTTTTAACAAACTGTGTTATATTACACTGTATATCAGTTATATATTTCCTCGTAATTTCTCTCTGATTCTCTCGTATTCGCATTTTTATCATATTATTCTTGTCTTCATTCAATGGATTGTTTAGATTAGTTTTTTCATTATTGTGACAAATTAAGTTATTAGTTTCCACTCCTGCTTTTAAGTTTTGCTTGCAATATGTATTTTTCACATTTGTTCTTGTGATATTCTTTTTTAAGCCGTAAAATTCTGCAACGATTGCTTGCTATACTCATAAGAACAAATATCAGACGTATTTTGCCACATCCATGAAACATTTTAAGATGGCCGACCAAAATATTTACAGATTTAAAAGTCTGATAACTTACTAAAGGTATCTCAGGGGCTGTTCAAGCATTACGTAACGCAGTTAGGGGGAGGGGGTCTTGTGAAATGTTATGGTGCGGTAAAAGGGGGGGGAGAGGGTCAAGCAACGCGTTATTTGACATAAAGTTTAAGTTAAAATTAAAATTCCTAACTCTCAACTCTTGACTCAGTATATATGGTATATCTACACTACACATATCTTTTTTACATACGAAAAGAGTCGCCTCACTGAGTATTCAGAAGTATATATGTATATGGGAAATAATAAAAATAGTTTGAACTCTAAGATCCCGACCGATGTGGTCAAGCAAAACCACCTAAACTACAAACCATGAACTTACGAATTTCGCGCACACTTCAGGAATCGTCAAAAACTGCGTTACGTAATACTTGAATCATCAATAAAAAAACTTCGAACAACGTGATCGAGTATATATGATAGAAATGTGACTAAGAGCAAGGATAAATCAAAATTGTTACTTAGATGAATTACCCAAGAGCTTAGACAATTTAACCTAAGCGGTTAAACAAAGAACTTAGGCAATTTACCGAATTGCGTTTTAGCATTTTACATAAAATTTGCTTTTCTTCGCTTGGTGTACCTACCTTATCTTTCTGGCAATTTATACAATTTTTACAAGATCATATAAATAAAAGTAGGTACATAAGGTGACTTAGGCAATTTTACCTCGAATTTTTCTCTCAGTGTACATTTGTTTTCAATTTCTACTTCAAGTAAATTAAGATTGCCCTGATACGTTTTGCCTTATTTTAGATTCTGGTTGAGCATGGTTCATCATTCAATTTTGAGCCTTCTCATTCTATATTATATAAAATAGTTTTTAGAAAAAAAGTTGAACCGACTTCACAAAAAGCGCTAAAAAGCATAAAATAATTTTTAATTTTATATCTATTACGACATTTTGAAGTCGGTGCAAATCAAACAAACCAACCAACTACAACAAAAATATTTAATCGTCATTTCTTATGATCCCGTAAGCTGAAACGTTCAGGTAGTATTCTGTATTATTTTCAATTGTGGTACTGTAGTTGTTTTATTTGTTTAATTTGCACCGACTTCAAAATGACGTAATAGATATAAAATTAAAAATTATTTTATGCTTTTTAGCGCTTTTTGTGAAGTCGGTTCAACTTTTTTTCTAAAAACTATTTTATTTTTCACTTTTTAGTGTCTTCGACTCTATACAACGAAGAAAGAACCATCCAAATCAGTCCACGCGTTAAAAGTTAGTTTTAACCCCCTACCCTACCCCATTCCACTAAACTTTTTTTCTCATAGTATCAATTAAGGAACATACTCTGCCGAACAGAAAAGGAATCATCGAAATCGGTCCACGGGTTACGAAGTTACTATCCCTCCTTCTCCCCCACCATTACCATAGGACCAAATTATTCTCCTATTAGCAATGGGGGATCACACTCTATACAACAGCAAAAGAACCATGCAAATCGGTCCACGCGTTACAAAGTTAGTTTCCACCCCCTTCTCCCACCCCAACCACATCAACAATTTCTTTTTCTCGTAGTATCAAGCAGGGAGCATACTCTACCCAAAAGAAAAAGAATTATCCAATTCGGTCCACGCGCGTTAGACTACTCCTCCCCCCACCCTGGGCCAAATTATTATTCTATTAGCAATGGGTTTTCACACTTTATACAAAAGTAAAGGAACCATCCAAATCGGTCCACGTGTTACAAAGTTAGGTTCCACCCTCCCTCACCCCCCACCCCACCAACATTATTTTTCTCGTAGTATCAACCAAGGATCATATTCTACCCAACAGAAAAAGAATTATCCAAATCGGTTCACGCGTTACGAAGTTAGACTACCCCCCCCCCACCCCCCCCACCCCCACCTTTCACCATAGGACCAAATTATTATTCTCTTAGCAATAGGGGTTCATACTCTATACAACAGAAAAAGAACCATCGAAATCGGACTACGCATTACAAAGTTAGGTTCCACCCCCACCCCCCACCCACATCCCAACAAAATTTTTTCTCGTGGTATCAACCACGGAACATACTTTACCCAACAGAAAAAGAATTATCCAAATCGGCCCACGCGTTACAAAGTTAGAGTACCCCTCTTCCCTCCCCCCACCCTATTTCAATTTTTTTTTCTCCTATTAGCAATGGGGGATCATACTCTGTACAACAAAAAAAGAACCATCCAAATCGGAGGACGCGTTACAAAGTTAGGTTTCACCCCCACCCTACCAAAAATTTTTTTTTTTGACATGGTACCAATCGGTGAACATACTCTACCCAACAAAAAAAAATCATCAAAATCGGTCGACGCGTTACGAAGTTATGCCCGGTCAGACATAAAAAAAAAAAAATGCGAGTCGAACTTAGAACCTCTTTGTTTTTGGGAAGTCGGTTAAAAAGTGAGAAATTATGCACATAATTCTATTATATTTATTTGGCGCTAAAGGAGAAGCCTCATCGTGTAAATGTCGTGTGTGTGAGAATGGCAAGTTTTTGTTCTGCGGCTGCGTCTATGCTGTAAAATTTGTTCACTCTATACAACGAGGAAATAGGCTTTCTATCTGGGCCCTGGGTCTATGATATCACTTATAGCAATTTCAATGGGACTCTTTCAGCACGGTTTCCGTGGCGCACTGTTTCTGACGTTTTCTTGGAGTGGCCCACTGATCAATGGAACATTTCTTTTTGACTTTGTAAATGTGTGCGCACCAAAAAAAAATTTCAATACAGCGACAGCTGTTATACGAAATTATATTGCTTGGTTAACGTTTTAAGCTTGACTAGTCAACAAACCAGTTTGTAAACCAATAAAAATCGTCTGACAATTCGAACATTCTACGTTTGTAGTTGTAATCAAACCGCAGTGCCATGAAGGGGAAATCAGTGGTCCACTGAATCTAACAGTTTCACTGTCAAAAGTCTCATCGAACATGTTTTCACAGCGGCACTGCTAGAATTAATAGCAACTCGTTGCGCACTGAAGTCCCATCGAAAACGCTTTAGTGTCTCGAGGTTCCAGCTGTTTTCGTACGTTCTACGCAGTTACCCAAAGGGGGTTTTGTAAAAATTCGAATTGTTTTATTAATAAACATTAAATTATAATTTGTATACTATATGTAAATCAAAATTTTAATGCAATTTTTGGTCATTGTTTATTTTCAGGGTCACCTGGTTTTTTGGCTATAAAAAATCTCAAAGTTGAAAATCGCCTAGTCTTTGCCCCGATTCTAAACTGTCCAGACTTCAACCACCCTTCTACGATTGACACTGACGCCTCAGGATGTGGGATAGGGCCTGTTCTCACACAAACAAGAGGTGATGAAGAGAAGACGGCATATTTAAGTCGTTCATTAAATAGGTGCGAACGAAACTATTCAACAACTGAACGCGAATGTCTGGCGGTTTTGTGGTCCGTAGATAAGATAGGACCATCCACTGAAGGGTTTACCGTAGTTACGGACCACACATTCCTTGTCTGGCTACACAACTTAAGGGATCCCACAGAGAGACCAGCCAGATGGGATATGAATTTACAACAGTACGATTTTGACCTCGTATATCGTAGAGGTAAAAATCAAGTTTTACCAGACTGGTTGCCTCGTTCAGTTTCGGTATTAGGCAGCGTAGAGGTCCCAATAATGTACCAGACAAGTAGTATGATGGTGAAGTGTATTTATAAGACACCATCTTACTTTACAGACTGGAGAATAGAAGACGGTACCTTATGGACTACTACAAACCGAAGTACCCCTCTTTAACAATGGAGTCCGATTGTTAGAAAGGTGTGGTCCTCAAAGGACAAAGAGAAGGAAATCTTGTTTCAGGCTCATGATACCCCATTCTCTGTGGTGCGAATAAAACCTATGATCGGCTTTCTCGTTGTTATTAAAGGCCTAAAATGATAGCGGATGTTTCGGCAAATGTAAAAAGGTGTAGAGTGTGCCAAGCCGCGAAACCGAAACGGAAGAGCCCCATAGGGTTAATGATTCCTCGTAAGATAGCAAGCAAGCCATGGGAAAGCAAGCCATGGGAAGTGTGACTTATTCGAATTGCTTCCTAGATCAAATATACTAACTAGCAGTTTAACTAAGTAAATTTCCGACTAATTGAAACTGACATCACAAAGTACCCTTGGTAGGTATTACTCAGCTCGAAACGTATTGGAGTCTTGACTAAGCATGTTTGAATTAAAGTTGAATCACATTCGCACCTAATGAAGCAAGGCTTTTCCCTTATCGCTAGATTCTGAAACCGATAACAACCAGCGTTGTTATATCGTGGAATTATTATTTTTTCTTTTGAATTACTGTTGAGTTTTTTTGTATCTTATTATTATGTATTCTTTCTCTCATTTGGAATTTTTCTATTGTTCATATTTTTATTTTGTTTTGATTTACGCTTTTAAGCTTTTGATTTTAGTTCAGTTCTATAATAAAAACATATTCTTTTATTTCTGAATTCATGTAATTTTTTAACGCAGCTCTTATTTCGCTTAAGTAGGTTATGGCTTAAGTATGAAACACAATGACGACGTCCGACGTCCAACGCTAAAGTTCGCTGTCAAGAATATGAAAGTGCTACGTTTAATGAGTATGCACAAAACTTGAACTACCAGCATCCAAGGGACTGTTCGTCGGAATAGAGCAATTTAGTAATTTGGCAGTCGGACGTTTAGTATTGCCAAAATAAAAGTGATATTTGAAAATATTTTGATGTGCAGCCAATATAAAAGTGATACATAAAGCCATTTTGAATTTGAAATTGTTTGGTGTCAGTTATAAAAGAGTGATAGTGAAAAATGTATTTTGATGACAAATTAATTGAAGAACTGCGAAAAAATGTGGAAAAATGGGCTGAAATAGCAAGGCAGCTTAATTAAACAGTCAAGATTTTAATATTAAATATTCAAAATAACAAATTTCTTGGACTATTTTGTCAGTTGCAGTTATTCATAAATTTATTTACTTCTTTTGTGCTATGTAATTTTAATATTTTTTTTAGCAGACAACTACAGAAAAAGATGGAAGAGTCTGCGGGATACTTCACAAAAAGTATCAGCGACTCGATCAAGTACGGTCAGGGAGTTCTGCTCCTAACATCAAGAGGAAATAGAAATATTATGAGTTACTATCCTTTCTGGATAATTACAGAGTTAGCAGACCGTAAGTATTCTTATTAATTCTGAAGAAATAATGACAATATATAACATCCATTTTTGTTTACAGAATCATAAGTAATGTTGCCTCCGAAAACAACTAAATGATGATTGGTTTGTAGCCCAATAAGTTTTCCTGTTCCGGTGGGCTCAATGCGGACGAAATTATTGAGGAAGAGTTTGCATATGATTGCAGCCCATCAACATCTTCGCTCTTCCGGAATGTTCAGACGGATTCTTCACAAGGTTCCGCTTCACAACCGTCTACTTCGGCATCATTACGAAGACCGCGGGTAAGCATGCGTCCCAACGACGAAATTAGTGATAAATTCTCTGAATTTCTGCAATGGCGACCGATAATATTGCGCATCCAATACGGGCAATCTCACGGTAATAATGTTTAAAGCCCTCGGTGAGAGAATAGTAAGAACAGGTATGCCATATGCTGTGGTGCATGAGATTGAAGCGGACGTAACGGAATTGGTATAACAGAAATTGCGTCAATATAATAATCAACAATAAATAAGTTTAAATTAGGTTTAATATTTCATTTAAGTTGGTTTAAGATATAATATTATTTAGGTATATGTACTTTTGAAAAATAATAGTGTAAGTTAAAAGTAATGTAGGTTTTATCATTCATTAAATATAGTTTATGGAAAACATTTGAGTTTATAGTCATTGATTATATCTCTACCTAAGTTTTCTCCATTTATTATTTTAGATGAACAGAAGATAAGTGAAGAGTAAGCACTTTTTAAGGATGATATTTTCATCACGTACTTTGTTAGTTATGGGTGATTTTAGAAGACCTTAAAATGGGTCTCAATTACCTAAATAACATGACAACACTAAAGTAAACCGAACTCAATTTAAATTTAGTTCACAGTTTGGATCTATTATTACAGGAATATTTAAAAATGAAGCTTGAAATGTCTTATGAGTTGGTTAGCTGTCAGTTCGGTATAAGTTTAAAATGATAATATAAGATTATTACGACTAAATTCTGTACGTCTCTATTTATTTCATTTTGTATACTAAATATACAATATGTACAATTCGTACAGTCTTTACCAATTCCTCAGTATCAAAATCCTGTCTATACAGGGTGTAACGTTTTTAGAGGTCAATACGAATGCAAATGATAGCTCTCACCTAGGCAAACAAAACCAACCGTTTGGAAGTTACAGAATGATTCATAAGTTTCAGTTTTCCATGGTATGCACGTTACTCATTTATTTTTATTTTTTGATCTACTCAACATAGCGACATCAAACAAACGCTAGAAAACTACTACTCCAATTACCTTTCCAAAATTGTCAACAATGTTGATCTCACTACTACCACTGCAGGTACAGTCAAGGCCAAAATTCAAAAAAAGTTTAGAAATTACCAAAATTTCAGCATTTTTCCAAATTTTCTCCAAAATTTATGTAATTAGTGTACCTCTTTTTTATTTTATTGGATTGCCCGTCTTATTACCTTTCCAAAAAGGTGCAACATGGCAAGGTAGACAAAGAATTAGAAATTCCGCATCCTTAGAAATCTCTGACTATCTAATTATTTTATTGCACTTTAGGAAGGAAGTTCTTTAAACAAACAAAATTTTTAAGATAAAGGGTCGAAAATGATTGTTTTGGGTTAACAGGTAATTAATTTTAATTATTGTTCCAAAAAAGTTATAAAAATGTTAGTGTAATTTTGTTTTATTGTCGATATTAGCATGTGTTAGCCAAAAATTTTGCTATAAAAAAGGGTCAGTAAACAAGAATACCTATCATAGTTGAAAAACAAATCAATAAGTACGGGTATTTTTAAGCAATAATTAGTAAAAAATGGCAGAATTTATTTTTGAGCAATACGTGGATATTCATTACATTTATGGTGTAGTAGACAGAAAAGAGAGAGTGGCTGTACTAGAATACCAAAGGAGATTCCCTAACCGGCGAGCACCCCAAAGAACGGTAACTTCACACGACCTGGAGACATGACCCGAAACTTTGGGAACTTCTGCCGACGTCGAGCACTAAATAATCACCATCGTGAGGCAGGACCCCGAGAAGAGCACGAAGCGAGTCGCAAGGTGATTAGGGGTGTCGTCATCTAAGGTTTGGAAGGTTATTCATCGAGGGGGATTACGAAAATTTCGGCATTTCTGGACCGAATTCTGTGGATGGATGAATCTAAATTCACCAAGGATGGTATCACGAACTTCCACAACCTCCATACCTGGTCGGAAACTAACCCACGCAGGATAAAAGTGACCTCACTCCAGCAGAGATTCAGTGTCAATGTTTGGGCTGGTATCATCGGCAACCATTTGGTAGGACCATTCATTTTGCCGCAAATGCGTAATGGTCAAATTTATGCGGACTAATATAAGAACCCTATGGATAATCTTAGGGAAATGTCTTACTACTACGATGGAGTACCATCGCATACGGCTAAGATTGTGAAGGTAATACTAAGTGAACAATTTCCTAACCGCTGGATTGGACGAGGTGCATTGATTCCTTGGCCTACTACATAGATCTCCATACCTTACCGCACTGGACTTTTTCTTATGGGGAAGAATGAGGGATGAAGTGTATTCAAGGCCTGTTAACACTAAGGAGGATTTAGTTAGCCGAATTGGAATTTCAGCGACGAAAATTCGGGAGAGGCAGGCTTCAATATGCCTTAAACAGGGACTTAGTAGACTTAAATGCATCGAAAGTGGTAGTAAACATTTTTATCGACTTTTGTTACTTATAAAGATTAATTGTAATTATTTGTAAATTCATTAAAAAGGATTTTAGAATTAATTTGAGTTTAATTTCTTTAAATTGTTGATTTTTATAATATTCTCCGGTAGAATGTCTACGTATAAATTTCTAAATACTTTCCCTACGTGGACATATTGCACCTTGTTGGAAAGGTAAGAAGACGGGCAATCCAATAAAAAAAAAAAGTAATGCTGAAATTTTGGAAATTTCTAAACATTTTTTTCAATTTTGGCCGTGACTGTACCTGCAGTGGTAGTAGTGAGATCAACATTGTTGACAATTTTGGAAAGGTATGGAAAGGTAATTGGTACATTGCGTTTGTTTGATGTCGCTATGTTGAGTAGATCAAAAGATAAAAATAAAGGAGTAACGAAAAGCTGAAATTTATGAATCATGCTGTAACTCCCAAACGGTTGAGATTGCCCCCCCTCCATACAATTTTTTGTTTGCCTAGGTGAGAGCTATTATTTGTATTCGTATTGACCCCTGTATATCGACACCCTGTATAGCGATCTGTAAATGTTTTTGTATTATTTTCCTAATTCAATAATACAACTTAGTCTATCCAAATTTACTAAACGTAACACTTCATACACTCTTGGTACAAATTTGCAAAGATTTCAAACATATGTCATATTCTCCCTCTTCGCTTTTCGTCGCCGCCGCAATTGTGTTCCAACTTAACATAATTGACTGCAAATTTTGACAGGGAATTTAGGTCGGCAGTTGACAGTAGTGCAGTCGATTCGTCGCAATTGTGTTCACACCTTTAGGCAGCATGTATCGTAGAAAAAATCATTATCATCATAAAGGAGTCCTACTCAGGAGACCAATGTCACATCGCTCACAAAGAAAAATTGCTGGTGCTTTTGCTTTTGGTTTCAGAACCCTGTTATTAGCTCAGAAATGCCCACACTTGGGAAGCGTCTCAATTTATTTTTCATTTTTTTAGTAAAAATATTCTTTGAAATATTATTTACCACCTTCTTCAATTCAAAATATTTTACGGTTAAACCAAAATGTTGAGCTTTTTGTTTTTTTAGAATGAAGCATTTTTTGGGCCTTTGCAGTACTTCCCAATTAAAATAAATATATTCAAAATTTACTAAATTTAAATGTATTTTATTCCAAAAATACATTCGGTAAGTCTTATTCGTAAACAGTTTATTTTAAGCATAAGACAGTAGTTTATGCAGTATTGAATAATAAAAATTTATCTGCGAATTAGCTAATTAATTAAAAAGTTTGCAATTAATTTCAGGAAGCACTGCAATTCTCTGTCTGACTCATGTGTGATAAACTGTAGACAAAGCTCGAATCGAATCTTAGAATTTCCATTCTCTTCTTAAACGAATAGTCTTAACAGTAATTAGTTACTTAAACTGAGTAGTTCACGATTTTACTGGATGTGATTTTAAAAATATTGTCTTCACTTTTAGACGTATCTTTGATTCACTGAACGTACTCAAAGAAGAAAGGAAATTAATCGCTAGAAGGCAATAAATAAGTCAGAGCTTCACTCTCAAGAAGACATTAAGATTATTGGAAAAAATAAAAAACTCCTTGGCTTTTGCTTTGAAAAGCAAGCAATATCAGAAAACGGATATGATATATTTCGTATCGATAGCACATAGCACGGTGACTTATGAAAGACTTTGGTGTGCTTGCTCCCTTTCTATAGTATCTAGGTTTTCGAGAATAACGCAAATCACTCCCGGGGGACGCTTTTCGTATTATTTATCGGATATTACCACCCATCCTTTTCCTTGGTGCAGCATCTTAAGAAGAGTAAAAGTATAATATTCCAAGCCTAATCGTTCAAGCACCATCCCAGGAGTCGATTTTTTAAATTCTTTAATGGCTTGCGGTTGCTTTTTAAAAGAAACCGGTGTTAAATGGAAAACTGGAAAAAACTACCTCAGAAGCAGGACTACGCCATCGATGCTGTCCTATGACTGCTCTGTTAGCGTGCTTCTAAAGATTTCTGAATTTTATAAGGTTGTGGATTCAGTCAGCCAGTCAAATGGCGATCGTCTTTTCCTCAAATAAGCTCGCAGACGATGAATTCGATTTCAGGGGATTTTTAAAGGATTACTACTAAGGAAAATTATTGGGACTTATGATAAATGGAGACGACTACCAAGTTTTTTTTTATATAATTTGTTCGACCTTTCAAAAACTTAAATTCGGAATAAGGATTCTTTTTGTTGAACTCTATTATTCTGTCAGCTTTGGATAGATGACGAGATAGATATGGCATCCGATATTGTTTGGTAATTGAAATTGAAAAAACCGGAGTAATGATGTTAGCGAGTTCTTTGGAGTACTCCTTTTTGTGTCAATGTTGTTTCTGTAACTAAAGTTGTTTATTAAAGCTTGCTTATCGTAATTTATAGTATTCCTTTCCACATGAAAATTGGTTTGGTTTTACAAGATTGGTTGCGACTGAGGTGACAATTTACACTTTATTTGAACGTTTGTGACTCACAAGACGAGAAAAGCTTAAGGGTAGGAATCTGTTTTACTGTTCTACAATTGCGTGTGGCCTTTTTAGAAATGTGATCTACCTACATAAGTGGCCCATAAGTGCCATGGTAGAGCGTGGTCTTGCAAGATCATCTGCTTCTTTGCTACGCGAGAAACCCCGAATCCAAGCTAAGTTGACTCGATTTATTCTTCCAAGTTCATCGAGAGCTTCTTGGCATTCCCAGATAAATTTTGATTAGAGAACTTTCCTGGGTCGGCTAAATCCTATTAATAAAAACTAAAAAGGATGGTGACCATTCAGGATAGGTGTACTTTCCGTTAATTTTGGTCGGAAGAGAACGATACCTATTTTATTACCTATTTTTTGAAATTGCTTATTTCTAAGCATACAATTTAATTTGGAATTATTTCTAACACATGTGAAGGAAGCAATGAGCCCGCGATAACGACGCCGTGTGGAGTTCCGTGGTTGACGGCTGACACGATTTAAGATGTTCAGGTGATTTGAAAAAAAAACTCAAATTTCATTTCATTCTCTATATACACGACAATCGATTAACGTAGGATGAAAGACATTGAGCAAAATTTGAGAGTGTGAATACTCGTCAAAAAATGTTAATTTTCCTCTCCAAATTAGGCAACGTTACATATCAAAAAATTGAAACAATGAACATATCGTCTTCATTTTAGGTTAATCGAAGAAAGAATGTGTTCACAACATGCGGTTAAAATTTCAAAGCAAGCGAGCCAATGGTTTCAAAGTTATCATGACAGCCAGCAGCATAAAATCTGTTCCGAGATAAACGCATTTAAAGTTTGAGCTATGTATGGTGCAGATTCTACCAATGATTCAAATCATCATAATTTCGGCAATATTGAGAAGTTTGAACTGAAATGTTTTCTACTTATAATAAAAATCTTGAACTATAAAAATCCATTAAAAAATGACCAACATTATTTTTTCACACATTTTCGGCAATCACTCTCATAGTTGCTAATAATGGAAATAAAAAAAAAGATATTCAAATCCTACTTCTAGCTCTTTTTGATTTTACATTTTGTTCCTTGAATAATTTTTTTGCAAACTTTTTGATTTTTGAGTGAAAAGTATCGCAAAATACGAGTATATAACTATAACTATGCCAAATTTCAAGTTCCTATGTGAATCGGATTCTGAGGTAAATGACTGTGATGGACTGATGGACATACAGAAGAGTGATATTATAAAGGTTTTGTTAATCCTTTTAAGTTACGGAACCCTAAATATAACATCCAAGTCCATATGCAATTATTAGACAGCAGAGCATGCGCTTCGGTTTATCAGACATTATTCTTATTACAAAAGTAGCAAAATAGAGTTTTTTTTATTGCGGTTGTAAACGGATAACGGAAGCATTCAGTTAAATAATTCACTTTATGTTTACAATTTTCTTTATTATTTTATTAATTGGAAGTTAACGCGGTTCTGCTCTGGTGTTGGCTGTGGCTGGAAGTGAATCTTCCAGTTCCAGTTTTTTAACCGACTTCCCAAAAACAAAGAGGTTCTAAGTTCGACATATATATATATATATATATATATATATATATATATATATATATATATAGATATATATATATATATATATATATATATATATATATATATATATCCACCTACAGCCGCGACCAACATCAAAAATTCTTCCTTCTACAAAACGCACCCGAAATATCTGGAAAGTAAGAAAACCCATAACGAGAAAGACAAAGCAAAAGTTACTATACTGACCATTTCGTCGCACTTCCTACAAGAATAGCCCGGGTACCCACACTACCAGTTACCATTACTTACAAATCCTGGAACTAAAAAATCTAATTAGCTAATCAGATTAGTCAAATCCAGACTAGGAAGAGAACATGCTCTGATTTATGTCCTTGAAAGTCGGTAATACAGAATCCCTAACTAGTCCGTCATCCGGAGTTGGCACAGCGTTGTAATCCAAGATCCCAAAAAAGTACTATGCATCACCCGACGAATCTGGTATAGTTTAACCTGAAAAGAAAAGAGATCAGCACTCCAGTTTTTTCAGCAGAAAAACAAAAACATAGTTCAAGCTTTAAAATATTCGAGAACGCACTGCAACAATAATAAAATAGTTTTTTAAAAAAAATTGAACCGACTTCACAAAAAGCGCTAAAAAGAATAAAATAATTTTTAATTTTATATCTATTACATTTTGAAGTGCAAATCAAACAAACAAAACAACTACAACATAGTATTAAATCGTCCTTTCCTAATGATCCCGTGACCTGAAACGTTCAGGTAGTATTAGTATCTTCAATTGTGGTTCTGTAGTCGGCTTTAGTGATAATTTGATTTTCAAAGTGACCACTTCAAATTTACGGGAGTTCTCTTATCGCTATTATAAAATGGAAATTTCTGTGGTGAAGTCCAACAAAGCTTGGCACAGAAGGCTTAAAGTGTTGGTTGGAGCATCGCACATTGGGTTATATAAATTAATTAAGAAACTAAGTAAAGAATACATTGTAGTAAGAAACAATATTAAAAAATTCAATCTGGAAATAATAAATAAAAAAAAAAATTATTACATATTTTAAATGAAAAACAAAGCCAATCGAAACTTGAATTCTTATCTAATTTACCTACTTATTTTAGATTATCTTAAAAAAATACTATACTTTATCTACATGTATGAAAGTCTAAAACTGTATGAATTTCTGTTAAACGGAGATTAATAATTATGTTATTATATTGTTTAGAAATTGTATGGATATCTGAAATCAATAAAGCAAATTTGATTCTGATTTTAAAGTTTTACCGACTTCTCGACATATAATTTGAGCGCGTACTTTTAGAAAGTCGGTGTTTTTCTATTCGGTCAACAGCGTTTTCGATATTATCTGAATAGGCGAGTAAAAAAAAATCGAAATTTTTCAAATAAAAATTTTTTTTTCGACATTTAGCCCCCATCCCCCGGCACCTCGTTCGCCTTTACTTGGTGAGTGCTAAGCTGGCGACGTGGTAATATAGCGACGACTGTTTCAGAGAAATTTTATCCTTGCATCTGTTGCAAATTCACCGAATGCGAGAATGCAGCTGTAGGGGGGCCACAGTTTGCTGAAAAAGCGGCGCGGATATTATGATCGCTATAGTATCTAGGGACACTAAATTAAAACCCTAGCACAATATCGGGAATGGGGCTCAACTCAGCTGACCGGCCGAATCCTATTTTTGCATCCAAAACCCTATCCCTTCAATGTCCGTTCCCGATTTTCCTATTACTGCCAGTTCAGCTCTTATGCATCACCTAAAAATTAAAATTAAAAACATTGATATCCGTCTGCATAAGCAGGCTCGGCACGATCAGCTGATTTTAACGACACCTCTGGTTTTATGATTAAGCGTTTGATAAAATGAAATGCGGTTCCACACAAATATGTTGCCAAGCGGATGGATTTGAGAGACGAAAATCATCCGTTTGCCCGATTTAGTGATGCAAAATGTAGGATGTAGCCAGTAATGCCAATTCAGTGATTTTGTCACCAAATCTGGTGTTTTCGAACACCTCCCTAGTGACAGAATTTTGTTTTCTCAGACACGTCTAAAAGTTGGTGATTTTTCACTGCGGTGACTTCTGGTGACTTTTAATACGGTGATGCCAAATCATGGACTTTGTCACCAAATCTGGTGTTTACGAATATCTTTCTAATGATTGATATTTTTTAAGCGACACTGTGATTTTGAAACTCTTCTGATGACACCAAATGTTCTCCCACTCTTTAACGTTTTAACGTAAATATTCGGCATTTCTCATTGTTTTTGACTAGTTTTGTACATATTTGCTGGGTTACTACTTAATTCAGTTACAACCGGTGTTGCACCACACATTCAAGTGGGCCCATTTATTGCTTTTGTTGCTAAGCTAAACGCATGTGTAAGACAACTCGAACAATTTCCTGTGAGACTTCATGACTTTCCAGCGGGACCCTGAAAATTTCAACGATACTCATTTTCTGTCGCTTACGATAAGAGGATCGCCTACAAAATTAGAACTTTATCACATTCTAATAGTTCTGTTTCTCCTCCCTTTCCTTTTACAAATTGAAAGAAAGAAATTATACGACGCTTAAGTTAATGGGCACCAATTAAAGGTAAATACGCTTGTGATTCAGGTAAATACAGTCTTTTTTTGAGTAGTAGTATTTAAATTTTTGTTACTTAGAAATTTCTAATATTATATTGGAAGCAATTTTGAAAAAAAAATATATTATTTTGTATCTGGTGACTTTTTTAAAAAAAGGTGTCCTTTTTAGGCTCTATCTTCAGTTAGGGCATGTGATTCTCGAGTAGATGATATTAGAGCCAGTGTTAAATGAGGGCAGGGTTTAGACAGTGGAGGGGCAGCAGGAACAATCAGATTGCCTTGGTCCCCACATGCCGATATCTGATTTTCCTTCGCAGGACCATGTCTAGAAAGAGTTGATGCGTCACCCTCTTTATGGATAAGTTCGGGCTGTTTTTGCTGCATCAGTACGTTGTTGTTGAGCATTCCCTGCTTCGTCAGACTGCTGATTAGAATTTCCTCCTTCAGCATCATTAAAACCACAAAGTAAAGTAAACGTATATGCTTCTATATCATTAGAATAAAATAGTGAACAAATTTGTTCGCATGCTTTCAGTAGTTCAGTAGAAAATTCTGGTCTCACCTCTATAATCTGGGCTAATTCTTCTTTTCACTGCTCTCGATCTTTTGCTCTAAATCTGTCTAGAACGGAGACAAGCTCTTCCAAGGTGTTTGTTCAGGATTTTCATTTGCCACATTGGAATGATTTTAAAATATGCCTGTAACCGTAAACTTAAACCTAAAATTTATGACAGAGTAAATTGGCTTTATTCGGAACTTAAATCGTCTACGAAAAACGTCTAAACCTAAATTTTCAAAATTTATTTGTTTAATTAAGTCCATACATTCTTATTCAATTATCACATTAAGCTTGCGATAAAGTAACACCTATTTTAATCGTTATATGGAAGTATTATGCACATTTTAATGATAACATTTGTCTTCAAAAATTAAGTTATTTGCCACCTTAACCAAAGATCAAAAGTTCTCTGAAATAATGTCAATAAGTTATTTGAAATTCTATTTCAATCAACTACACATATGTTCGCATTTATTTTGAAAATGGAATCAGTTAAAGCGTTGTCACTTAAAAAAGTAAGATTCTATTTTGTTACCCTTATGCTTAAGTTTTTCACCTTTTCAGCTGAAGCTTCTTTACACACTGTAGAAATAAGCTCAACTTCAAACACTATTTTGGCACCTTCGCACTTTGTTTGCGTTTTTACGGTTGATATATAAATGGATATTGCACGGTTTAAGGTACATAATTCCTCTTATTTTTACAATAATTTTTAAAATTTTCTTAACTATTAAATTAATAAAGTTGACGCAACTCTGCTTCGGTATCGACTCTGGCTGAAAGTGAATCTTCGAGTAGCTGTTGACAGCAATTTTATTATTGCAGTGCGATCACGAATATTACTCTCCAAGGCTTTGATTATTTGGCTTTATGCGAAAAAAAACATTCGGAAATTTGCCGCGGGAAAATGATCTTAAAAATTTGGAAAATGATGCGAAACAAGTTTTATTGATTTATATGCTGGTCCTGAAGTTGTGTTGAATTACGGTTCAGGTTAAGTGTTTCTTTTTTGTGAAACATTTTCGTATTCATTTAATGGACATTTCTTATTTTCGTGCATAGGTTTTTCCTGGAATTTTGGATTACGACGTTGTGTCAACTCCGGACGACGGATTAGTTTAGAACATAAATCAGGGTGTGTTTTCTTCGGGATGGTAACTAAATCCCGGATTTGAAAATCCCGCAATACAATATCCCGGAGTCTTAAAATCACGGAGTACAAAATCCTGGAACACAAAATCCCGGAATACAAAATCCCGGAAATATGTTGCGTAAAAATTAGAGTTTCAAAAAATTTAATTCAAAATTGTTTTTTAATATGTACATATTATTATTAGAACGGCAGTATAATAATAGTAAAAGAAATACCAAAACTTATTACATGATATTTTCGAGAAAAAAAGTCCAAATTTGTATAAGATAAAGAAAATGTAATTAATTTAAGACTATATTCCTAGCGATACATTTCAAGAAATCCAGTTTTGTATAAGTTTCCTTTCTCCTTAAAATTCTTTTAATTTTCTTATATTTTATTGCGTTAAATTTTCTTATTTTAGTACGTGCACCTGTTTTCAATTTTTCAGTAGTTGCTCATGAGATAATCAGTTCCTTAGATACGTCTTTAATTAACGTATAAACTCTAGCGATAGACAACAAATCTTGTAGAAAAAATTTCATAATGAAAGAGAGTGTAATTCTCTTTGCAATATTTGTTGTTTGTCGGGTTTCAATTAATAACTGTACCTATATACATCAAAACACTGGTCTCTTATCACTGTTTCAGATTCATCTTTTGAATAAAATCAGTAGTTGCAATTTTATATAAATTTGCGGCCGGCCGCATTTGATTTCATAAAAACATGCATAAATTCAAAATATGGCATTTCCGGGATCCGGGATTTTGTATTCCGGAATTTTGCGTTCTGGGATTTTGTGTTGCGGGATTTTGTATTCCGGGATTTTATATTCCGGGATTTTGCATTCGGGATTTTGTATTCCGGGATTCCATACGCAACCCGTTTTCTTCCCAGTTTGGAATTTATTAACTTAGTTTAGGACTAATTAATCCCTTTAGCCTCAGGATTCGTAAGCAGGACTGTGCGCAGGATATGCTCCTAGTGGGGGGGTTATTTAATTTCATATACATTTTCGTTAGTATTTCAATCAAATTTTTCCTAATTAAGAAGTTTAGAAAATTTTAAAAACACTCCTATGCGCACGGGCCTGTTCTTAAGTGATCGTAACAGGTAGAGTGGCAGTGCTTTACTTTGTGGAATTTGGGAGCCTTTTGGACTGTTGTTTGTGGTTCCTCTTCTCTAACCATTACTTGTGTCTTATACAATTATCGCAGATTGTATATAGTACTTTATCGCATACTTGCACACATTGTTCTTCATATCAAATTAAAAATCTTACAAAAACTCACTGCCCCCACCTTATATCCACAAATACAAAATAATTCGAACTGTTTTGGAATATTCTTCATAAGGTGTGCAATGATCGGAAATTGTCACGAGTGCATTACCTTTCATAATTTATATGGTATGTAACCCGAAGATTAAACAAGTGACACGGCCGTTGTCTTTTCAACACTGTCTACTCGCTTTCCCGCTTAATTACCGCATATATGCGGAATAAACACGTGATCCAAGTAAATTTGTCAAAAGTCTTTCGTGTACTATATATATGTATGTAGAATTAGTGTGCAAACTCTTATTTATCTCGGCGATCCCCAGAAATATGTATATAAGGCAATACAATAGAAGGTTCGTGAGCGCGCACAGCCGGTGTTTCGACTCTTTAACGCATTTGTATCGAAGCAAAGTTTTCTGACTTGGTTGACACGATTTTGAAAAAACTATTTAACCGATGGGGCTGAAATTTTCAGGAATTATTCAGCACATTTATAGTTTTAACCTGAACTAGAATCATAAATATTTATTAATTTTTAACCCTTTTTTTAAACAATTTTAGTTGCAAAAAAAGGCTAAACAATTAAAAAGTCTCGCGGCAAATGTGTGTAATACTGTTGAATGCTATGGAAATATCAGCTTATGCATAGCTAAGAATAATCCTGTTAAAATTTGGATAATTAGACATAGGTATTAGACATTGTTTTTTTTTACTCAAAATTTTCAATTCTTTTTCCGGCTATAGCCACTTACTTATATTTTAATATGAATTTTTTGTTTCAGACGTTCCTGACCCCAGATATCTTGTCAACCAGTTTTTTTCAGGTTTCTCTTATGACATTTTGTTGCCATAAATTAAAAAAAAAAAAAATTTTTTTTCATGTTGTTAAATAAGAATAATTTATTATACAAAATTTTTGAAACATTTAAATAAATTCTATTATAAAAAAATCTTGAAAATATGTACAATAAACCCAGACTGCCCCATTAATTAATTGGAATTTTAAAATAATTTCGAAATAAGCGGAGCGGAGTAAGAAATGTTAAAGTATTTCTTAATAACTGTGCAAGACCAACTTACACTTGCCGGGAATTTTGGTTATTTTTGAGAAACTATAAGATTATGAAGATTTCTTTAAGTCCATGCATACAGACACTCTAGGCTTATTTATCTATCAAAGGGGATATTGCTGTTATAGGTATACAGGATAGCAGTTCAGATATGTCTTAATCCAGTAAATGCCTCAATTCACATGTAAAAATAATGTTCAATATTTTTTAATATTAAAGTATTTAAAGTTATGAAGTTTACGGTACGGGAAAATCTCTCAAGCTAAATCTACAAAATTATATTTTTATAGAGAGCATTCTTCACTTCTTAAACTCTATTCCTCTTACTCGCTCAACTTTAAATAAAGGTCATTGGTCTTAATGGAAGTTATACAAACCTCAATGAGCATTTATATTTCTGAACTTTTGAAGGAAGAAATCGTGGTGGAAATTTGAAACTTTTAAAACATGATAAAGAACCCTAAAAAACTTCTAAAGGTCTCTGTAAAATAAATTTATGAAAGCAAAGTTCCACCTTAAGTGTAAAAGTTTATTTCAACTTTACTTAAAAAAAAGGACAAAATACATTTTAACATTTAAAATAATCATCAAACGTGTTCATCCTCTATATAAGCTAATTTTAACTATTTGAAATTCACGACACTGCCACGGATACAGGGAAGCTTTTCAAATATGTGCCTCGAGTTGTCTATAATACTGAAAACATTCCAAATATCGCAATAATTTGTAAAAATATCAATCAATCAATTTGCTGAGTGTAATTAAGACATCTTCCCAAAAATGCCAGAAAATCAATTAAAAGTTCATAAATGATTGAGCACACTCCCTAATTAGACTTTTCCGGACACAAGAAGAGGATTTATGTCAAGATATCTCCCCTTATCCCTTCCATTCGTCAGAGAGTCCAGTCCAGATAGCACTTGACCGTAATCCCGAATCAAAGTAAATTGTAGCAATTCAAACGGAATTCATCAAACGATATCCTATTCAGGGCACACATATGTATGGACCGTCGGCTGAAAGATTAAGAGCAGAAAGGAAACTGGTGGTTGAAGACAGGATGTGGCGGACGAGATGTGTGAAAAGGATATTATCCCCGATCTGGGAATTGTACCATTTGCACTATCACTTAGCAGAGCCGCTTAAACTCCTCTGAAGCACAGAAAGCACTTAGAATTAATTACTAGCGGACCGTGGACTATGTCCTTTTCGCCCTTTGACGACTGAACAAGCAAATCAAGGGTAAAACCCCTTCCAACATATTCACCAGTTACTCGAAGAACTTCTCAGTTGCTCCTTCATTGTCGAAAAATCTTCAATCAGTGATTTTATCCAATCAGTTGTACTTGGATGGCTTCACATCATTGTTCTTAGTATTTCCTTTCCGAGCATCTTCACAATGCGGAAAGAACTCTAACCTCAATTTACTTTGTGGCTGCAAAAGTTTCTCCCCACCTCTGGAAAAGTTATTGCAACCACAAGAGAAAGAGAAAGGAGGAAGGATTCAAACTTTTAATCAAAGTATAAAAGCTAACTGATCCGTCTATAAAAGCCAGCCCACAACAAACACACATGTATTTAGTGAGTTATACAGAAATGGTCCATATATTTCAGATTCTACCCTGCTAAAACGACTAAAACTCCCTTTCATGCACAATGCAGGACACAAGCGCTATAATATGGTTTTTAGGGACTAGAGCTGGATATAAATGCTCCTTCCACAATATAAATTCTGCAATGAGAGCAGATAATTATCGTAGCTTATACGAGACTTGCACTGACTCTTAACAATCCCAGCACGAGAAAGTAATGAAGATTTTGAATGTCATAATTAGAAAATTTAATTAGTTTGCAATAATAGAATAGACACGTTAAAGTGTTATGATATTTGCCCAGAGTGGCTGCCATGAATGCGCTTGGTAGGGTTAACTTTTATAATTACGAGAAATGTGACAGTCTGACGGTTATGAGATAACTTGTGCGGGTAAATAATAGTTTGATGTTCTGTACGGGAAGTTTAAATTGACGTAGACGTTTGTGAAACTGGATAATAACCAAATCCAAATATAATTAATGACTGTTGGTATGCTGTTCTCACTCTCAATTAGTTTCTTCATACATATTTAAAATTGTTTTGGAATTATGAGAGCAAACGTATTTTTTCATAGGTACAACTCATTATTCATAATAATCTATTAAAATAACTAGTCAGTTAATATGTGATAAATGATAATTTTTTGATTGATTATTAGGTTTTAAACAACGAAAAAAGCACTTTTTCTGATTTTTTTCTCACGTACTTATATAATTTATACATTTAACTTTTTGTGCATTTAAAAGTACATGCATGGAAGTATGAAATAAAAATTTATCATAAAAATAATCCAAATGGCGAAATCCTAGGCATCTGGGTAAAGGTCCTTAAAGGAATGTGATTTGCGGTCCCCAATATAACTTAACCAATAAAACTGAAACAGAAAAAGCTAAATTGAACTAAAAGTGCAAGATCAATACTAGTCCTTGTTGAGTCAGATTTTGAAAATTTTAATTTTTCACAAAATGACGTACTTTTTACATTTTTATCATTTCAATATATTTTGGGTATCAATTTTTCAAACTTTATTTTGAGATGCATATGAACTTAACTGGTATATCGTGTGGAGCGATATTACAAAACGTTGTCAAATTCGGAATTTTGACACCCAATTTTTACCAAATTTAATTTTTTATAATATGAGTCTTGTCTAGTTAGCAAAGCAAAAAATGTGATTTTCGGGAATTTTTTGAACATTTAAAGAGTAGATTTTTTGCACAACATTTGATGGAATAGATTTCTTTTCATATACATTTTTAAAAGAAACACTTCTTGTTTTTTCCACAACGTATAATTTATTCAATTTTTGTCTATTTTATTGATATCGGGCTTCAGTTTATTATTGACTAACATAAATACGAACGAACATAGATACGAAACGTTCGAAATCAAAAAAGGAAGAGACGATGGCTATTTTTTGGTAAATGACTAGTTAGATTTTAAAAATAACAGTCCTCTTTTGAATTAAAATATTATTAAATTTGATAGTATTGGTAGATTGTAGTCGATTAGTGGACTGTTAAAATAAACTGAGTTTCTCAGTACGATTGAAGCCCTGATGATGTCTTAGGAAGACGAAACGCGTTGGCGGTTATTTTTGAATAAATTATACGTTGTTGAAAAAACATGAAGTGTTTCTTTTAAAAATGTCTATGAATTTAATGAGTGTTTTTTATAACTAATTAATGAATAGTTGTTTCCGAAGTAATTTTTCCCGCTGAAGTAATTTTTCCTGCAAAAAACTCTGTTCTTTTACATTTTTGAGGTCATGTAGCATAAGTCTTCCTCTATCAAATGCCGTTGAGTTTGCTCAAATATTTTTTATTTTCGCCGAGAACTTTATGGTCACTTTTAAATACAATAAAATGTTGTATTATTGATTAACAAAAAATGCGATATCTCGGCCAAATAAAAAGATATTTGAGCAAACTCAAAGGCATTTGAAAAGGTAGACTTGTACTATGAGATCCCACACATGGCTTTTTGAAAAAAAAATCGCGGTGCTACATACCTCAAATATGTCAACAAAACAGTGGTTTTTGCACTTTTAGGTTAGAATATCTCATAAAACTCACCTGATAAAGCAATTCTGAGCCTGGATTCGGTTCAGCGGGAAATATTAGCTCGGATACAACTATTCATTGTCCAGGGGCACAAAATTTTCAAAATTTTGCAGGGTAGTGTTATTTACTTAAATGCACATGTAGTGTCGGTCAAAACAAATTGCACTTTCCACCACGGACATCCATGACGGAAGGTCAAAAACACAACTCCTATAAGTACTCAGTTTTAAATCTGAATACGAATTTTATGAAGTGGATTTTTAGTCCATCAATTTCATAAAATACCAATACTGGTTAAATATTATTTAATCAGAAAGTTTCCTTTCAGTAAACACTTGGTGGAAGTCATTTATTTAAAAACGAAAAGTAAAAGCACTTGTTTTACCTTCCACAAATAGGAGTACACATTTTTCTTTGGGATGGTGATCGCTCAAAAATATGAGCGCTCAAAGAAATGATGGATGTTTCGACCGAAAGTGCAAGCTGATGATGACCAGGTTTAGTGAGGGTACAGGGGGCAAACAACTCAGATTTAATCTTCCGATTATTCACATTTGTCTTTTATTTACACAAGGAAAACTTTCGGGAACAGTGCTGAACAAAGTGAGACAAAGATGCATACTGTCAACTTTGCTTTTGCTGGTCGTCATAAATGAGCTATTGTGCAGCGCCCTAGAGGATCACCAATCGCGAGGGATTGGACTGAAATTTTTGGCCACCTTACGCACCTTGACTATGCCAACGATGTTTGTCACCTATTCAACAAACAAAGTCATGTAGCCCAGATGTCCGAAGCCCTGAGCAGGGAAGGTCGCAGAGCGGGACTTACGGTCAATACTGCTAAAACAAATTTTTTAAGCTTGGAATGCAGGAGACAAAATGATATTTATCTTGAAGAGCAGAAAATAGAGCAAATTGCATGTTTCTATCTCGGAAGTATAGTTACAGCAGATGGCGGAGTTGAAGCTGTAGTTGATGTATAAGCGAAAATAATAATATCTCCAGAATCACAAAACAACAAATCTTTTAATCGAACATAAAATCGAGATTCGGACTTCACGTAAGTTTTAAATAAAATTCAAAATTCCACTTTGTCCGTGCGCTGTTTTCTAGCGTCATTCCCTTTACCCTAAGTCATAGGGTTGTCCCCTAGGCTTTGGATACATCGTAAAAAAATACACACACAATCACGCTACATATAGCGGCAATTGTACTGAAAACGTTTTAAAAACTTAAAGTTAATCGGTTCAGTAGAACTCGAGATATCGTGGTCACCGGTTCGAAAAACATGGTTTCGAGAATAACGGGTTCGAAGTTTTGGAATATCATTACACCGAAGCAAATTTCCATAGTCACCGAACTTCTAAATTCTATAACTTTCCTCATTCAATGATTTTTTCGAAACCTTTCTTCAGGCATATTCTTGAGCGTTTCCGGAATGCAAAAGTAAAACAATTGAATTTTTCCAACCCTCACCATACTTTTTGATTTATCTTGTTTTTATCTTCCAATGTAATGTTTGATAATAGTGATCAGAATTTGCCAAATGTTAAATAAATTAATGCTCCCCCTAATCATGACTTCTCCGCCATCGCTTTTCACGGTGGCTCGTGTGTATTTTTGATGTAATTCTGTGCAGACAAGTTGTCCAATATACTAACTGCCATTAGATCTAAACATATAAATTTTTGACTATTCTGAATTTCACTTTAGACAATTAAGCTTCGATCCCATCGAAATGGTCTTTCAATACGGTTTTTTTTTTGGGAAGCTCAGACAATTTTCTTCCGCAACCACGTCTGAAAGACACTTCGAAGTGTTCGACTATTCCTTCGAGTTTGAAGAACTAGCTTAGTGTGCGACTCGTGTTTCTGTAAATAAAAACGCTTTCAAAATTAAAGTTAAATGTTAATGTCGTAGATTGGAAAAGGTTGATTATTTCCAAATTTTAAACCAAGTTATTGACTCGCCGTGTTTTGCCCTGTGATATATTAGCAGGTATGTAGGAATACTAAAAGTGATCCAAGATGAAAAATATCTCTTTTACAACTTATGTAAAATCATATGACATAATCTGCGAGGAAATTTTTTAATAATCATTTTACACCACTCGCATTATATCGACCTACTTTAGCTCGGTTAATATTTTCACCCTTAAAATCACCTAGTAAACTGTCGCTTCAGTCCCCCAAGATTACGCCTTTAATTTGCACTGAAAAGACACCTGGCTAACTCGAAGGTGCTTACTTAACGATCATTTGAATAGCGCTGTGTAGCCCTTCAGTTATTAGGTCATACCCGAAAATTAAGGGAGCGTTATCAAAACTTTGTCTTACTTGGACGTGGCTTCATCCCTAATTTTCAGTGCTAACGAAATTAACGTCATTCTGTGGCTGCAAAGAGGTTTCTCTCGGGCTTTTCTTCTCTAAATTGCTGTTTTCACCCAACAATAATCCCTCGATACATCTTTGCTCAAGAACACAAACATGTAAACAACCCTCAGAAACAGACAACTTCACACTGTAGTAAAAAGTTTATCGTTAACGGTATTATACCGGGGGACGAAACCATCACATTTGCCGCTCGCCTTCAGTACATCCTCATGGCGTAAAAGCTTTAAAGTTTCCTTCTTAGATAAGGGAAAACTTTTGATGCTACTGGTGATGGCAGAGGAAAGATATATCTTGAATTTTGAGAAGATTTGATGAGTTTTGTAACACGTAACATGTGTACGGGGATTATTTCTGATATTATGTGATACTCTGTAGTATGAGTATCCCAACCATGGTTCTCTTTTACTCCCGGATTTGTTCAAATGCATATTACTCGGTTCACATTGCCGGGAATCTTAATTAACATACACTTAATGACAAACAAAAACAACTCAACAAAAGTAGATCATTGCATGTACATATTACTTGATGGTAGGTTCGTTAAAAGCGACCGCCTAAGAACTGTTAATGGTTGGGTATTTAACTTAATCCCACTTAATTATTTACACTTGGCGTGTTTGCATCCATGTAAGTAGATAATAGAAAACGTAACATTAACGGGTAATAAAATTTTTACAGAAAAATTAGTTTGTAGGCTGTTAATAGGATTGTGTTAACAAAAGTAAAACCTTATATTAACTCTCCACGCAAGAATTTGAATCTGAAATTACAAAAACCATTTTAATTCAAACTCTTGTTGGTGGTTTAAATCATTATGATCGAATCGGATGCAGTTCTTCTCATACCTCAAAGTGCTACGAAAACAAAATACAGAGAGATATACAGAGAGCTTCAGATAAGGTGTGCCGAAATAAGTGGGGTGATAGATCTAATCTAGGCAAACAAAAAAAGTGTTTTGCGGTTACCTGAAATCCAGTGTTTTTTCGAATTTTCTGGGAAATGGATGTAATTTGTACACTTGTTTTTTTATTTTATATATTTTATTTATTATGTTATTATTTTTTGCCCAACAAATAACTTTTCCAAAAAGGTACAACATGTCAAGGTGGAGAAAGGATTATAAAACCCGCTTGCTTAGAAGTCTCTGTCTACCTAATTATTTTATTGCACTGTAGTTAGGAAATTCGTTAAATAAAGAAAACTTATAACAGTAAGCGTTAAAAATGTTTGTTAAGGAAACACAGATAATCAATTTTAATTAATGCAAAAAAAAAAGTTATAAAAGGGTAAGTGTAATTTATTTTATTGCCGTTATTAGCTTGGGTCAGCCGGTGTACACACCCTATTCTTAATACCTGATGGAAATTTTTTCATAAAAGAGGATCAATCAGCAGGAATATCGATCATAGTTGAAAAACAAATGTTCTTAAGCTAAAATTATTAAAAATTTGCAGAATGAATTTGTGAGGATGCATTTTAAAGATTAGAACAATCTTTTTTTGTAATTTTCATTTTAGTAATTCCAATGATTTTTATTTGTCATTTCGTATATATAGGGTGATGTTCCAAAATGAGTGGGGTGATAGATCTCACTTAGTCAAACAAAAAATTGTATGGCAGGGTTATTTATAATTTTCAGTTTCTCATGGTATGCACATTACTCTTTTATAACATTTATTACATAAAGCAAACGCTACAACACTACTATCCCAATGACCTTTCCAAAATTGTCAACAATGGGATCTAACTCCTACCATTGCAGATAAAGTCACTTCCAAAAGTAAAAAAAATGGTTTGCAATTACCTAAAATTAAACGGTTTCCCAAATATTCTCCGAAATTCATGTACTTAGTACAGCTGTTTTTTATTTTTATTGGATGCCCATTCCATTCCAAAAAGGTGCAACTTCGCAAGGTAGACAAAGGATTAGAAAAACCGCATCCTTAGAAATCCCTGACTACCTAATTATTCTATTGCACTTTAGGTAGGAAATTCTTTAAATAAACAAAATTTTTCAGATAAAGGGTCGAAAATGTTTGTTTTAAGTTAACAGGTAATTAGTTTTAATTATTGCTGCAAAAAAGTTATAAAAATGTTAGTGTAAATTTCCAAGCAAAAATTAGTAAAAAATGGCAGAATTTATTTTTGAGGAATACGTGGATATTACATATTTACATTTCTGGTGTAGTAGACGGAAACGAGAGAGTGGCTTTGCTGGAGTATGAGGAGATTCCCTAATTGACGAGAATCCCAAAGAGGGGTATTTACATGGACTTTTCGAATGTTAAGAGAAACAGGAAGTGTAACCTCACACGACAGGGAGACACGACTCGAAACTTCGGGAACTTCTGCTGACGTCGAGCAGCAAATAATCACCATCGTAAAGCAAGACCCTGAGGCGAGCAGGAACCGAGTCGAAAGAGGAGTAGGAGTGTCTTTATCTAAGGTTTGGAGGGTTATTTATCGAGAAGGATTACGTCCATATCACCATCATCCAGTCCAAGGACCACTGGAAGGAGATTTCGAGAGAAGACTGGAATTTAGCACTTGGCTTCTGGAACGCGACATTGAAGACAGGGCGTTTCTGGGCTGAATTCTGTGGACGGATCAATCTCAATTCACCATGGATGGTTTCACGAACTTCAATAACCTCCATACCTGGTCGGAAACTAACCCACACAGGGCAAAGGTGACCTCATGCCAACAGATATTCAGTGTCAATGTTTGGGCTAATATCATAGGCAACCCTTTGGAAGGACCATTCATTTTGCCACAAATTTATGCGGACTTGTTGGAGAATACACTGCTATATCTAATAGAGGACATCCCTGTGCATAATCTAATGGACATGTTTTACCAACACGATGCTAACATTGTCAAGGCAATACTAAATTAAAAATGTCCTAACCGCTGGATTGTACGAAGAGCACCGATTCCTTGGCCTGCTAGATCTCCAGACCTTACCCCAATGGACTTTATGTTATGGGGAACAATGAAGGATGAAGTGTATTCAAGGCCTGTTAACACTAGGGAGGATTTAGTTAGCCGAATTGGGAATGCAGCGACGAAAATACGGGAGAGGCTGGCTGCAATATGCCTTAAAAAGGGACATAGAAAGAGATTATTGGTATGCATCTAATGCGGCGGTGGACATTTTGAACGGCTTGTGTAATTTACTAAGATTAATTTTAATACGTTTTGAATTCAATAAACAGGATTTTATAGTTAATATGAGTTTAGTTTCTTTAAATTGCACATAAGTTTTCTACTAATAAATTTCTACACTCTTTCACTACGTGGGCATGTTGTACCTTTTTGGAAAGCTAATAAGGGGTGTACTAATTACATGAATTGCGGAGAAAATTTAGGAAAATGCTGAATTTTAGGTAATTGGAAAAAACTTTTTTTTTCTCTTTTGGAAGTGACTGTTCTTGCAATGGTAGGAGTTAGATTAGTTGTTGACAATTTTGGAAAGTTCATTGGGATAGTATATTTTTTAGCGTTTGTTTGATGTCGGTGTGTTGGCATACCATGAAAAACTAAAATTTATGAATCACCCTGTAACACCCAAACGGTTGAGATTGCCCCCCCCCCCTCTTGCCTTACAAAATTTTGTTTGACTAGGTGAGATCTATCACGTCAGAGCTTAACCACCCTGTATATTTATTTTATTCTGCTCGGAACAGTTGCAAGAAACATTGGAAATTAAAAATTTTTCTCCTTCAATGAAAGTATAATTATACTCACATGACATATCTTAGTGCAAATTGGCTGTTAGGTCAATCATCTGGTTGCGTCTTATTTTGAATGCTGAATTGGCCTCGAGAGTTCAGAACTCCTGAAGACTTTAAAATTTTGCCTATTTAGAGGACTTGTTAAAATGTTGCGGAGCGGTAAATAATTAATTTAAAAATTCTAAGTTAAAAAGAAACTAAATTTTCAGTTTTTTGATTTGATTAAAATATTTTAATTATTAAATTCTTTTGATGTTGTTAATCCAAAGACTGAAGTACTACTCATTCTACGGAACAATTGTTTTGCCTTATACAGGGTGTTTCAGATCTGCCATGACTTTTTTGTTTGTCTAGTTGATCATGATTTGACCATCATTTTCCAAAGTCTAAATAAGACTGAAAACAATTGAAGAAATTAGGTTTTCCTCAAAAAGCGAGCTAAACTAACTGAGGTATCAAAAAATGTTATTCTTAATTTTCGTTTTATCTTGACGATTTTCATAAAAACCCGTCGTCACGGCAGCCGACAGCAATAGCAACCTCAGTGACGATAGAAAAAACAAATTGTTGTCGGCTGTATCAGATTGTACGTACATACTTTGGGCGGAGGAAATACCGTTTTGAAAAACGTCAGTTCGGTGTTAAGCCCCATACAAGATACAAGCCCGGAAGCTGGCACGAACAGCTGAGCATTGGTGGTGTAAAGAAACCAAAACTTCCTGCAGTAAAAAATAGGAAAAGGTTGGGGAATTCTACTTTTCGTAGTAATTCTCATAGCCTATGATTGATACTTGCCGAACCGAAACACACTTAAATTTCAACAACTTAGAATTAAATGCATATAAAATATTTATTTTATCCAAACACGTTACTACTATTACATATTTGCTAATAAAAACTACTCTTATCACGACAGACTGCAGATCGAGAGTGCTTAACATCTGGCCTCGCATTCATATTGCACCCAAAAACATTAAAAAAATGTGACCCATTGTTCCTCTGTTATCAAAATCTAAGCAAAGAATAGTATTACCAGGCGATAGCCTTGTGTAAATATCGAACACAAAAATATTTTGTTTTTATTATTTCTTTTAGAATGCCTACATTTTACAACTAATACATTGATATATAAATATATATATATATATATATACATATATATATATATATATATATATATATATATATATATATATATATATATATATATCTTTTAACAAAAAATTTTCAAATATATATATACATATATATATATATTTACTTGTCAGTAAATGATTATTTATAAATTTCAAACTGTTGTTATTTCACACATTAACATTTTATTGAAGTGTATAGGTTGACCAGATATTTTTGACATTTATTTTATTCGTACAGTCTGATTGAAAATGCGCAAAGTGGATTTGACATATTTTTTACCAGAGTAGTATTATCAAAATGATGATAAATAAAAAAACTCGTAGCTATCGCTACATTAAGGATTTTATAGAGCAGTTTTGCTTCAGTATATTTTAAGTGTTAATTTTGTTCTCGAGAATTAGTGGGTTTAAAATTGTTAATGATTTTGCTAACAAAATTAAGTGGATCTTAAATTTTTGAATTAGGGATGATGAGGAATTCTCCTGAAACGCGAAGATGTTGTCCATAAACAAGTTCTCCAGGAGAGCATTGCAAATATTCTTTGATCGTGGTTCGAAAACCTAAGAGGATGGCCATTTATTTTGTATGACCCATTTATTTTGACCGTCGCAAACGTGTATGGCTGCTTTTTATTTTCGGCAAAATCGTTCTATCATCCCGTTTGATTGTGGATGATAAGGGGTAGAACGGATTCGATGTCATCTGAAATTTTTTGTAAATTCTACGAATAATTTGCATTCGAATTGTGTACCTTAATCCATGGTTATTGCGAGTGGAATACCAAAATAAGGAAAATATTGCTTATATAATGTGTTGATAATCGTGCTGGCTAGTATAATTTTGATGGGATAAACTTCTGACCAACGAGTAAATCTATGTATTATAGTAAATATGTAAGAATATCCATTTGAAGACGGTAAAAGTCCTACTAAATCTAAATAGAAATGTTCAAATCTTGTTTTGGGTAACTCGAATCTACCGATTTCGGATATTGTGTGGTTTTTTATTTTGGACTTTTGGCAATTAGCAATTTGTAGTTCAATTGTTAATATTATTGTTCATTGCAGGCCAAAAACACTTAGAAGCAATATATTTTCGTGCTGTTTTAATTCCTGGATGAGATAAATTTTGGATGGTACTGAAAATAATTTTTCGAAGTTCTGTAGGTATACATATATGATCGCGAATTTTGAGTAGAAATTTCGCACCAAATGTCAGATTGAGAGGTCTTCAATTTAATTTTTACTAGTTTGTAATTATCCTGTCTGTTATGTTGAGTTATTAAGAGATGCGTAAGTTCATCATTATTACTTTGATACTCAGCCATAGTTTTTAAATCAAATTTAATTTTGTTCTGATTTGAAATTTCGAAATTTTCCACTGAAATTCTAAATAGGGTATCAGCTACTGTATTTTTGATTTTCCTTTAATATGTCTGCTATAGGAAGTAAATTGTTTAATGAGGTCTAGGTTGCCTAGGACTTCTTTCAATTTTAGATTATAATGATCTTATTAGTGGTTGGTAGAAACTATAAATTCTCGACCTTCTAGAAAATGTCCAAAATGTTTGATGGCTAAATATAAAGCCGGGAGTTCGCGGTCGAAAGTTGAATATTTGATTTCAGTGTATTGTAATTTCTTAGAGATAAATGCTATGGTTCCCAATGATTAACATTGAATTGTTGGAGAATTGAATTTTCAACTGGATGAACTAAAAGTTGCTTTAAAAAATGATTCTTTGATTTTGCTAAGTTGTTCTTCACATTCTAATGGCCAAGAAAATTTGTTAATGTTATTAGGTTTCTTCTTGAGAAGTTGGGCCAAATCGGTATGAATAAGGTTTAGTTATTTGACTAGATTTATAGTAAATCTATGACAATAATTTACCATGCCAATAAACTTTTGCATTTGTTTTATTACATTTAGAGTCGTGGAAAAGAAAGATGTCCTTTAGTTTCTATGTTATGTACCACGTTATGTTTAACTAGTATATCATAACGACCTGGTTGTGTTAATGTGGGAAATCTTTGCAAAATTTTTCCATACTCGTTACAGATTGCATAGTAACGAGGAGTTGGAGTATTTGCGTTTAAAGTCACTTAACACTTAAAGTGGCTGTACCGTCGAGTAATTTTTTGTTTTTCAAATCGACCAGTAAATTAAATTTTGTTAGAAAAACTTCAACTTGGTTTGTTGACATTAGCAATGATAAATGATGAGATGAAGTCTCTTCTAAGACCGAAATCTACTTTGAGTAGTTTCGTACCAAAAGCGTTAATGGTAGAACCGTTTGCTGCTGATAAATATAAGGTAGGGTTTTTGTTGAATTTTCTAAAGAATTCTTTAGGTACCACTGGCATATTAGCACCTCTATTCATTAGAAATTTAAAATGGTTTTCTTTGTCAAATAGAAATAAACGTTTGCAATATTATTATTAAATATATGGCTCACTGAGGAATAAATTAGTTTTTTGGTTATGTATATTTTTGAATGAACAGGGCGAAATACATTTAGTCACCTTGCTTTAGAGTGATAACAACAATAGTAGTTATTACTCCAGTCTCCAGAAATTGGTTTTGAAAAGATCTGTTATTTATTTATATATGTTATTTATAAAATTTCAAAATTTTCTATTTTGTCTTCGAGTTTATTTATTTTGGTCAAAAGCAAATTGTTATCGATAAATTTGTAACTTGGTTTTGGTAGATTTTTGTTTATTTCAAATACATACTGCATTTTTGAAATATCGAACATTTAAGAATTTCCATCGAGCTTTAGAATTTGGAAGGTCCTCTCTGCTTTCTTCAGATTCTGTAAACACTGTGATAAAAGTGTTCTTCAAACTTCCATATTATATAGACATGTCATTTAGAGACATTTCTCCCATCCTGACATGGATCCCCACCATGTCAGGATGGGAGAAATGTCTCTAAATGACATGTCTATATATAGTCAAATTTAGTATTAAAGAAAGGTTTGGGTGTGGTATAATCAGTGTTTGTTATAGCTCTACCGTCCAGGATTTGTGAGTATCCGTAGTCGGTACGCTTCCAAGTCTGGACTGAGTTGAGCCTAATGGCAGACGAAGATGCGGTTTGGTTACTAAAAAGATCCACCAGTAGGAAATGGAGAATCGTGTCGAGGGTTTTAGAGGTGGGTCACTTTATGCAGTGTTGGCCACCATACAACCACCGTATAACACTAGTGTAGAAGCTCCATACTTGATCTTTTACCTATAGCCCTTTTACGCAAGTACAAACGCTTTTGTAGCTTTACGTATTCCTTCTTATGTGTTTGGTCAGGACAAGGCCTAGTCACCTAGTTTGAACCTGACACCATTTAGCATAGGGCATTTTATACAAGGAACACTATGCTTCAGAGGAAAGAGTATCAACTCTTTCTTGTCCGGGTTTATGCCCAGACCACACCTATTACTCCATGAAAATACCTTAGAAAGGACATGTTGCAACAACTCGCCCAATGTGTTAGGGTGCTTGCCCGACAAAACAGGGCAATAACAACAGCATAGGCGACAACTTTGTGGCCGGAATAATCCAGATCAAGAAATAGCTCGTTGTGGCAGATTTCACTAGAGCGATGAGACTGCTTTTAAGCATGCGATCAATAAGGTCAATGAGAGGACCGTGCAAACCCAGCCCCCTCTAGTATGCCGTTTCGCCCCTGGCTTGATGTTATTGAAAGAACCCTCAATTTTGAGGAAGGCTGCAAGTGTGTATTATTTGTGGCATTAGGGACCGCTCTATACTTGCGACAAACAAAATAACTACCCAATCACAATTAAAGATACTACGTAAAACTACCTTAACTTTTCAACTGTCGAGACCGAGAATTAAATAATTTTGTTGCTGTTGCTTTGTTTTTTTTTAATTGGCACCGATTTACAAATATTGTAATAGATAAAAAATTAAATATTATTTTATGCTTTTAAGCGCTTTTTTCTTTCCACATTTTGTTCTATTGATGTGTTATGTTGGTTCACCACTCCAGCTCCCAGATGATATAGTACTGATATAGCCTTTGCTCTTTAATTCAAGATGTATATTGTGTATGTACGTTTAAAATTTAATTTAAATATAACCATATAAAAAAAATTAAGTGAAGCTTCGAAATTCTTGAATTCCCTAATTTTTACCTTCAGTTTTATTTGGAAATAAAACATTCTATTCTTGCCTTGAACATACACAGTACTAACATTTGAAATGAAATCAATTCAACTTTAGCGTAATTTATGAAATTAAAAGCTCTCTGAATTTCTCTTCTAATTTATTTGCAATAGAATAGACTAAAACAAGCAAATCATTACCTTTTGTTAATGCTAAACAGTATAGTCTTTCTTTTATACGATATGGCCACGGAGAGACCTGGTCTCGAACCCGGGACTCAGGGTGTTCGTGCGACTGAACGAATTGATCCAACTCCGTCGAAGTCTTGTACTTGACCGAGGAAAATAAGTTTGACAACTGTACTTCTCTCATTTAAAGATCAGAATACATTGACAGTTTGAAAGTTTCTTACGCACACAAGTAACTATCTCAGTCATGTGATTCACATGAACTCTTTTTATTTGTGGTAAATTTTGGTAGATTTTTCTCTTCGACAAGATTCGGTGGGATTTTTTTGAGAGAACGCTGTGATTCTCTCCGGATGAGAACAGAATTTTGACAGGAGTAAGTGATTCTCTCAAATAATTTTGACAGGAGTAAATGACTGCACACTACCTGTACTCTTTATTTGCATGTATACTCTTATGAGCTTAAAAGCTGGATATATTTCGTTTTTTTGTGGTGCCAGTGTTACTTTTTCAAATTAACTGGGTAATTAAGAGAGCCGGTTATCTAGTAGTAAGTAATCTTTGACACTGATCCTTGCTCTCCGTCTAAAAGCTCTTTTACACGGACACGGGTGATGCGAATAGACACTGCCAATAAGTTTTTTAATGCGAAGAAGAAGCATAACATTGGGTCGCATAATAATTCCCTTTGGTAACGTTTATATTGTTTGTAAAAAAATTGATAAAAAACTAACAAACAAAAAACATTTTCAATTCTAAACTCAACAAAATGCTGCTAATATCAGCCTTTCACCGAGCTAGACACTTTAGAGTCAAATCTTTTATTTAATCAAAATCTTTCCTTTCTTCAATTTGTAACTCTTGTTTTCTTCTTTCTTTTACTTTAAAAATTTATGCAAATTGGATGCGTTCGATTGTCTGCCACCACTCGGGTTTTCCCAAGAGCCACTAGTGGTGTTACGTGTTCAAATCTACAAAAGAAAACGGAGCTAAAAACGAACCATTCTTTCCTCATTTTACAACGGAGTACACAAACACTTGCGTAAAGAAACTGAGAAAAAAATTTGTTTTCTCCCCATTTTCGCATTTTATTCCTTGCAAATAACAAAGCCGTGTCCCAGAGGACTATATCGCTGTACGCCTGCATAAATGAAATCTCCATAAATACCGGTGTCTCTAGTTCTTTTTACCTTTATTATTGCTTTGTTATGCGGATTTCTTTCTGCTACTTACAAATAATCTCAAAATTGCTGAGCGGAATACAAAAGTAAATTACAGCAGGTACTGCAACTGCTTGAAGGAAGTTGTCAAAGAATGTTTCCTTCGTTTTGTTCGAAATGAAATATTGTTGTTCTTTTTTGTTTTCGCGCATAAGATTTAAACATTTAGCCGAAACTTAAACAAACCTAGGCAGAGACTGAAACTCATAGGTAATTGTTACCAGTGGTACATTATTCTTGTCGTGTGGGGAGAGAACCTCATTAAGTAATCGGGGATGCTTTGAAGCCAATAACATTCACCCCATATGAGTATCCCTTTCGTTTTGGGGTAGAAATAAAAGAAATGAGCAACAGTTTTCTTGACAGGAAGCTTAACAAGAATAAATTGCAGGCCCCACGCGTCCGATGGTAAGAGGCTGGTGCATTTATAACTTGTGAAGGGTAATCTGTTGTAGCCTGTGCGGTTTATCTAAAGTTGTTCATTCTTCTATGGCTTCATCCGCCTTAGTCATTCAACAAAACAAAGGATAACGGCTCCCTATTGTACCGAGTCCTTTCCCCAATCGACGCTATGTCTCCAATTGACTAATGCGTTTCTATTTACATGGGCCCAATCGATAACAGAGTTAATTCCAAAACACGCTGATGGTGTAAGATTAGAATCAGATCATGTCGACAAGGCGCATCACAAGATTGACCCTTCAAGGTGCGTATGCACACACGCTAATAAAGCACTTAATCCTGTCTACCGCTCCTGAAAAATTAAAACGTCCCAGTGAACGTGTTAATTAAGAAAAGTGACCAAACCGGATCCGATAAAGAAGATGAATGGTTGAATCTGTTTCTTTCGGCGGACAAAATTTATTCAAGTAGATTAGACATTAATTAAGCGGAAGTGTTTCTAGGGTTTCCTCGATAGAACGCAAGGTTCTATATCACCCTTCTGCTTAGCCTGACCAGCCCATGCTGATAAATTTTGGTAAATAGCCTTCTGATAGGAACCCCAAGTTGTGGCAAATATTAACTACTTTTGTCTTTTGTTCTATACCATCCAGGAAATGACTAATTATGACAGATAAGGCCCACGAATAGGTAGGTGGTATCCGGCGGGATTTTGATTCTATGGGAAGCTATTTTAATACGTCCAGAACACTGCGGAAATAGCCTGTGACATGCCTAATACCAGTCAAAAGTTGCTTCTATTGGGGATTTTCCTGCGTGCTATAAAGAGAGTCACAAATCATTGGGAACATTTATTTTTTCAGTTTGGCTATCATGACAAAAGACAAGCAAAATTCTGAAACACTATAGTGATGGAAGACAATTTGAATTTCTTAACATTATCAAACTTTGCTCATTTACGTTCTTGCCAATTGCTTGCTTTAAGAATGTTTTTAAAGATTATAAAATCTAGGCTGAATTAAAATGTGTAACTCGAAAAAGAAAGATTTTGTTTGAAAGCAATATAATGCTATAGCGTGTTTCGTGAACAATACCTACACGCTTCATATAATATAAAATTCGATTTGTACAATAAAAGGCGAAAGCGAAAAATGACTATTTTTAACTACAAGCATGTAATATTCTAAGGCGAATGCAGTCTTGCAATTTTCCTACCTCAGAAATGGTTATATTACGGAAATAATCTAAACCGTCAATTAAGTATTATAAGCTGGATAAGAGATTATTGCTGTATTTCTAAACTACTTTTGTAATGAAAGCATTCTTAAAGTCGTGTAAGTACTGTATTACATAGTAGAAGGATTTATGTCTCCCAAAAGCCGGAGACTTTCACCCAATTCAAGGTAACGATTACAAGCAGAAAACGACCAAATTTCGCTAACAGTGCAATCAGAAAATAGCTATAAGTTGCCGATGGTGGGTTTCGAACCTGAGACATTCGGGATGGAAGTCCGACACATTATTTTTAACCCCACCGACTAGACATTTATACTATTCATTTATTTAATTAACTTTAGAATTTTTGTTTGTTTTTAATTCGATTTGTTTTCATAATTGCATCTCTTCTTCTAAGTGATTAGGTTAGAGTATCAGCACGTCTATTAGGAAGGCACATTTAGGCTACACAATGTGATACCACATTGGGTCTAGACACCCCTACCTATCAAAGACACCTTAAACCAGCTCCTACCTAACTTACCCAACTTAGCTAACTTCTTAAAAGAAGGTGAACTTAAAAATCGATTACTGCAGTTGGCTAGAGCTGGGCAGTAGTATAGGAAACGAGGGATTGTTTCTTCTTCTTCCTCATCTTAGTAACTTCACGACAGCCGCGACAACGATAATAAAACTAGCAGAAGTCATTTCAGAAGTCATTTCAAGACATTACTTAACTTCAGGTGTTCCGAGTAGGAGCCACCATCCACTTTACCTTCCACCTTAGAGCCGCCCGTTTAAGATGAACGGATTTTTGCCATTGAGCGTGTCATTTTACCATTCTGCGTAGAATTGGTGTAGTCAATATTATTTGTTATATAACCGTTTTGAACTTTGGAATGTCCGTAGTCGGTACGTGTACAAGTCTGGACTGGATTGAGGGGAAATGGAATAGAACAAAATAAATATTTTAGGGATAAGCGAAATTAGATGGAGAGGAAGTGGAGAGTTTACATCACCCACAACACCTCTACTCTATCGACCAAAAATGAGAAAGGTCAAAGGAGTGTTTTCTGAGCTGTGCTAAGAATATCTGGGACGATTAGAGAGTGGAAGACGGTTTGAAGCCACGGAAGCAGATTAAAAACACATCAATTCTGCTACCGACGTTGCAGTTAAATAACATCTCAGAACTGCATATAGATCTCTGTAGAAAGGTGTCCATAGAAATGTAAGACGCGACAAGCGCAACTACATCAACGCGATAGCAGAAAAGGTAGGAAAAGCGTCTTATCGCAGTGACAGTAGAGACCTATACAAGATTGCTAAAAAACTGTCAGCAAAGACTCTTGCTAGTGAACATCCTGTAAGAGATATCAATGGATCAATTGTGGAGGTGGAAATTGAAGCTCTAAAGAACACCTTTGGACCGCCTAATACCTCTTCACACGAGCCTGAATACCCACCGGTTGCGGCCAATATTAACATCACAACTTCAACAAGACTGGAGTTGTCAGACGTAATTAAGTCGATGGACCTCGGTGTTCAAGGATTGATATCAGTGGAACTATTTAAGGCAGTTCCAACTGCTGCCGCTAATATTCTTCTCCCCGTAATCCAGGAGTGCTGGAAAAATGATACCTATCCCACTGAATGGAAACGGACGTAAAAAAGTTGTCATGAACAGGCAGGCTTTCGTCAGGGTTCCTCCCGCAGCGATCACATCAACACCCTCCGAATTATCATCTAGCACTCCGCCGAATAAAGATCTCTTTTAAATGTAATATACCTCGATTTTGAAAAGGCATTTGACAGTGTTGATCCCAAGTATATTTGGGTATGTTTACGTAGAAGAGGCATGAGAGAGAAATTACCACCATCATAAAAGAGTCTTACTCAGGAGCCCAATTTCACGTCCTACACAAAGGAAAACTATCGAGTGTCAAGAGCTAAACGGAGTGAGACAAGGAAACATGTGGGCACGAAGTATATAGTGCTAGTTGTTCTTTTCCTTTAAAATTTTTTTATTAACTCACTCAGTCGTCAGTAGTCGTAAAGTAAAGTCGAAATTTCTAGTGGAAGTAGAATTTGTTTCGCGGAATTTAATAATTGTAGACTTTAATTTGTATTGAAATAAAATTCATTTACCATTTATTCCTTTTATTACATTAATCCCACATACATACATACTGTCACCTTCACTTTTCCTGACCCTCAATATTGCACAGCGCCCTAGACGACCACCCATCATCGAGGGTTTATATGGAAACTCTTTAACCACTTTACGCACCTGAACTGCACCACTTTCTCGATAAGGTGGTACTCGTGGTCCAGAGATAATAGGGGAAAGGACCATCCATGGTAGTGCCCTATGTCATGGAAAGTCCAGACTATTCGTTAAGGTGGTCGCGTATTAAGGAGGTTCCATTAGAATACAGCGGGTTTCCCTGCCTGCAAATCATGCAATGCGTACAGAAACGCATAACATCCTGGCTTAGGGGAGTTTAATTTCTATCTCTCCGCCCGGCAATAATTAGCCAGCACCATAAAGGTGGAAACAGCAGGAACCTCTTATCAGCCGTCCCACGTAGAGGGTAAAGTCGGACTTCATACAATACTCATAGTTTCAGTTGACACAGGCTGTGAGTTTACACGGATTGTAAAGCATGAAGTAAGCATCATAAATAATCCAGATAAAGAATTTCTTTTGTTTCGGGGTCGTTTCCTCAAGTCTTCCAAGTAGTCTTTTTATATTAAAATTTTGGATAGAGTAGAAATATAGTATAGTGAAAGGAGAAATTGCGAATAAAGTGAATTTTCTTTTTTTATTTACATGTTGGAGTCCTTATTCACACAAAACGAGTCAGCTACAAATTACTTATTGTGAAAAACACACGTCCAAAGTTTCACATTTGCTCGTTAAAGAAAAATGGCTTACAGGTAAAAAAGTTAGAACTCCTTTTCAAATTAGTTACAAATTCCATTCTTACATTTCAGATTTGAAAAGAAATTTTCATGTGTTAATTTAAAATGGGGATAGTCAACATGTGTCTAGTCTAGCTTTAGCTTCGATATCGAAACTTACATAATCGGAGTGACGACGGACGAAGCGCTGTAATGGCGAAGGTCGGCAAATTTGCTCCGCGATGTGTGTTACGCCCACTACGTTAAACTTCCTATTATGGAAACGTTATGATTAAGATTTTTATTCCCTTTGCCGCATAACAATGTTGCAAGTCGAAGTAAGACTTTAGTTCAACAAAAGTTTTGGTGTAAAATAATGCCGAAGTTATGATTTAAATTCGAACTTCATATTAATATTGTTAAGTATAGTCTAAAGAGCTTGCAACGAATGTGAATGTATGTCTTCAATTGGCTCAAAGTAGTATCCTCTGTATGCTACTTGAGTTTGCAGGATGATATTAGTGGAAAGTTTTTGACAACAAATTGCGAGCCATTCGAGGTATTTTTTTTAAGAAAATTCAAGGTATTTGGAAGCAGTCCAGTTGACACAGGTTTCGTTTCCAAAATCTTCCTCATAATAACATGAAAACACGTTTTCAACGCACTGTTAGCTCCTTATTAACGGCCATTTTGGGACCAATTCCTTTGCTTTCTGTTCGTGTTCTTTATCAGAAGGCTGGGAGTATTCTCGCTCGGAAATTGGTTTGATGACGTTTCTTACTTCAGTTAATCAATGTGCGTTATCTTTTAGAGATAACCTCACTTCATCCATCTGTGGAATTTCGATTACGGATAAAGTTATTAGTTATGTGGAAAAATTAAAGAGTCATTCAAATCAGTTTACGCGTTTACGCGTCCTCTCCCAATCCATAATTTTTGAATTATCCAAGTCGGACCACGAGTTGCGAAGTAAGACTTCCATTTCCCCTATCCCCATCCTTAAACTAAATTTTTTCTCATAGTTTTAATGTGGTATCAAACTCTATGCAACAAAAAACGAATCATCCAAATCGGTCAACGCGTTGCAAAGTTAGGTTCTGAATCTTCCCTTCAGTTCCACCTCGCTCAATGAGCTTTGGACATAAGTTGTTTTGTGTGTAACTACAAAATATCATCCAAATCGGTCTGCGCGTTACAAAATGATGCCCGGTTATACATAAAAAATACGCGTTCACCTTAGAATTTTATCAATTTAGGGAAGTCGGCTAAAAATACTGAATTCTTTTTGATTGATAAATGGTTCGCGAATTGCAATTGGAGTGGTGATAGAAATCGAGAGCGATATTAAAAACGCTGTGAGGTCTTTATCTCCCTCTATTTCACTCATTGTTTTCCAGTTACAAAAGCTAATGATTAAAATACTAATCAACTTTGGTTTGATAGCTCTTTGAAACATCTAAAAGATATCAAGAAGAAGTCCTGGGAGAGGCTCTGCTCCTCTAAGAGCAACTCTGGCAACTTAGCTTATATCATCTTACGTTTTCACTTTATTTTAGAATCAGTGTCTTCTTACCACGAGTATATTTATGGGCTGAAGGTTAGCCCGCGTATCGATCCTAAGCGCTTCTGGAGATTTGCAATTTCTAAGCATAAATTTTATTGTTGCCGATCGTCCTTATTTTTTGAGAATGACGAAAGTAATGATCTGATAACGATAACTAACTTTTTTGCCACTTATTTTAAAACTGCGTTTTTGGATGAAAACTATGTTATTAACATTAATGAATTTTCTTATTTAGCGAGGCTTCCAACGACTTCTATCGGATCCAAAGACCTTTTATTTGTCGACACCACGATTTTTTCTTGGCTGATCCTTCTCAGTTCGCTCTGATGGTATCGCTGCCGCCTTTGTAAAAAGGTGCGGTTCGTATTCTGCTCCACTTTTATAGTATTTAATTTATCTATATGCTGTGGTGTATTCTCGATTGCCTGGAAGATCGTTCCTCTGCATAAAAAGGGTGAAATGTGCGATATATTAAATTATAGGCCAAGATTTTGAAGCCTTGATTTTGATTGTACTTCTGGGTTGGCAGAAGGCTATCAGACTATTGCTTTTTATCACATGATATTAATGACTTATCTTTGATTATACCTCATTGTAAACTTCTGTGTTATGCTGACAGCGCCAAGATTTTTCGTATTGTATCGAATGTCTCAAACTGTCTTCTTTTAAATTTCGATTTCAGCAGCTGCTGTTCTAACAACCGCCACTTTATAAACATCAGTAAGTAAACATCTTGAAAAAGATATCTAGTAAATTTCAACTTTCCAGTAATGCTTGCCCTTAACTTAACGATTGAAAAGACCAGGAAACTGGATGTCTGGCTGAATTCTCGTTTTTCATTCGACGATCACCTCAATACCATAGATAGTAAGGCCAGCGCGACCTTGAGCTTCGTTAAGGGTCTACCAAAAGAGTTTGATGACCCCTACATTACTAATACTATTTGTCATTGTACTTCCGTCAGAACGATTTTGGAAGGCTTCTCTCTCATTTAGTATCAATTATATACGACTTACCTCAATCGTAAATACAGTTAAACCTCTCAATTGTTAATGAGAAGGTATTGAAAATACCCAAAACAAGCGGGATATGCGCAGAATCATATTGAGTGCGTCAAGGTGAAGATTGGCGACAGATATATAAATGCCATGAGGCATTGACCAACTCACTTTTTTAATTTTCTTTTCTTCTTCTTGTATCGATTATAAAACAATAACGGGTTACAGTGAAAGTGAAATGAGGAGTTTCGTTAAAAATAAGTAAAATTTTGTTTTAAGTTATGAAAAGGTGACGAAGGGAAAGTTTTGTTCAAAATAAAGAGAAGACGAAGAAAGCAGACAAGGAAACACTGACAGGACAGAGAAAGTTAGACAAATTATTTGGAGCCGACAACTTTTTTATGAGGAATCAAGATTGTTCATTTAACGGTGGTTCTCTACATATAAGTGGAATTGGTTTAGAATTTCTGTATGTTTTCTTTTAACTAAGATTGTGGCTTTGTGGCGATGGTGATCTCAGCTTTATTTGGAAGTTAATAATTAAATTTCATTTTATTCGATATAGAATAGTGATGAATATATATTTGCCGTTGTTTTCTTTTTAACTTATCCTATAGGTACAGGTCGCGTTACGCCCGAACATCTTTTGAAGGTCACAAAACAAGTCGCCTGTAAGCTCTTTATCCTCTGCTGAGAGAGGGGACAAAATTGGGGTTTCCATATTAAAAATTCGAATTAATCTTCAAATGACCGTGAAAGTCAAGGTCAAATTCGAGGTCATCGTATGACTTCGCCCTTGAAGCCATACAACTTTCGACGAAAATTTTTTCGATATGAGGAGTCATTTTTCAAAAGCGCCTATTTCCACTTATGACCTTAAGCAAACCTAAGAATGCTATCGCCGTTATCATGCTAAAATGTATCCTCTAGTTGAAAATCTATTCCAAAGAAGACATATTTCCAAGGGCAACTCGTAATTAAAAATCGCAGTTTCATACAAAACGACACATTTCCATTTAATTTTTTGTCATGGTTAGACATTTTTAGAGTTTGATATAAAAAGACGTATTTCCGATAGTCCCTGAAGAAACCTTTATTATACAACAAACAAAAGGGCATATTTTCAAATGCTTCATAACAAACAGACTTACTTCCAGCACTTAATACTAAAAGGGCACATTTCAAAATGTTGTTTATTTTTTGAAATTAATACAAATATGTTAGAATAAAAGCTTTAAAGGTTTTTTCTCATTACTGAAATTTAGTTTAACATGGAAATAAGCCCTATTGAAAAATCACTCATCATATAATGAGATATTTCATGCAAGTTCAGCTGTATAATTATCGGATAATGTTTTAGAGTCAATTCAAATTCTGCTTTCACCTATGTTGTTCACCAGTTTGTTCCACTTTTTAAGGTAAATTTTGCATAAATTTCAAATAGCTTAAGGAAGATTATTGTTATTAATAATTAGTGAATGCGTTTTTTAATAATTTCGTTAAAAAATTAACATTTTTCAACTGAAAAATGTGGATTAGCCCTAGTGGGAATACACGTAAAAACGCGAAGGTGACGGAGAAAGTAGTACACGTTTCCTGAAAAACTTTAAGGTTACAACTTAATAGATCGATATTATCTTCACAATGGTTACTTTCGTTAATAAAAGTCATTGTATTGTAACGTATTTGGGGCTCTTCGGATAAATAAGACATTTATTTCCATTTACAACTGTTCACAGTTCTTATTCACTTCACTTTACAGTTTTCCTTCATAATTTACGGATTCACTTTACTGATTTACACTTATCACCTCACGGGTTAAAATACTGCTAACTTTTCGCCGTATAATTGCAAGTAAACTATTCGCGGCCTCAATCACGGCTAAACTAACCAAGCTGCTTCTCAGCCCTATTTATACTACTCAGCTTAGTACTAGATACTTCAGTCACTATATTTGTTCCGAACAGCTTTGATTCTGTACGGCCTTTCTGTTTTAGCAATCTTACATTGGTCTTCGTACCTTCTGACAAACTGCTCCTCAGATCTCAGCTCTTTCTCTAATCGTCCATCAGATTTCTCATCTTTGAAGAAACATTCAAGGTCGACTTCCTCGAATCCTCTTCACGCTTAGTTTTCACATTTGCACATTCTTTTTCTAGCTTCTGTAGCTTAGCTGAAGATCTCTATAATACCACGAAACCACTCTGTTGAGAATGTACGCTTTGATTGTATTCTTCTGCCACCTTCAATTTCTGTCGTAGTAGAACAATATATCTTTCTTCAGCATGAACCTTTGAATTGTTAATTGGGTCACCAACGTTACATTATGGAATTTCTAGCTCTTTAGTCGATTCAAGAATCTCTTCTAGCTTCTAGTGCGTGTTCGAAATCTTACAGATCTTGATCAACAGTTTGCAGTTTCCCTTTTTCTCAATCTTTTCGTCTGGTGGGGCATTCCCATTATTCCAAGTCCAAGTCATTCCTACACTCTGCACTTAAAACACTTTCTAAAACTCGTGTTAATTCTGCAGCATTTCTTCCTTTATCCGTTCCTCTTGATTAATTTTTCTCCATTAACCTTGATATTGGCATTTTCATTTGCCAAGGACCTTCCTTCTACAATCACTTCGCAGATGATATTCGTCACTGCAGAATCAGCATCTATAATTGCGACGGGGTACTGTAACTTGAATATTCCTGTCGCTAAATTTCCAATTCCAAATTCTTCTCGTTCTCTTTTCTTGCATCTGTAACAACCAATCTTTGAGCTATATTCCGAAAGGGTTTTCCAACGCTTCTAGCAATCTTATCGAAGATGTACCTACTGGTTGTATGTCCAGCAAATTGTTGACATAATCTTCGCTAAATGTGGAATAAGCCAAATTTGTCAGCCTTTCTATATTTGACTCAGTTGAAGGTGGTAAACATTTTGAATGCTGGTTACCGTATCGCAATTCTAAAGCATATACATTTGCTGCTCCGCCTCTAAGTGCCAAGATTAGAGCTGTAGCTTTTTCCTCGTCAGTTCAAAAATTCATTGCCAATGCTGTTTCGAATTGCAGTCTGTTCGTCTGCCAGGGCGTTTGACCGTCAAATGTTGGAGAATGAATGATGGAGATTGATGATCTTTCTTTGTTTTTTCTTTTCTTTTTAGCGGGAGAGGTGAAAATCTTCCAAAAGGCACCGGACAGAACGTGCCCTTCGATACTGTGAGATTCCGGCTCCCTTTTGTGTTTTTCCCCAGTCCCCCTTAGCGGGGACAGCCTCCATAGCCGCCGCAGAACCTTTGGATAGTAATTTTCCTAACGCTTTTTCTATTTTGCCTACCGTGAATATAGACAACTTGTTAAGGTCAACCATACCCTCCTCCTCCACTGTTACAGAAGCGTCTGAGGAGACACCATTCGCGAACCCAAGTATGCCTGGTTTCCGCAGTCAGTTAATTAGGATCGCCGTATCCTAGAAGGCTTCAACTCTTCCGTCCATCCACCATCCATTGACGATTTCTACTCGGCTGATGAAGTTTTATGTAATTCCATTGATGCTTTTAACTGGGCCGTTGATAACTTCTGTTCTTCCATTGATGAGTTAAGTTTTAAGGGAGCATTAAAAAGATCTGTAATGCTTGGAGTGGTTTCTTCTTCTTCTAGCTCTTCTTCAAAAACAAAAGTTTCTGGATCCTAGTAACGCTAACAGGGCAAATTTATATCCAAACGTAGGTAGGGAACATTTATTTAATTCCATCATCAAGTCCTGAACTTACGTATTCGGGTTACGTTTTCCCTCACTTTGCGACTTATATTTAGATTGACTGAAACGCATACAATAACCTTAATATAATTTTTATTATATTGAAACCTCTAATCGCCATTCACAAAAACCAGTTCTCCTTTTCTTGGTTTATATATTATATGCAAAAAATATTAAACTAAAAAAGCTTAAATAAAGCATTAAAACCGAAATCTGCTTCCATTTGAAAGAATTGATCCTGACAAACTGAAAGCAAATTTACTCAAATTAAATCCATTCAAAAGTTACGGACAACCTAGTAAGTTCTCATATTCTGCTAGGCTTTTCATGTCATCTTGAAATTAATCTTACAAATGTACATATCTACCCGCAGTTGTATGTGTACGTGAATGTCAACTTGCTTAAAGCACAAAGCATCTTTCCTGTATTATATTTTCTTATGCGAAGGGATAATTCTCGTTCAATATAAGCTCTTAACAGGATATATGGACACTTTTACAAATGGAAATATCCTGAGTATAAGACGAAAGTCGATTCGAATATAAAACGACTCTATAGCACCACATATGTCCTGAATGAAAGCGAGAAAGGATAAAATTGTCCTTAGAAATGGTACGGATTCACCGCATGATTGAATAACAAATCAGCTCTCGATGACTTTTTGATCTCCACTTATCATAAGGTTTCAGCGCTGCTGTAGAGACGAACAGCATAGATTCAAACTCTTTCGGCATATAGTGTTAATAGTGTGCGCATTTACATATGTATTTTGGGCTGTTGTGGATGCACAATCTATAGCTATACTGTACGTAGACGTTGCACATACTCTCTAAGTGAACTTCCTTGAAAAATTGAATGAAAATGGCTTGATGGAAATATCCCCCATTCTCATATCTCTCATTCTCAATAATAGGATTTACTATGCACATCTTACTGCAACCATATAAGGCCAAATATACGGACGACAAAGTCAATTGTTGCTACCAGTACAGGTATATCTGGCCATCTGAAGTACAAACCTATGATAGCGTCTTATCCAATTTATATAATATGAGAGAAGAAAGGAACTTAAGTAAACTTCTTAAGAAGACCGTCCTATTCGTTCTTATTTACCGATACAATCCCTGTCTCTTGTCTAAACTCAACCGATTCTTATGGAAAATCTCTCAATTGCTCTGCTTTTAGATTTGCAGTTGAGTAGTTTTCTTCCTTAAAAGGATTTTAGACCACCATAAAACTCTTCCTGTAAGCAATACTTATAAATCACAAAGAAGTTCCCAGGATTTACTAAGTCGTACGTATGTGCATGCATAAACAGGTTTCCTGCTTACTGTAGAACTGCTGATTCTTATGTAAAAATCGCTTGATTTGAATTACAAAGCGACTTGTTAATACGGGAAAAATTTAAATATTATCAAAATTAAGAATATATATAAGAAAGGTTATCAGGCTGTGCTCATGATAGTATTATAATTCAAAAATTTGGTATTAAGCTTAATGTATAAATACTTATTTTAGGAACCAAACAATATAGATGAACTAGCCAAGAATTTTTAAAAAGATCTCTAATACTTAATTTTGCTTGCTTTGATTAGTGCATGTGTCATTTTTTCGGGCAGAAAAAGTGAACTTAATTTTTAAAAATTTAATAGTACCTAGTCCTATGCAACTAAGAGGAAAAAGAATATGCACTCGTAAAAGTTAACCATTTTGTTAAAATACCTGGATTAAATGACGTGAGTGCATGCTGAAGAGGATTTCGATTGCATAAAAAGAAGTTCAATACTACTCGGAAATGATTTTTCTTACTTTGTTGCACTTACACTTTGGTTTAAAACGAAAACGATTGTTTTTTAAATTTTTTTCAGTTTATTTCTTCATCCCCCCACGGTATCTAACGATATTCATCTCAGCTACCCTAAAACTATGTAAATCCTTACTTTTGCCCCGACAGGAGTATCATTATTTATCAGCATTCTCAAAAATTATCAAAATGTCACTCTTTTCCCACCGCAATCCTTAGAGATGTCTTAAGCGTGTAGCGGGTCAACACATTTTTTTTTCATCTTAAATTGTTTAAAATAGGCCTAGAAGTATGCGTTCAAAACTTTAGTCGACTTGATGAACAGATAGAAGATATAGGCAGTCAAACTTCGTGCCGGCTTATCGAATTATATGTTTTCTGTCAACTATAAATGCGTTTTTCTGTAAACAACGTTGTCAGAACTGGTGTACAGGATTGGGTGTAAATCACTTGACGGATTGACTCGAATTAAACTGATAATAAAAGACAACGATTGAATGCTGGAGGTTTTTTTTTAACTTAAATTGTTTAAACATTTCTTATAGCAAAGTTATAAAGAATGAAATAAGTGCTCAGATTTTGACTTCAGACTACTGAGAAGAGCTGAATATAAATTATATGGTAAGTGCTGTCCCGGTCGCAGCGCCGTCTTTGTGACGTTACTGCGTCTAGCCAATATATATTTGACGTTTGAAAAAAATAATTTGTGTAAAATATGGTGCTGTAAGATTGCAATAAAAAATAATTAGGTTAATCGAACTTTTCATTACGCAGTAGAAATTCCAAGAAAATTACCTATTTTTTGGTTGCTACACTACTTTGCCCCCTTAACCCAATGTTTATTCGTCCGGACATTCTAGAGATATGATGGAATACATAACTGCATACATACGCACCCACATTAAGTTTTATATCTGTAAATACGCACCCACATTAAGTTTTATATCTGTAAATAGAAGATCGAACGACTTTTTGCAAATTTTTTTCACTAAATCACTAACTGATTGCTCAGAACCCTTATTTTCATAAAATGTACATATTAATTATTTAAGGCCATTGTTTCATTTCAAAGATCGAAACTCGAAATTTTTTCATTTTTTCTTTTTGTTCAGAAAAAATACGTAAAAAAATTTTTAAATAAAAATTCCTAACGGTTCCTGAGTTATTTACATATTTAAAAATAAAATTATATAACTTTTAAGGAAAAACAGAAACTTTAAACGCGTTTTTCTTGAAATTACTTTTATTTTGGAGTTCCCACGATATCTCAAAAACTAATTAAATTATCGCTTTGAAACTTGGTGTATTTTCTTAATTGAAATATTTGTCAGTGAGTGAACTATTATAACGACTTTATATGCATTCGTTTTCTGTTTATTGGCTCTTGTAGGTGCATTTTTGTGCTAAAATATCAACTTTTTTTTTAAGTACTCACCAAACTTACAATTATCGAAATTTTGACTTTATTATTAGTTCACTCACTAGAGATAACACCACTAAACACAACTCTATGCCGATGTTCTGGACAGCCGCAACAGTGGTAACCGTTTTACACCTCTTTTTTGCGACCTCTACTTTTACGCTATCTATAAAAAGGACGATGTGAGGAAGGACAAAATAAATAAATTTTTACTAACAGGAATGTTAATGTAACCCAATAAAAGTTTGTACTGATAGCTAATAAAGTCGCTGAGCAAAAAAAATATAAAAATTGACGTTTTTTCGAGCAAAAAATGAAACAATGGCCTAAGTGTTTGCTTCTTGTAATACATGTTACTTGGTTACATTGTGGAAAATGGATATGACTTAACCTGACATATATGTATGTCTCAAATATCACCGAAAGCTGAATAAGCTCTAAACACTCTTTCACATTGGAAATCCTAAGACGACTTTTGCGTCCTCGACTGCCATTGGGCTCAATTTACTCCAGACTATAACGCGTACAGACTACGGACAGTCCAAAATTCTGATCGGTAGTATAAGAAATAATATCGGTTACACCATACCTAAAAAGTTGAACCGACAAACAAAACAACTACAACAAAAATATTAAATCGTCATTTCTTATGATCGCGTAAGCTGAAACGTTCAGGTAGTATTATGTATAACTTTCAATCGTGGTACTGTAGTTGTTTTATTTCTTTAATTTGCACCGACTTCAAAATGTCGTAATAGATATAAAATTAAAAATTATTTTATGCTTTTTAGCGCTTTTTGTGAAGTCGGTTCAACTTTTTTTTTAAAAACTATTTTATTTTTCACTTTTTAGTGTCTTCTAATCTATACAACGAAAACAGAACTATCCAAATTGGTCCACGTGTTACAAAAGTAGGTTCCACTCTCCCCCCCCCCCCCCCCCCCGCAAACCAAAATTGTTTTTCTCGTGGTACCAACCAGGGAGCATACTCTACCCAACAGAAAAATAATTATCCAAATCGGTCCACGCGTTACGAAGTTAGACTACTCACCCCCCCCCCCCCCTACACCCCACCCCTCACCATAGGACCAAATTAATCTCCTATTAGCAATGGGGCGATCACACTCTATACAACAGAAAAAGAACCATCGAAATCGGACCACGCGTTACAAAGTTAGGTTCCACCCCTTCTCCTCCCCCTAGGCCAAATTTTTTTTCTCCTATTAGAAATGGGGGATCATACTCTGTAGGAAAAAAAACCATCCAAATCGGTCTACGCGTTACAAAGTTAGGGTTTAGCCCCATCCCCCACCCCCACCATACCAAAAATTTTTTTGACATGGTACCAATCGGTGAACATACTCTACCCAACAAAAAGAGAATCATGAAAATCGGTCGACGCGTTACGAAGTTATGCCCGGTCAGACATAAAAAAAAACAAAAAACAAAAAAAAAACTCGTCGAACTTAGAACCTCTTTGTTTTTGGGAAGTCGGTTAAAAAGGAAGAATGTCATCAAATGACATCTGCATTTTTAGAAAAAGTCACGCGGCTATTAAATCAGTAGAGGGAGAGTGAAAATAGACGCGGACATTGCTCCCAGCTTCGTAAGCATCTAGCCACATTCAAACTGGAAATTAAACAAACATTCTTCAAGAGTGCTTATGATAAAGGAGAAAGTGCTGTCGACTTTTTGTTGCTCACAACCTCAGTGCCAGGTAGCACCTGGTATTAACTTGGTTAGAACGCACTCATGCTGTATCGATCAATTCGTGTAATTATGTTGCATGTGGGTTAATTAGAGTATTCCGAGAACTGGCAGTTGTCCTGTGTCGGCCGTTAAACCTCGAGGATTCCTGAACATTGAATCCAGTAATGGAGGGTTCAAACTAATGGTAATTTCTGAAAAATTCTCCGTACCCAATTTCGTCCCATTACCAATCGGCAATGATCGGCCTGATTCTGCCCCAGGGCTTAAAGCAAATTTTAATGCTCTCCTACGCCGCCACACTCGTTGCAATTGTTTGAGCTGAGGGAAACGAGATTTAACAATCATTTCTGTAACATCTGTTCTCCACTTTTGATTATCATAGCATGCTTTCAGCGACCCAGCTACTCCCACACCTCTTGCCAATAATATTGAAATTGACTACGACTGCACGACTCCTTAGCGAAAGCGAGTTCAGTCTAGTCCGCGACTAATTCACTGCTGCGCGTTATCAATTCGGGATGTGCGATATTTAGAAAATTATTGATGTATTTGACATTGATATTATTAGTAAAGAAATTTCGATACCATTAAATATCCGCTATACAAGTACCAATACATCGGGTATATCATGAAATATTATAAAAAATATCGCGATATATATCAATAATAAAGAAAAAATTTAAAATTGTCTGATTCGTAGCCCTTTTATCTAAATAATGAAAAGTCATTAAGTAAAAGTAAAAATAACTTGTGGCTGCACAGACTAATGATCTTTTTTTAATCTTAATGTTTTTGAGTAATTCCAATTTTCAAATTTCTGTGCTGCAAATGTAGGAGCTGCAGGCCTTTGAAAATAGCAAAAAAGCGGTTTTTGCCTTTTCGATATAATTTAATAATCATTTGCATTTTAGAAAGGATAGATTTTATATTTTCTAAAAAAATTATCTTCGGGGACATTTTTGACTAAAAGGACAATAACGATAACGGTTATATTATTTATTCTTAAAAAAGTTCTAGATAGCACATGCAGCGATTTTCATAATTTTTTCATATTATTAAAGGTCTACAACTAGGCTATAGTCTGTGAAAATGTCAAGTTGGAATCTGTATGGGTTCATTATTTTATTGCGTAAAATCCAAAAATCATCACTCGTTATTTACATGTGTTGCAAAGTATTAATCATAATACCTACCTGAGGTGTGGTGATTAAAATTATGAGGAAGCGAAAGTACTGGAAGGAAAGATACATATATAATGTAAAAAAAAGTTTTAAAATTTGTGTACGATGTGTACGACAAGTCAACTCTAATTTGCCTTGCAGATCGATGGTCAAGAGCATCACCTTCAAAAAAGAGTACTATATCCAATATGCAGATTGGATTTTCGAAATTTGCGTGGCGCTGTAACCTAAAAATTGCATATTGACTGCAGGACACAAAATTGCATATTGGTCCAGGACACATTAACTTTGTGTGTACACCATACGTCAACATTTTAAGCTGATGATCGTAGGCTGTGGTATTAAAAGTTTTACCTTTGAAGAAGAAACTTTCATCGATGATTATGATACATATGTACATCGCTCTGGTGATGTGCAATCCTGCACGCATTCAATGCTATTTGGGAAATTGTTTTATTTGTCCCAAATATCGAAATTAAAACGCTCTTGAAAGAAATTTCGTCGAAAATATTATATTTTACCAGTGGACCTGTACCAGTGTCGTTCCAAGCTTGAGATGAAAATTTAACCTGTGAATGAATTCATTACACAGGTCTACAAATACCGGGGTCATGTCAGTTGTAATCAATTCAAATGCTTATTGCAAATTCAAATTTGGTCTGCACCCAACCCTCGTTAAATGGATAGAGAGCTTTTTGTCAGGCCGTTCAATCCGTGTAGTAATTGACGGAGTTACATCTGATTCCTACGAAATAAATGCCGGTGTACCTCAGGGTTCAGTTCTTTCACCAACCTTATTTCTTCTTTTTATTAATGATCTCTTATCCCTTACTCTCAATCCTATTCATAGTTTCGCCGACGACAGCACCCTTGATTTCGCGTACTCATTTGATTCTGTTATGAATTCACGTGGAAATGCTACAGAAGCCAATCGGGAACGCATGTTTTGATCATTAAACCACGACATTTCTATGGTACTTGCTTGGGGCAGAGCAAATCATGTTACGTTTAATGCATCCAAAACTCAATGCTGTTAAATGTCCCTTAAAAAACGCCCGGTTCTCCCCCAACCCATTAAAGTCGACGGAGTGAATATACCCAATTCACCCTCCATAAAGATCTTGGGTATTGAGATATCAAGCAATCTTAGCTGGACGGATCATATATTTGCAATCGCTAAAAGTGCGATGAAATGTTTGGGTTTTCTACAGAGATGTAAGAAATATTTCACCCCACCCGACTTAGCGTTGATCTACAAGTCCCACATTAGGCCTAGACTTGAATATAATTCCCATATTTGGGCAGGGGCAGGACACACCGCGTTGTCCGCGTTAGACAAAGTTCAGCGTAAGGCTGTTAAACTTATTGGCGATTCCTCAATCTCTGAGGGCCTTGACTCTCTGGAGCATCGACGGAATGTCGGTTGTCTCTCACTTTTTTATCGCTATTTCCATGGCCATTGTTCTAACGAAATTGCTAGCCTGATTCCTTGTAGACTCATTACAACGCGCGATACAAGATCTACAAGTCGCTCCCATCCCTATACTCTCCGGGTCAAATTTGGACGTACCGTCAAATTTCGGGTATCTTTTCTTAGCAGAACAACACGAATGTGGAACAGTTTACCATCTTCTGTTTTTCCCTCGTCTTATGAGCCTGAAACTTTCAAACGAGGCGTACATCGACACCTCCTTCACTCAACCTCCTAACCCATTTTCCCCAACCTTAAATCCTTTCCTGCCAAGGCTGTGCTTTAGCATCATAGGGCATCCCCTGAGCTTTGGCAACATCATATATAAAAAAAAAAAAAAAAAAATGCTAATGACGTCGAAGGGATATATTTCGTCATTTCGAATAGCCATGACTTTGCGAAAAAAAATCGTAATTGATGTCTTGAACTCTTAAATTAAAGGGTAAGAGTGGTACTAAATGATGTAACTGGAGAGACAGACCACAAAATTTTTTTGCATCCTGTACATAACCTCAAAAGTAAGAAAAACGGCGTTTTTCGGGTACATAACCTCAAATATCTCAAAATCCAATCAATCCTGACGTGATGGGCCAATTCTGACGCCGGATTCGGATTCTACGCATCAAATTACTTCGGAAATGACCCTTACCTTTCCAAAAAATAAACCATGTTGACCTGTGTTACCAGCTTCTTGAGTTGTTCACCAGGATTTATACGTCATGTGTTCATCGCAGCACAACAAAGTCAATACAGTAAAGATAATAGACCTTTTTGCAGGCACTTGTTGAAACTTAAGAGTCATTTTTTATAAATAAACCACTTGTTTTTGTTCCAAATAATAAATATATATATTTTTTTTCAATTGTTAAACAACGCGTTTCGCCTTATTGGGGCATCATCAGGTTCAAACTACTACCTAACCTAACCTGATGATGCCCCAATAAGGCGAAACGCCTTGTTAAACAATTGGAAAACATATATATGCTTTTATTATTTGGAACAAAAACAAGTGTTTAATTTATAAAAAATGACATTAAAGATAACAAAAATACCTTCCAGAATAACGAAACTGTCGTATTGCTAGATTTTTCAGAGAATTATTCATTTATTGTACAAAATGCTGTTCAAGCATATCACTGGACTAATGACCAGGCCACAGTCCATCCCTTGCTCTATATTTCCGTAAAGGAAACGGAGAAGTGCAGAGTACAAATTAAGTCAAAATTAGTGACTGCTTAAAAACAACACTGTGGCTGTACATCTTTTTCAACGACACCTCATGAATTTTATGAAAGATAAATTTGGAGAAATTGTAAAATTTTTTTACTTCTGCGACAGATGGTAGTCCAATGCACAACCGGAAAAGTTTTTTCAATATACATAAAGAGGACTTTTCCATTGACGCGGAGTGGAAATTATTTGCTCCTTCTCACGGAAAAGAGGTTTTCGATGGATAAGGCGGTACTCTTAAACGCCCAGCATCGCAGGCCAGTCTCAAAAATATCGATAGATATTTTATATCTACACACTTACAATTATATGAATGGGCATTGAAGACTGCAAACAATATGAATTTTGTATTTGTATCCTCCAAAGAATATTACGCGGATGAATAAGCCCAACAAAGAAGATATCCAACACTCAAATTTGTGCCAATAACACCCTATAAATTTAAACATTTATTTTTGCTTTATATGTATATCCCACTCAAATAATGAATGATTTTTTTCGGCTTTTGATCACTAAAATAATTGTAGCATATGAACCCTTAGAAATCCCAACTGCACATTTTCACAGATTCTAGGCTATAATCTGTGAAAATGTGTAGTTGGGATCTCTAAGGGTTCATATGCTACAATTATTTTACTGATCAATTTCTAGATCCATAAAAATATGAAAAAAATCTGAAAATCGCTGTATGGCCCGAAAGAACTTTTTTTAAGGATAAAGGATATAACCGTTATCGTTATTGCAGAAGGTTTGTCAATGTAGCGAGGAATGAACCACCAGCATTTTTTATATTGTAGGTCTTTTGTATGTGCTTACATGCTCGTCAATAAACAGAATACCATTTACGTCTATGCATGGCTTTTAACATCCATATCTGAGACGACTCAAGCCTGAAAAACAAAATTTTCTGTAAAATCAAGAAACAATATAAATTTTTTCAATATTAGGTGGTTCTTATCTGCAATTTTTGTAAATTTTATAAAATTAATTACCATTTTTTATATACATAAAACGTATCGATTTTTTTTTTAAATATCGATATTTGTTTGTCTTGATATATTAATCCCTACGTGGTCGATGTTTGATAATAGAGGTCCCTAATATATCGAAAAAAATTATCGATATTCTGCTGTGAAGTATCGATATTCAAGATATCGGTATCAGTAGCGGCCATCCCTAGAGTCAATCTGGAAATGTGAATGTGAATAGGAAAACAACACATGGAGTCATTGAACACTCCATTGCTATGCAAAACGAAGCCAGATTATAAACAGATTCTGTATTATGTTGCCGTATGTGCAAAAGACCCAAACAACTAGATGATCTTTTTTTATCCCAAATACACCTTTTTGGGAGTCGGCCGCAGCGATTTTTATGGTGGGTAATAAATTGGTGAACCCCACACCTCTCCCCTACCATTTTTATTATTATTATTATTGGATTTTCTTGATTATCATCCCGTTATATCTAAAATGCAAAAAATGAAGAAATTGACATATGACTCTTGCGCCAATATATAAGGATATAGCACTAATAGTGAGAATAGTAAGATGCGGACGTCAATGGGTAAAAATCAGTGATCCCTGAACCTTAAGCGTTTCTGTATAAATTTCGAAGGCGTGCTTAACAACTGTTTCCGTACTCAGTACCCACAAATCTATCAAACTCACCTTTCAGATCAAACACAGCTTCTCTTGTGTAATTATTTATTTAGTACCCAACACGATGACGTCGAAAATTTTGTTTTCTTCTGCTTGCCTTCCCTTTTGGTACCAACAATTATTGCCGGAAATCGAAACTCTGTTGTTGTAGTATCCTGGGATACAACAATAACAAAGTTCGATTTTCTTTACAAAACGGTTTCTAAAAAAATGTATGTTGCAAGGAATGAGGTGATTTCATAAGTGATTGCAACTTTGGAGCGAAACACTAAGGATATGCTTATTTATACGTTTAAGTTATGGTAGCATTGTTTTTCACTTTCAATGAGTTTATACGACAGCAAATTCTTTCAAAGCACCAAATATTTATGCTATTTTAACTTTGATTAAGGCATTTTGAAAGCGGACCTGATGGAAATGCTGGCACAACACAAATTCATAATAAATCACCAAAAATGTTCTAGGAAAACGATTTAAATGCTAATTAAACTGCTCCGAGATTAAGAACGGGAATAATCCTATTCAAAGTAAACCATCTTCCTCCAGTCCCCCTTCACCGAGCGCATTGAATTTCGTTAATTAATTTATGGCAGCCAAAAGCAGACAAGGAACGAGGATTAGAAATACGACGTTCAGTGCGAGGGTAATCACATGATTTCCTATTTGTAATTCAGAATTAAGAGAGGCGAATGTGAAGCACTTTCACCAAACCCTCGATTTTCCTGTTGCTGTTCTTATACACATAAATCCCATTTGCCAAGTAGCCAAGTAGCTAGGGCAACCAACCCTTTCGTACATTCGCACCGCCTCAGCCTTTATCTCGAGGTCTTATCAAATCATAAATGTAATTTAATTAGACCGAGGAGAAACCATCCAAGCCATTGGGAAAGCCCTTTCGTAAACTCAGTCCAAATTAGAGTCCACAAATATTTGAAGAGTGGCCCGTTGGGTAACTTCAGTGTTTGCATATACAAATGGCTTAGGATAATGTCGACTTTCTGTTGTCCCACAAAGTACTTAAGAATTTATTTTGGGGATTCCAGTAAATCCAAGGAAATGTGAAATCAAATTGAATAGGAAAACATTTAAAAATACGAATAGGGAGATGTGTTAAATATTTGCTGTAAATCGATGTTCTTTCCCATACTTCCTGACGTCTCCGCAGTGTACTTGCATATTCAGATAACAGAAGATGTACTATGCACCAGCCAGCACATCTTGTCATGGAAAGTCTATTTCCTGTTATAAGAGAGATAGACCTATAATCTTTTTATTTATGAAGCCTACACAGAAAACGTCTAGGATGCTTCGGTACCTCGGTCTACTTCTGCGATTACCCTTAGTTCTCTAACTCTCCCTAGTTCTTTTAACCTCTTATGGGGCATGGGGCGGGAGAAAACCGTCACCCGATTTGAGACATCGTTTACAGGTGATCCTATAATTTAATGTGCAACCACCGACATTACTTTGCAATCCCAAATGGCCTTTTTATCGTAATAGATCGTGAGCAGAAAATACCCAAAACTGCGACCTACTGGATGGAAGGCCGATATCCAATGAAGAAGTTTGGTAAGAGGAACGCAAAATGTTGTGCAATTCGACTTCATAAAAGAAAGTCCAATATGTCGGAAGAATTATTACAGCTTAAACGCTAGAAATTTGACTGGCAGAAAAAACAGTTTTAGAAACTGGAATCGTTAGAAGAACGAAAAATAAAGGCAATTGAAGACCTAGCAGAAATGTAAAAAAAAATAAGTTTATTGTTATTAATGAAAAAAAATTAAAACACTTTACATTCAATCTAAGGGACCACTAGTTTCTTCCAAGCTTTCAATTTCCATATTCTTGTCAAAACCTTCACCATTTACTATTATAAAGTTATGTAGAATACATGTTGCCATGACTAAAAACTCAACATTTTCTAATTTTCTTAATTCTTAGTACTTCAACTTTCTTAATTTTCCTTTAAGTTGACCAAATGCTTGTTCGATGACAACCCGTGTGCTACTCAACCCTTTATTAAATGTTCTTTTTATTGAATTTAAACGCCCGTCATCTTTATAAGGCGTCATTAGAAATTTTGAAATTGGATAAGACGAATCACTAAACAAATGCATTTCTGATAGTAAAAGAGTTTACTCGGACAGTTTCTTATGGATTGTGCTATTACGCCACACGCGAGCATCATGTACACTTCCGAGCCAACCCGCGTATACATCTGTTAACACCATTTCCGCGGTGCATGCTGCTTGCAATTGCACAGAATGTTGACCATGTCTGTTGTAATAGCTATTGTCAGACAATGGACCAGTTATAACTCCTCTTAAGATATTAGATTTATCTACTGTCCTTCTCAAGCTATCATTGTATGTATTTTTTCTTTGTGCGCACATTAACTTGGATATTTTTATGACTTGAGTCTTTGAGTTCTTTGAGTCATCCCTTTTCCTAAATCAAATTTATCACCAACTTCCCTGCAGCTTTTCATGTTGGCGAGGTACCAAATTGTCGTTAACATGGCCTTCTCAAAACGCCATTTGGATCTTCCAATACTGGGTTCTTCCCAAAAGCTGCCAAAAGTTTTCAACAAAATCTAAAGTAAAAAATTCACGAGTATTGCAATAATTAATTAATTATATTCAAAGGTACCTCAAACGTAGACCTGTTCATTCGAAAACGACTTTTAAAATCGTCAGCAATATATTTAGGTACAACTTCGTATACATAATTTTAAATCCTCCTTCTTTGTGGGCGACAGATAACTTTATCCTCAGATTCCGACGAACTGCTTGAATCCACTAACAGGTTTCTCATTGATATTAAATTGGAGTTATCAAAAATTAATTTGTAGAATTCTTCAATAAGTTCTCCATCTCCAATTATATTTTAAGTAAAATGTTAAATTATCACACTCAGAATTAAATCAATGACAATGACAATATCTTTATTGTTAATAGCAATACACTTTTCATTACATACTAACATTAATTTGTCTAATAATAATATCCATATGGAAGCTTCCTTTCAGTAAACACTTGGTGGAAGTTATTTATTTAAAAATGAAAAGTAAAGGCATTTGTTTTACCTTCCACAAATAGGAGTAAACATTTTTTCTTTGGGATGCTTAACTAGAGCGTCAACTGTAGAATGGCCTGATTTGAAGCTGAATTGATACTCAGGAATTATTTCTTCTTCGTAGATGAAGTCGTCGATTTTGTCTGCGAGAATTTTTTTCAGAATTTTGGCAATGTTTGATAATAAAGATATAGAAGTAAAAGTTGTGTATGCAATTGTTAAAGATAATCGTGAGAAATGTTATTGCCAGTTTTGGCAGTGTTTTAAGAATCGTTTTGGAATTTCGTCCATCCCTGCTGAAATCTTTCTATTGGTTCTAAAGACAAATATTTGCTTCCACCTCAAGTTGCTGCACAAATTCAGATTTAGCTGCCCTAGGAGAATCTGAAGGGTTACAATCAGTAAACACTGTGATTCTTTTAACCTTTACTATTTGGAAACTGTCAAAATGAAATGCCATGCTTTTATACCAAATGTCAATCGTTGTAAAACTCAGCCTCAATCAGATTCGGGCAAATTCATTTGAGTTGCCTGACATCTAGAAATTTTCTGGGTTTTACAACTCGTTAAAAATCTGAGAATGAATCAGCCTCCTTTTCTCGTTTAACTTGAACTTATCGAATTACTTGTAAGAAAATAAATTTTACTTTAAAAAATCTAGAAAACAACGCTTTCATAAATGTCCAAAAAAGAAATATGTGTTTTGTTTTTCTGATCTCATAACAAAATTTTTAAAATTTATATAGATTATTAAAACCAAAAGCGTTGTGTGCGAAAAGAATCATCTAAATCTTTGATTTTATTTTAAACTAGTTGGATGTGCCCGGATTAGTGAATGAATGTCGTTTTCAAATATTTTCATATGATACTCCCACACCTGTTTCCCCCCTCCTCACAACATGACATCGGATGTGTCATTATTCATCTTACAGATTACGAAAATTATGGATTTTATACCAATATTGGCCATTTTATCTTATTTTAACATGTCCCCCTCCCCACCTACCACATGCCAGGCACCCCTACTTCTGGCCCAAGTAGCTTAAGCTTTGCCTATAAACTTACTGAACCTTCCCGAGAAAGTCCCATCGAAATCGGATTATGCGTTATCGAGATTGGCTCGGACGAAGTGACAGACAGAGACACAAATTTTAATAATAATTGAATTGTTTTTCATATAATGTGAATAAACGTGTGAGCTTACCTTGACAGTTATTTTGAAAGAACAGAGAGACACTTCAATTTAATTGATGTAGATAGAAGAAGATAGATACATAGATTCCAGAAGACATTCAAATTAAAGACAATTTTATAGACAGGCGACAGGATATGTGACATTATGGGTGACATTTCTGCTATGGAAATTATCTGGCAGATTTATCTGCTAGCAAAGATATCTGGCAGACTTATCTGCAAAATGAAAGAAAAGAAAAAGAAAAATCGCAAAGTTCAACTATATATACTATTTTTTTTTTTAAAAAGTTGAACCGACTTCACCAAAAGCATAAATCTAGTGGAGTGGACCCTTAAGGTCCACACGAACAACTTCCCAGTATAAAAGTGATATTCATGAAAGTCAAAAATTTCAACACATTTTTATGTTTAAGGATCACTACAATATCTTAAAATTATTTTTGAGAAGTATATGTGTTGTGTAGATAATCTTTGATTGTTAATATCAACGTTTAATTGTTACTAACAATATTTCATTATTGTGAACAATATTTAATTATTATTAACAATTTTTATTTGTTATTAACAATATTTATTTTTTCACTGTTACAAAAAATTATAGAAAGTTTGTTGGATAATACTCGATGAAAATATCTGATTTTTTTTCAAAGTATATCAGAACCAGTTATGTCAGATAAATCTTTTTCCAGAAATTCAAAAATCTACTTATTTTCGGTCTTTTTGTTTAAGCAAAAAAAAAAACGGCTCCACCAAAGTTAACGATAATCTAATCAACTCATATTTATGATATTACGCGACGATTGGCAAGAACACGAAGTCGTATCTTTTTTATTCGCGGGATATGGATGACGAAACCAATTACCACGAACGTACGTACGCACACAACCACCCACACACACCGACCAAATAGAGGCGGCAACAAATAATGCTATCGCCAAAGTTTAGAAATGGCTGGAGCTTGCGGGTCCTGAACTAGCACAACAAAAGACGGAGGTAATCTTAATCACAAGCCGGAATACTGTGGAATACATCAATGTCAAGGCAATCAAACAATCAGGTCTAAACAATCACTAAAATACCTAGGGGTAATGCTGGACAATAAGCTAAACTTCAAATCGCATCTGGAATATGTGAGCAAAAAAGCTTCGAATATACAAGCGGCTCTTTCCAGGATGCTGCCAAATATTGGTGGTCCCAAACCAGATAGAAGAGCCCTGCTATTGAGAGTAGTGAGCTCTTTGCTTCTGTATGCCTCCCCAATCTGGGCAAAGGCATTAGCGGTGCAAGAGACAAGAATAAAACGCTCAACAGTCTATAGACTGTGTGCTTTAAGAGCCTATAGAACAGTGATGGCCAAACTCACACCACTTAAGGTGAGGAATGCTTAAAAGCTTTAGAAGCATTTCGTACTGCTTGTTTAATTTTCAACCTTAAAATGTTTGCAAAAGGTTGTATGTTTTAAGATATTCTATAATTGCTTACAGAACTACTTAAATACGACGATTTTTTAAACTTTTGTATGCTTTAACAATTAAAAAACGCAAAAACAGTAAACCCAATACAACCAAACATGTGCATATACGAATTTGAAAGCTCACTTGCCCGCGGGCATAGGTTTGGACATCACTGCTATAGAACGTTATCTGACGAAGTAGCTTGTGTCATCGTTAGTATTATCCTGATCGACATCCTCGCGTGCGAGATGAGATGCATTTATACGAGAATCACAACGAGCCAGAGAAACCTCAGAAAAAAAGGAGATTAAAAAGGCAGAGAGACATATCTCGATGTTAATGTGGCAAAACCGATGGGACAACGCTACGAAAGGAAGATGGACGCATCAACTGATTCCACTCATCGAAACTTGGGTTAACCGCAAGCTTGGAGATAAGAAATACTAATTGACGCAATTTTTGACTGGTAATGACAGCTTCCCGAGGTGTACGAACTACTTAGATCAGGAGGAAGAACACGTAGTATTTCATTGCTCACGCTTCCAGATATGGCGTGTAAATATAATGAGTTCATCGGTAATAATTGAATATATGCTTCAAAGTGACGAAAATTGGAGCGAAGTGACGGAGTTTATAATAAACGTCCAAAAGGAATTGAGAAGACTGGAATGTCTTAGATACTAGATTAATATGACAGCTTGATAGCATGATGGCTAACTATCCCCGCGAGGGAGGGGATTGAAGACGATAGGGAGTGTGGTTTAGCACGTAGGCGCTGCATAGGTGGTGAATCGTGCATGCGAGTAGCACGGCCTAGTCGCAAAAACAAAAAACAAAAACACACACAGACTTCTTCCACAAATTATGTTGCAATGCTATTGTGACCTTTAAATTTCAATTTATGTTGAAAACAACGATTTTCATTTTCGGTGAAATTTCGGTAAAATTAAAAATTATTTTATTTTTGCGGCGCTCTTTGTGAAGTAGGTTCAACTTTTTTCTTAAAAAACTATTTTATTGTTCACTTTTCAGTGTCTTCATGTATGAAACAATGCTGCTCATACGAACAAAGCAATTTCAAAAGTTGCAGAGGTAGTGTATTCTAAAGAATGGCAACAGAATTATCCAAATCCGTCGCCCTTTCATACCATCATCATCATAGTCATTCTAGGTACAACATTTTTATCACTTATCAATCAAGAAACGTATTCTGTACAATAGAATCAAAATCATCAAAGTCGGTCTATGCCTTGTGATGCTAGGCGCGGCACATCCTTCAACTCTCACCGCAAGCGATGATTTTTGTCAGTATACAAATATGCATTCAGAATCATCTAAATCAGTCCACGCGTTACAAAGTTAGGTTACTCCTCCCCTCACCCCGACGCTAGGTCAACATTTTCCATATAGCAGTAATGGGGGATTATGCTGTACACAACAGAAAAGAATTATCTAAATCGGTCCATTAATTAGGAAGTTCGGTTTCACCCACACCCCCACCCGCACCCCCACCCGCACCCTACTACAAATATGTTTAACATGGTACTAATCGGGGAATATACTCAACAAAAAAAAATCATCGAAATCGGGCCACACGTTACGCAGTTAGACTACTCCTCTCCCTCTCCTCTCCCCCATAGATCCAAATTTTTTTCATTGCTAGCGATAGGGCGTCATACTATACCCTTACTCCCCTCTCCACCTTACCAGCACTCTATCTTAAATTTTTTTGACATGGTACCAGTGGGGGAACATAATCTACCCAACAAAAACTGAATCATTCAAATCGGTCCACGAGTTACGAAGTTAGACTCTCCCTCCCCATCCCCACCCCACCCGAGGACCAAATATTTTTCATTATTGGCAAAATCAAGCAAATCAGTCCACGTGTTACGAAGTGAGGTTTCACACCCACCCACCACCCCACCAACATTTTTTTTGACATGTTAACAATCGGGAAACATTCTTTACTCAACAGAAAAGGAATCATCAAAATCGGTCCACGCGTTACCAAATTATGCTCAGACATACTAAAAAAAACAGTGGGACTGTTTTTATGACCACACTACAGAAACGAAACTTCTGATTTTCTAATTTTAATATGTATATTGCAGCGACCTCTTATAGTCACTAAGAAAAAAGGAAAATTCAAGGGTCTGTTTAAATGAAAAAGGAAAGTCATATTTCATGAAAGAATATTCCAATTCTGTGAAAGAGAGAAAAAAAAATTTAATTATTCGCAGTTCAAATGTTCTTCACGATTAACAACACGCACACACAAACGATACAAAAAATTATATAATTATTTTTGATAAATAATTATCTAGTTTTTATAAGTGTTACGTTTTATTCCAGAATTTAAATTTTAAGTGATCCGAAACAAATTCTTAAGACGATCGAGAATTATCTGTTTGGTGAACTGCCCAATACAAATACTTCTCTACTTCACCTAGTCCCTCCAAATGCTGGATTAATCTTTATATAAAATGTAATTACCTGGTAATAAACACAGAGTAATTAATTTTTTGAACCTAGCCTTAAATCCCACAAAAAAGGCACCTTCAAAATTATTGGCTAATAAGCCAAACTCCAATAATTACTCACTATTTTTACGTAAAAATTAATATTACCAGGTAATTGGTAATAAACCCAGAGTAATTAATTTCTTTCACCCAACCCAAATTCCACAAACTGGTAAAAATGATTGGCTTGGTAATAAGCCCAACTCCAATAATTTTTCACTATTCAAAAATATATCTAAAATTCTGCACGTTTGCCACCTTTCTTCTTGACACTTCAGGACTGAATAACCCTCCAGGCTAGACCTTGTATTTAAGTCTACGTGAATTTCTAGTACATGACATCATTGAGGTTGGCTAAAAGGACATGGCATACGACTTCCTATAATTCCAGCTTGTAACGGAGTTACAAATTGACACAAAACCCTACAACAGCACCGGAGGGAATAAATGCTTTTTGAGTACTGTTAGACCACCCCGTGCGTCAAACGACAGAAGGCAAAACTTGTCAACAGCACCGGAGGAAATAACGGGTTTTAAGCATCCCCGGATCATCCCCGGCACTGCCCTCATGAAGTTAGGTAACTAGTTAACATCCCGTATCATTAGCAGGCCAGATTTCCCCAAAACAACGGGGGAAATCCAAAATCGAATTCGCCGCCATAGCCCCCCGGCACTATATAAGCAGTGCCGGCACCACAGAGCAGTCGCTCTTCGACCAGCAGTCAACCTGAGCGGACCTACTAGGAGCTGAGTAAAGATAATTAACATTCTTCTCTTGCAGAATAGCTTAGAAAACCTAGCAGTAGCCGTCATCCGGTGGTCACCCGACCGACCGAAACAGCCGTCATCCGGTGGTCACGCGACCGCAACCAACCGACCGAGGCTTACCCAAGCAGCCGTTATCCGGTGGTCGCCCGACCACAACCGACCGACCGAAGTAGCCGTCATCCGGTGGTCACCCGACCACAACCGACCGACCTACGCCGACATCAGATGCCGTCATCCGGTAGTCACCCGACCAAAACCGACCGACCTAGGACCGAAGATTAGAGAACAGCACGAGGTTGTCCGAGTGAAGAGCTGCCGCCACGGGCTATATATAAGCAAGCCCAACGTCCTGCTGGAGTCAGTTGTGGACCAGCCGTCAACTGGAGCACAGTGACCAGCGCAGGAGCTCTTCAAACTCAGGGTAAGAATACGCCAGGTAAATATATTAGGGCACTCGACGTGATTCCCGACTACCACCGAACTATTGTGTGGCGCGATTCCCAATACGAGACACCCCGACAACTAGCGAAATTCCTAGTTCACTTACTCTTACACTAGCGTGATGGTGCATAGAACGAATTGGACAGTAAAGTGAATAAAGATTGTTAATAATTGTGTTATTGTTATAGGGATTTGTTAAAAAGTAAATTCCAAAGTCACTCTCATTCGTGATATTACAGGACTGCGGGAAGCCAGAAAATTTAGTGCATTGAAGACCAGAGGAAAAATAAGGAACTAGACTATCCTACAAAAAACTAGCATACTAAAATCTCCATTCAAAAATATCTCTAAATATAAACCAAAAATGTGTAACTTTCGTTCTGTTTAAGATATCTCAAAAAAATTTTCACAAACAAATTTTAACCTTCTGTGCCTAAAGCGTGTTGAAAATAAGTACATAGACGCATCTTGAACTTGGTCATAATTTTGACAACAAGTGCAAAAATTTAAGTGAAAGTCATTTTAACAGTCGACAAAACAAACGAAAAGACGCTTTGAGAGAAAATTTTAAATTGTTTATGTTTAATCAAAATTTAAAAAAAAAAAAATTTTAAAAAGGCCTTTTTTTCGTTGGTGTTTAATTATAGGCGCATTTTGTAATTAAAAACAATTCAATTTTATAAATAAAAAATTTTTTGTTTAGAAAAGCCTCCATTTCTATTTATAACTTTAAAAATCCTGCTTTCACACTATGAAAAATTTTTTTTTTATAATTTTTGCATCGAAGTTCTCCCAAGAATAACGTATCATTATTTTCAATTCATTAGCGCTTTCATACGATTGTTGCATAAATGAATTATTGTTTAAAAAGCGCCCTACACCATTAAGCATATTTAGCCAAAATTAGGACTTGGAAAATGGGGGTCTCCTTCCTTATATCTCTACAGTAACCCTGAAATTCATCCGGGCCATTCAGATTACATTTCATTGCTTAAGATAATTTGAATTGAAAAAATTACATAATATAACATTCTGTCCCTTTTTATTTGACTGGGTTTTAAGCGAAAAAATTATTTACCTGGTGCCTGTTTTGGTCCATATCGTCCGCAAATTGGAAACGTTTTGCCTTATAATTCTATTTAAGCCTCTGGGCGCTCTTCATTTTTGTTCTAATAGAGTTTTTAGTAAAGGTCAAACAGTCCATCTAGAAACATTCTGCGGCAATCCTCGCATTTGATTTTTTTGAATTAGATACCAAATTTGAAATCCATCGCTCATCCCGTTTTAAAAGCTTCTTTGGTCTCCTCACTTTCCCCTTCGGCCGTAAGAATAAAGATTGTTTAAAAAACAAAGATACGCACAACATGGGTAAATCTTTCTAATTCTCTCTCAAAGGCATGTATACTATTCTTATTTTTAAAAAGGATAGTTCTTACCACATTTTCATATTCAGTTAAAAATTTTCCATGAGGGGTCAATCCGTATCAAATCGACCAATGAAAATAAATAAATAAAAATTTGCTATATTTAAAAATTTATAACTAAAAAACTAATGAAGTATCGGTGATGAAATTTTAAACATTTAATACAACATAATAAAGGAATATTTCCTGAACATTTCACATTTGAGACTTAATTAGTTTTTTAGTTATAAATTTTTTAATATAGCAAATTTTTATGTTTCTTCATAATTAGAAAAACAATAAAGTCTCAGTGATGAAATTTTAAATACTTATGACAATATAATGAAGGAATGTTTTTGAAAATTTTTTGTTTTTTTTAATTGTGTGTCTTCTGAGATATTTCAGATTGAAAATGCGCTATTTTGGAAAAATCGGAATATTTGAAGATCCGTTAAAAAAGGGATATAACTCTAAGGCTTGAAACCTTTTAGGGAAGTAGTATACTATAAAGACATTATAAAAAATAAAATTGAAGGTGAGTCTTAGTTCTATCTTTAACATTTTAATTTTAAAAGAGAAGGTTGTTATGGTCTTTAACATGGTTTTTGTTTGAACTAAATATCTTTAAAAACCAAGAAGTTATAGCGATTAACACAAAAAAAGTAAAAAATAAGGTAAACAAAATAAAAAATAAATATTTTGGTCAGCGACCTTTACTAATTAAATTTGTCGATTTGATATGGCATTTCAAAATAATGTATAAATTCATTTTAAAGAAAAAAAACCTAGATAATTAAGTTATGAAAATACATTAATGTAACTCACTTGAAATTGCGAAATCAGTGCATTCTTCAATAATTTTTCATCACACCCGAGGTAGTAACTGCTAGCTCGGCAGAAGTGCGTAGGGTTTACAGGCGACCATGTTCACTGGTACTGACCTTCAACAGAATTGGAGCGATACGTGATCTTTTACTTAGGTAGAAGGGTAGATCACGAAACCTTTACCTGTAGGTTACTCAAAACAAAAACAGCACAAAATATATTTTTATCTCTTTTTTGTATTGTATTGATTTTAAAATTCACTATTATATTAATTACAAAAATAAAACGGGGATCGCCGTCAGCACAAAGCCACGTCAAAGAAACCAAATATGCTGAAACCAATTCTACTTATCTGTAGAGAACCACCATTCCAAAAGCAATCCTTGGTTGCCATTTCGACCCTTCATCTTAATAATTTTGTTTATTAAAAGAATTTCCTACATTAAGTGCAATAAAATAATTAGGTAGTCAGGGATTTCTAAGGATGCGGTTTTTCTAATCCTTTGTCTACCTTGCCATGTTGTACCTTTATGGAAAGGTAAGAAGACGGCAATAAAATAAAAATAAAATAGCGGTGCTTGAATTTCGGAGAATTTTTGTGAAAATGCTGAATTTTAGGTAATCGTAAAACATTTTTTTCACTTTTGGAAGTGACTGTACCTGCAATGGTAGGAGCTAGATCAACATTGTTAACAATTTTGGAAAGTTCATGGGGATAGTAGTTTTTTAGCGTTTGTTTGATGTCGCTGTGTTGGGTAGATCAAAAGATAAAACTTAAAGAGTAATGTTCATACCATGAAAAACTAAAATGTATAAATCACCCTGTAACTCCCAAACGGTTGCGATTGCCCCCTTCACCTTTCTTCTAAGCATGGTAAGACATTTTTTTTTTGTTAAAATGATTCTTTGAATTCGCAAGAATGTAATCCAAGAATTTTTTCTCAAAACTCGATGTTTATGTATTAGTTTTACACACTTTTGTCTGCGCCGGCAGATACCGCGAGTGCTAATTTCAAAACTTTAAACGCGTTTTTCTCGAAACACGATTTTTGAAACTCGGGAGCATGATTGAGAAAAAACTACATTACCGATTTGCAAATATAATTATAAGCATATTTATTAACTAATTCATGGTGTACTGACGTAAAGATTTTTCGATACATGCTTATAAAGAAACATTTACATTCATTTTTGCACTGAAATTTTAAGCGTTTTTTCGATGTTTAACTTTCAGCAACTACCACTTTCGTATAAATTCAAGAACTTCAAATTTTCATACCTTAATTTTTGTAATTTTTTTTTGTTTCAGATGCTTCAGAATTCAGTTATCCTGCTCCCCGTTTTTACATTTAATTTTTAAGTGTCTCAAAAACACTTTACAATTTATAAAGTTCTTAATAAAATAAAAATAGTTTTATGTAAATATCTTGAATAGTTTTTTTATAATCACATTTCAAAAAATGACCTTTTTCTTATCAAATTACCATAAAGTAGATTTGCAGTATTTTGCAGCGAAATGCCTTTAAATTATTTCTTAAGGAGATATATTTTAATAAATGACGTTATTTCCATGACTCCGAATAACAACAATTTAAAGTGGCAAACACAAAGCCATAAGAATGTTATAATGCGGTTTCCGCATTTCTCTCTACAGCCAATTATTCTTATCATACATATGTAACCCATTCAATTGGACGACTAAGAAAGGAAACGTAATTCCAATCTGGAGAAAAATTCATATTTCCTGTAAACTTTTATCCATTTATCTATTTAAAACGTATCCATAAATCCACAAGGACTTCGTGTTCTTGTCTATTGCTGAATATTTTTATAGGCTATAGCGTTCATAGCAATGAACATAAACAGTAGTCTGTAAAAGAAGAATATGCTTCGGGCCAGTCATATTTTACGTATATGACGTGAAGGGTTGGGGCCCATACGTGAACAATTGTATTGGGATGTGAAAAACAAAAGGGCCACTGATCTAGGCATGAATCGTTTCAACTGGAAGGGAAGAACAACGAAATGCATTTATTATACATTCTCGTGTGATGTTCATGGCCAGAATGAATAAATTTCTAAAGAAGAATTAGCACCACGTGTTCCACAGGAATTTTTATTTTCCTTCGCATACAAATAAGTGAGGGGAGATATTTCAGCCGTTTTGTATATGCATACTTGGAGCCATCAGTCTGTTCCGTCACGTCAGATTAGGTAGAATATTTGATTTTCCCATGCAAGATATATTCGATTATTGTGAGTTCTGAAGTGTTTCGAGTCAGTCTAAATATTTTCGAAAGCTACAAATATATCAATAAAACACAAAGGATATTTGAAGGAAAGGTTGTGCTTTCCTGAATGTTTAAGGAAATATTAAAATTTTATAATGGATGCCACCGCATTTGTATTTTAAGGCTCAACAAATTTATCTGATGGTCATTAAATATTCATGTATTAAATTTTTTTGCTAAAACTGAAAATGTTATCATGGTGACTTAGATGAAGAACCTAAAAAAGATTTCACATATCGCTCGTCTCTGAGAATTTAAATTTCTAATAATGGTAAGTAATAACCCCTTGTGGACCATGGGGCGGGAGAAGAACTTCACCCGATTCGAGATAGTGATTCCAAGTGGACCTTCGATTTAAAGTGCACTCCAAACCACTTCTCTCTGCAATCCCCATGGTCTCTGTATCGTGACCTGTTGTCAGCAAAAAAAAAACAACCATGGTTCGCCGACGGTCGGTTTCGAACCTGGGACCTCCGTATTTGCAGGCTGTCACGTTATCACTTACTTATCACATTATCACGTTATCACTTACCCCCCGGGCCCGGGCTTTCAAAAGGGGCCCCGTCATCTAAGTCATCAACAGAAAATTTTTTCCATTTTAATTATTTATATAAAAAAATATTTCACGATCGAAAAAGTGTAATATACTAGACAGATTTTAAATTGAAAGTCAATAATTCGATTGTATATGGGCCCGTAAACGCTTAGTGCCGGGCCAGAAATTCATTTCGCGGGGGCCCGTATGTGGTACCTCCCGGGCCCGAATTTTGTCTCTACGGGCCTGAGTGCACACTATGCTACTATGTGCCCTTTAATGAGGTTCTTATAACAAAAAAATAAAAGGGAATTTCAGATATTGGTATTCTCCATATTTATGTAAATATATCTAAACGTATTTAAAAAATAAGTCTATTATAAGTTTTAGCCACAAAACAAAAACCAATTTAACTATATGAGCCAAGATCATAAGTAATTAACGCATAAATGACTAAGTATGTATTTAGCTAGATCCATGCCTGACGCTAAAGGACGCGGACGGCGAATAGGAATCTTCACATTATATGCATAAGACATTAGCATTTAATTATGTCTCCCAAAGTATGACTGACGAATACATAAAGTCCGAAGGACAGGAGTAAGTCTTTTAGCTAACATAGTTGTAGAAAAAATTCTTAATTTTTCTGAGATATCGATAAACTCTTACTAGGTATGACTTATATGAGTGCGTTATATAATCTAATACAAAAATTTATAAGAAAAGCCTACAATTCAACATAGAACAAAGTTTTGTGTGACTAGTGGTCATGCTTTCAAAAGTGAACTATCGTCCTTTCAATTCTAAAAAATATCAACATCCTCATTTATTTATTTATTTATAAAGCAGATTTGCCAAAGCTGGCTACTACAAGTATGATACATACATATAACAACTTATACCTAAGGTAAAAATAATTATCAAAGTTCAACGATTTGCTTAAGTTGGGTTTTGAGCTGCAACCTGCAACGTCCGAACTCGATGTGGGCCGCAAACTCGTTGAATAGCCGGGACATAGAGGCTATGGGCTCGCGCATACCATATAAGGTTCGTTGGCGAGGCACATGGAGGAAGTCACGATTCCGCAAGGTCCGGGCCGGGACGGAAATGCTCACGTCGTTGAGTAATTCGCCAGAATTGATCGCCCCTGCAACAGATCATATAAAAAAACAATTTTGTAGACCTTGCGTCCCTTTTCAAGTGTGTCAAGGGAAATCAGACTAAGTCTGGCAGGATAAGGAGGGAGGTAGGTAGGGTCGCGCTAGGGGAGGCCGCGAAGGGCGAACCTAAGGAATCTACGTTGAACTGACTCGATTCGGTTAATATGCACTGCGAAGTAAGGATCCCAGACCGGACTGGCGTACTCCAGGATAGGTCTGACGAAAGTGCAGTAGAGAAGCCTTGTCAAATGTTGATCGTCTGGTCCTCGAAGGAGAGACGGGAGTTAAGAAACACCCCCAGGTCATTGATCAAGTCAATCCTGCTTAAGGTGCAACCACCCATGGAGTAGTTGAAGGAAATAGAACGAATCCTACGTGAAAAAGACATAACGGTGCATTTGCTGGCATTCAGTGGAAGACGATTATTGGAGCACCAAATCTCGAAAATGCGCATATCGGAGCTCAGCAGTGCATAGTCATCGTCGCAGGAGACCGCGCGGATGATTTTAGCATCATCAGCATAACACAGTATTCTGGACCTGGGTAGAAGTAACGAGACGTCATTGATGTAAATAATGAAGAGGAGCGGGCCAAGGATGCTACCCTGGGGCACACCAGAGGTGACCGAGATTTCGGTGGATAGGGCGCCACGTACCTTGTCAAGTACCTTCTGATAATTATATCATTTGTAATAAATTGTTATTGCAGCAAATAATATCTATTAAAGAGGAAAATAAAAGTGCAAAACAGTCTGCAAGTAGATATTTGCCTCGTAGAGAAGAAGTCTTTTACTTTCTTCAAAAATAAATATATATTGCTAATTAAGTTTAGTAATGGTAATAGGTCTGAAGCCTATGTATTTAATTAAGCAAAATTATTTGAAGGCTTTTCTAATTTTTAGCATTTTTTCATATTATTTATTCAATAGTGTTTCTATTTTTTTTCTTTCGGTGATATATATATATATATATATATATATATATATATATATAGACTCTAGATTAGAATCCACGTGGGATTCAAGAAAGACAACGAAGGGTCGGTGCAGTAGACGCTCTATAGCCACAAGGGGTTAAAGGAAGCAGTGAGAGAGAGAGTCAACTTGATTGTAGAAGTATTGTCACCACTCGATTATAAATATTCTATTTAAAGAATTCTGTCAGTTATTAAAACTCTTTCTTGTATAAATACTTTTTTTTTAAAAAGAAAGTTAAACCGACTTCACAAAAAGCGCTAAAAAGCACAAAATAATTTTAAATTTTATATCTATTACGACATTTTGAAGTCGGTGCAAATTAAACAAAACAAACAACTATAACAAAAGTATTTAAATGTCCTTCCTTATGATTCCGTGAGCTGAAACGTTTACGTAGTTTTATATATTATCTTCAATTGTGGTTCGTTAGTTGTTTTGCTGCTTTAATATACGCCGACTTCAAAATGTTGTAGTAGGTATAAAATGAAAAATTATTTTATGCTATTTAGCGCTTGTTCTGAAGACGGTTCAAATTTTTTTTAAAAGACTATTTTATTTTGTACATTTTAGTGTCTTCATATATACGACCCGAAGAATGCTGCTCGTACGAACAAAGCAATTGCAAAAGTTGCAGAGGTAATGCACTCGAAATAATAGAAATAGAATTATCCAAATCCGGCAACATATTACGAAATAAGTCACGGTTACCCTTTTATACCCTTACCATAGAAAATTTTTAACATGCCCCTAGTGCGCTACCGTATACTCTCTACAGCAAGAGAGTATTATCGTATTCAGAGCATCATTGTATTCACTTTAGGTACTAAATTGTTCTCACTTATCAATCAGGAAACGTATTCGGCACAATAGAATCAAAATCAACAAACTCAGTTCAACCCTTATGAAGCTCGGCGTCGCCTCTCCTCCAACTTTAGGGGATCACACTCTATACAACCAAAAAGGCAGTGTATATTTGCCTCTCAAATTGCCGTGTACACGGAAGTACACGGAAATACACGGAAAGTACACAGAGGTACACGAAAACTACACGGAAATAACACGAAAGTACACGAAAATTATACGGAAGTACACCGAAATTACAAGTACAAATTTCACGGACTGCACGGAACTACGATAAGTGCAAATATGCAATTCCATATTCAAATTAGGTAATAGTTTATCACAGCCAGTTCTAAATACAGAACTGGCGGGGGGAAGGGAGCAGCCCCCCAGTTAATAAACCAACTAAACGCCTATTAATCAGGTGTACGCAACACGTTGCGTCAAATTTTTATTCGATTTTCTGGGAAGAAGAGGTGTACTAATCAGGCTTTTAGTTGCTGTGGTAAACTATTACAAGTAATATGAATATAGAAGTGATTATTTGCACTTATCGTGTACTTACGTGTAGTTCCGTGTAGTCTGTGAAATTTGTACTTGTCTTCCATGTTCTTTCCGTGTACTTTCGTGTACTTTCCGTGTAATATCCGTGTACTTTCCGTGTATTTCTTTGTACTTTCCGTGTATTTCCGTGTATACGAAAATTACTCGGCAATTTGATTTATCTAAATCAGTCCACACATTACAAAGTTAGGTTTGACCCTCACCCGCAACCCAACCCTGCCAAACAATTCTTTGAAATGGTACCAACCGGTGAGCATACTCTACCCAAGGAAAAAAGAGTAATCCAAATCGGTCCACGCGTCACCAAGTTAGACTACCGCCCTCCCCACCCTCCCTATGACCATTTTCAGCAATGGGGGATCATACTCTATAAAACAAAAAAAGAATCATCGAAATCGGATGGGATGCAAGATAAACTGAAAAAATACAAGTTAGGTTTCTAGCTGCGATGCTAGATAAACTGAAAAAAGCCAGACTTAAGACCACTATGCCTACATTTTTCTTCTTTCTTTGTAATTAAAGGGCTCGCTAAATTAACTTTGTTTCTTTTCTTATTACAGATTTCTCTTAGAAGATCCAGTTCGTCTTATAACAAGTTGTGTGTCACGGAAAATACTTTGGATTAATTTAATAATTTCCTTAATATTAATTTATTTTAAATATGAAATTTTAAGTTTTAAATATTTGGAATAGTTGTCTAATTTTGTATAATTATGACCGGGACGAATAAACTATATTTGCTAAATATATTTTAATATTTTTAAAATTGTTTTTCTTAAAACTATTTTCGGCCTAGACCTAGAATACAATACTAAGACAAATCAAAAGATTTTCTAAGCAAAACCGTCTGCAAAAATATGATTAACAAAAAAGAAAGTTTGCAACTGCAAGCTCTTTCTATTTATGCCTCGCCCTCTTTCTCAATTTCTTCACCCACGTTTTCAGTATCGTCGGCTACTTCTATACGTTCTACCTTCTCTTCTTCTGATTGTCCTTTTATCGTTTCGTTTGTAGGGGATATTTTAAGTTTTTTTTCAGAAGATTTTGTTGAAAGGCGGCGACGAGCATTTTCTTGCTCATCTTCATCCAATATCGAAACCGAATTTGGGATCAATTTTGGTCTACCAAGTTTGGTCTCTTCTACAGTCATATTCACCATGATTGGTAAATACATAGATGCCATTTGTGACTTTAGCTTCTTTGAAGGTGTGCATGAACACGATTTCATGAATTGACCTGGATCCGGGGGAGGATAATCCGGAGTGCGTTGAAAACCATATTGAGGATTACTTTGATATTGGGAAAATTGAGGATAATGTTCAGTTCTCGGAAACATCGCAGGTCCAAGTTGTGGTGTTATTCCCAATGCGTTTTGCATTCCCATTGCAGGATGTTGCTGCATTACAGGATGATGCTGCATTGCAGGATGCTGCTGCATTGCAGGATGCTGCTGCATTGCAACATGCTGATCCATTGCAAAATGTTGCTGCATGGCAGGATGCTGCTGCATTGTCACTGCAGGGTGTGGTGGATATGGCATTGTTGATTGCGTCGGTATTGTTGACTGCATAGGCATTGTTGTTTCCATTTGCATTGGCATACCCATTGCAGATTGATTTTGATACATATCTGAATTCATGAAAAATTGACGTGCTCTCGAGAATCCTGGTGGTAAATTTGCTTGCAACGTAGAACGGGACTCTGCATTATTTAATGTATTAATAAGTTCCTGAGTAGTAAATTGTAGATTCCGAAGAGCATTTTGAAAGTCTCTTTTCGACTGTATCCTACTAACCCCATCTGTAATTATGATAGTTAAATTACGCTTAATTAACGTTAAAGTTATAAAAATACCTCGATACATTGTTTCTAATTTTGTACGGCTTAATTAGAAACGGTAACACCACCAATTTTCATGAGCTTTCGATATGTCAATGCAAATTTCATAAATTTTCCTAAAAATTGAGTAAAATTATAAAACGAAGTAATTTACACAATCGTTGACATATTAAACTAGGCTAGCTAAATTTCAAATTTATTTTTAAAACAAAAATATCGATTAAACGATTTATTTTCGAGCACTGTAAAACGAATTTGATTAACTTAAAGAATTTAGTAAAAACAACTTCTAATTGTTTCACAAAATTTTTTATTAGATACTAACGCGTTTTCGGTAGCTTAGCCACCATCATCAGGTATATAATATTTCTTTAACAAACTGAATATCATTTCAAAAACCAGTGTTTAAAACAAAAACATCGAAGTCGACCAAATTCAAACTAATAAAAATATAAATATGTATATATGTTACATATGCAGAAAACAACTAAACCAGTGATGGTCAAACTCACACTACTTAATGTGAAGAAGGCTTAAAAGCTTTAGAAGCATTTCGTACTGCTTGTTTGATTTAGAACCTTAAAATATTTGCAAGAGGTTGTATATCTTAAGATATTGTACAATTGCTTACAAAACTACTTAAATATGACGATTTTTTAAACTTTTTGTATGCTTTAACAATTAAAAAATGCAAAAACAGGAAACCGAATACAGCCAAACAAGTGCATATACGAATTTAAAAGCTCAAAAGCTCACTTGCCCGAGGTCATAGGTTTGGACATCACTGAACTAAACGCAAGTTAAGCCAACGGAAAAGTGAAAATAAACATTAAGTAAGTTCAGGTTACTCAGTCCAACAAATAAAACATGCCACACTCTATCGGTGCTTCTCCAGAGCTCATCAAGCGGTTCACATATACATGCATGAATAAACACTCCCACGCGTCTAATCTTTGCCTGTTCGGTTCCGCTTTTAAAAGTTTAAAGTCCTCAGTATGGATCTCGTGGTCTATGTATATTATTTAAAATATGCTGTGCAACGCTTGTTCTGTTGCACTTAGCTTTTGCGATCTGCCTATTGTGTTCGCACCATCTCACTCTTACCGTTCTCGATGACTGGCCATATATACTTTATTGGACGATGAGCATTTTAGGGAGTATATGCCGCTCTTATCTAGAGGATCTTCGCTATTCTTTGTTCTACACAAAAAGGCGCCAAGTCTATCTATAGTCGGTGGGACTAACAATTTTCCCATCTTCTTAAAGATGTGGTTGTTGGGCAATACGTAACCGCCAATCTCTTAACTTCACTTCCTTTGCCATCTCCTTTCAAAGTGGTGATATTACACAGCCACACAAAAAGAAATATGTTTTCGGGTCTGGAGGTCAGACCATGTTTACTATATGTTTTCGGGGTCGCTGAATCCGAATTCGAGTTCCAAAAAACCCATGCACGTCAGGGTTCTGACATAACCTCAAAAAACCTCATACAAAATTTTATTCGAGTCCGGGGGTCAGACCATGTTTACCATATGTTTTTGGGGTCGCTGAATCCGAATCCGTTGTCCGAAAAACCCCAGCATGTCAGGATTTTGATTTGCAAAGAAACTCGCAAAATTTATTCATCTGACTTACGACGTGTGTCTGCATCCAGGGCACCTCCTCGCGATGACGGCGGGCAACGGCGTGTGCCTGTGATCCGGCTAAGTCCCTGGATTACGTCTTTCATGCCGTCATGGCAGGCGCACGCAAGCGTTTTACGATGCAGAGAGTCGGATCCTCAGTATCGGCGGCTGGTGAGGGTGAGAAAGCGGGCCCGCAGGCGTCGTCATCAAGCGACCGCAGTTTCACATTAGTTGGTGACTTGGCTAATGTGGAATTTAATGCTACAAGAAAGCGGCCCGAAGTTTCGCAATCACATGATTGTCATGCGAATCATGACAATTTTTGTTACGTTTGTTCCAAATATGAAGTGACATCTTTGCAAAAAACGATTAACGATAATATTTGCAACTTATACAAAGAAATTTTCAAATCAAAGATGGATCAACATAATAGCTGGGTTCCGCGTGTCATTGGTAACATGTGCAAAAAGATGTTGTATCGATGGAAGGCGGACAAAAATAAAGAGAACATCAAATTCATCACTCCAGCAATTTGGAGAAAACCTAATAGCGCAGAGGACTGTTACTTCTGCTTAAATGATATAAAAGGCATCAACATAAAAAACAAACAAATCTTCTGATTGGCGACTCTTTATAGACTCTTCGAAACGAAGTATAAAGGCGGTCTTACTTCACAACACGAGCGTTTATGCTCCTGTACCGATTGCTCATTCTACTTTCATGGAAGAGAAATATGAGAATATGCCAATACTTTTACAGAAAATTCAATGCTGCTTGGACAACAGTCAGGATTCACCAAAAATCCTTGCTATTTGTGTTTGTGGGATAGTAGAAATGGAGAAAATCACTACAGCAAGACGAAACAATGGCCAGTAAGATCATCGCTAACTCCAGGTTCTAATAACATCATCAATGAGTCTCTTGTGGATCCATCGAAAATTCTCATTCCTCCGTTGCATATAAAGCTTGGTCTCATGAAACAATTTGTCAAAGCCCTTGATAAATCAAGGGCATGTTTGCAATACCTTCAATCCACAATTCCGATACTTTCTGAGGCTAAGTTGAAAGAAGGACTATTCGACGGACCACAAATTCGAACTATGTTCAAAGATATAAATTTCATTGGTACAATGAATCGACTTGAGAAAGCAGCCTGGCTTAGTTTTAAAGATGCGGCACAGAACTTTTTAGGAAATAACAAAAGTCCCAAGTATAAAAAGATTGTTGGCAAAATGGTTGAAGATTTTAGAAAGCTAGGATGCCTGATGAATTTGAAATTACATTTTTTGCATGCACATCTAGACAAATTTCCATACAATCTAGGTGATTTTAGTGAAGAGCAAGGCGAACGCTTTCATGGAAACTCGATATCAAGGAAGGTGGGATGAAAATATGATGGCAGATTTCTGTTGGATGTTGAAGCGAGATACACCGAAAGAAGATAGAAATCGTAAATCACTGCATAGATCTTTTGATGAGAAAAGAACCCGCTATAGCAGCAAACAAGAGTCTGACATTTGATTTATGCGTCTGGTTTTTAGATCGTCTATTCCAATCGTTTAATTTTTGAGTTCGTATACTTAAGTCATTCGATTCCTATTGTAGTCATGTAACTAGTCATTTATTCTAGTAGTTAAGAATTCTACACATCATTTTTCATATTGTAGATGTATACAATTCATTAATCTAATCATTTATTTATTCTTGGTAATCATTCCACAAATTCAAATTTTTGTTGCCAAAAGCCCTTATAAGGGCTATATGATGTACAAAATCCGATCGTGCAACCTCCTCGCGGTGTACATCGGGTAGCGCTAATGCCGACGGTCCTACATATATACCTTTGTTTTGTGGAGTAGGTAAATAGGGTTTATGGGTTGAACTGATTTTTGTTCAATATACGGCTAAAGTCAAAACGTTGAAGCGTTAAATAGCTTAGATAACGGGATATTTTGAAGGTTATGTCAACAAACTGACATGCTGGGGTTTTTTGGACGACGGATTCATATTCAGCGACCCCGAAAACATATAGTAAGCATGGTCTGACCAATTATTTCAACTATCAATTATTTTTGGCTTATAGCCATTCATCATGGCCGTGTCGTTAATAAATTTAAATTCCATTTCGTAATCTAAATCTGTCATAGGAATATTCAACAATCGGTGGATCATCGAATTAAAAGCAGACATTTTATATTGATAAGAATGGTTGGAATCAGAAGTTATAAACCTGCGCATACTGGTAGGCTTCCTATACAGGGTGTTTCAGATCTGACGTGCCAAAATGAGTAGGGTGATAGATCTTAAGTAGATAAAAAAAATTTTAGTTCAGGGAGGGGCGGGGGGCCAATGTCAACCGTTTGGGAGTTACAGGGTGATTCAAAAATGTCAGTTTTTCTTGGTATGCACATTACTCTTTTATTTTTATCTTTTAATCTAGCCAACAAAACGATATCAAACAAACGCTAATGACCTTTCCAAAAATGTCAACACTACTGATCTAAATCATACCATTGCACGTACAGTTACTTCCAAAAGTGAAAAAAATAGTTTCCGATTACCCAAAATTCAGCATTTTACCAAATTTTTTCGGAAATTCATGTAATTAGTATAATTTATTTTTATTTTTATTGGATGGGTAATCTTATTAACTTTCCGAAAAGGTGCAACATGTCCACGTAGAAAAAATATGTAGAAATTTATACTGAGAAATCCTATCGGAGAATATTATAAAAATTAACAAATTAAAGATATTAAACTCAAATTAATTCTAAAATGCTTTTTATTGAACTTACAAATAATTACAATTAATCTTGATAAGTACCAAAAGCCGTTCAAAATGTCCACCGCCACCTTGGAAGCATTTCAACAATCTCCTTCTAAGTCCTTGTTTAAGGCGTATTGCAGCCAGCCTCTCCCGTATTTTCGTTGCTGCATTCCCAATTCGGCTAACTAAATCCTCCCTATTGTAAACTGGGCTTGAATAAACTTCATCCTTCATTGTTCTCCATAAAAAAAAGTCCAATGGGGTAAGGTATGCAGATCTAGCAGGCCAAGGAATCGGTGCACCTCGTCCAATCCAGTGGTTAGGAAATTTTTCACTTAGTGTTACCTTCACAATATTAGCCATATGTGCTGGTACTCCATCGTGTTGGTGAAACATTCCCCTTAGATTATCCAAAGGGTTCTCCTCTATTAGATCTGGCAGTGTATTGTCAAAAAAGTCCGCATTAATTTCACTATTAAGCACTTGCGACAAAATGAATGGTCCTACCAAATGGTTGCCGATGATACCAGTCGAAACATTGACAATGAATCTCTGCTGGAATTAGGTAATCTTTGCTCTGTGTGGGTTAGTGTTCGACCAGGTATGGAAGTTATAGAAGTTCGTGATATCATTCCTGGTGAATTGACATTCATCTGTACTCAGAATTCGGTCCAGAAACGCTCTGTCGTCAATGTCGCGTTCCAAAAGCCAAGTGCTAAATTTCATTTTTCTCTCGGAATCTCCTTCCAGTAATCCTTGGGCTGGGTGATGATGATATGGACGTAATCTCCCCCGATGAGTAACCCTCCAAACCTTAGATGAAGATACTCCTAATCGCCTTGCGACTCGTTTCGTGCTCGTCTCAAGGTCCTACCTGACGATGGTGATTATTTGCTGCTCGATGTCGGCGGAAGTTCCCGAAGTTTTGGGTCGTGTCTCCTTGTCTACTGTTTTGATCAGGATATCCAAGAACGGGAGGCTTTTATTTTGTTCTATCTCACACGTAAATTTAATTGACGGAAACAAATTGCTGAGTTGATTCAAATGAGAGGAGACCTCTTTTTTCTTAACCACTGCGAAGACATCATCCACATATTAATGCCAAATTCGTGGAAACCAAGGCTTTTCTTTGCACTGTGTTTCTAAGTAGCTTATGAAGATGTCAGATGTACAAAATGGAGCCAGCGCACACCCCATTGCTGTGCCATCAATTTGTTTATAAATCTTTCCTCTAAATATGAAATAGTTGTGGTTCAAGCATAATCTTGCTAATTCTATCGGCATCGTGCTTCATTCATTACTAATATCTTGGTCCACCAATCATCTATCTAAGAATTCAAATGTGTCCTTCAAAAGGACACTAGGGAAAAGAGCCACCACATCAAACGAACATAACACTTCATCATCCTAAAAAGACACTTGCCTTATTTTTTCCACGAAATCAAAAGAATTTTTAACTAACATATTTAACGGCCGCATTAAATTGCGGAACTCAGTCACCAACCACTTAGCCAATTTCTTAGACGGGGAATTAATATTTGAACAATAGGCCTCATACTGTTGCCAGGCTTATGAATTTTAGGTAGACCATACAATTTTGGGCATTTGGGGTTAGAAACTAATAATTTCTTTTGCCTGGCCCAACCTAGCTCAATCCTATATTTATTTAGCACTTTTAAAGTCTCTCTCACCATTCTAGTCACTGGATTCCTAATCTCAACATAATCACCCTCATTGATTCACTCTTGTTCAAAATAACGATATTGTTACTTTTATCTGCTTTCATATAGTAACAATCTTTTGTTTTTAAGGTCTTTATGATGCGACTGAAGTTGAAGCTGCCACTACTATTGATGATGGGAATGACACTTCTCCTAACCTGTGGAGTGTAAATCTTATAGCTGTTTCAATGTCCTTTTTTTTATACGATGAGGCCAAATCCTAGGGGACAACCCTTTGTGCGTTAGCATGGTTTAGGCCGGAAGGGAATTAGAGTAAGGGGAGTGAGGAAGCTTGAGTCAAAAGCTCAAGGGGAGATCTGGTCTCGCACCCGGGGCCCATGGCATGGTGGTGCGGCTCAACGCATTGATCCAACTTCATCTCCTTAAAATTCTTTAAATCCTTTTTGTTAAATTCCATATCACGGAGAGCAAATTTTAGGCCTTTATTTAACACCATCAATTCAGAAGGAGTATAAAATATATAAGTTCCATGAATTCTTTAAACAAATGACTTAAAACAAAATGCATATTTCTGTAGTTCAATAATTAATGACTTTTCTCCTTTCAGATTCATGTTTTGTTCTTCGTCCTCCAGAGAAGCTTGAAGGTTGGATTTTCTTAACATCGCATCGTTGGTTCTTCGATTTTTTTAACATCGCATTTGGGCAATTCAGACCATTGTTTTATCTCCGTCCAATTTATCCACCTCCTCTCTGACAACCACCAACCTAAATTGCACCAAAAGATTAGTTTGGTATTATAAAAATGCCGTGGACCTTATAAATATCTCAGAGAGCTGGGTTGGTCGGATTGCTCTTCTATGAGAAACGTTAACAAAAGCACCGATTTAATCTTGAACATCCTATGGTTTGGAACGCATCGCTTTATTCCACAAAGCTTCGAAAACATCAAACCAACTAACAACAATTGGTTCAATAATGTCTATTTCATGCCATAAAACACAAGGAAGCAGCCTTCCAGGCATATAAATTGTGCCCTTCAGAGGAATTGAGACATATCTAAATCGCTGCGCGGAATATTTGCAAGTCAGTTATTAGTCGGGCAAAGTTTCGACCAGAGCGTGAGACGGAAGGTATTTTCTACTTACAAGGGTACAGTGGCCTCCAAAAGTAAGTTGACACCCGAGCAGTTGCAAGAAAACATACTTCTATGAAAATTTTGTGTGTAAGGAGAAGGTTTAAATAAAAATAAAAATGATTTAAACAATATTTGGAGTTTTTAATATTAGTTTTATCACATTTTGGGCTTTGTTACTTAAATTATAAAAAAAACTGGTACAAAACTAAAGAATTCTCAATAATTTGCAATACCAAGTGTAAGTTGACAGTCCAACATTTTTAATTTTTATAATGCTGTAGGAACATCTAATATTTTGTATGTCCTCCAGAATTATTAATGACAGCTTCTAATCTATTTGGCATCTGTCAACAAGTTTTTTTAAAGATTTGGATGGAATTTCCCGGTAAGTTTCGATTAGCTTATCTTTAAACAGACGTTTACTTTTTCTGCCATCTTTCGGGATTCTCTAGTTCATCCCATAAATGTTCTATGATATTCAAGTTAGGTGGCATAGATGGCCAATCCAAGACGACGACTCCGTTTTCTTCTAAATACTTCTTAGTAGCTCTCGCGGAATGTTTGGGGTAATTGTCGTGTTGGAAGATAAATTCGTGACCTATTCCCATTTCATTGGCAGAAGTGAAGAGGTTTTCATTTAAAATATCACAATACTTAATTTGTAACGCGTGGACCAATTTGGATGGTTCTTTTTTTGTTGTACAGAGGATGATCCCCCATTGCTAATAGAAGAAAAAAATTTGGCCTAGGATGGGGTGAGGTGGGAGGAGTAGTCTAGCATCGTAACGCGTGGTCCGATTTGAATGGTTCCTTTGTTGTTATATAGAGTATGATCCCCCATTCCTTATAGGGGGATAATTTGGTTCTATGGTGGTGGCGGTGGAAGGGGAGGGGGAGGGGTAGTCTAATTTCGTAACCCTTGTATAAATTTCGATGATTCTTTGTCTGTTGGGTAGAGTTTGTGCCCCGATTGATATCGCGGGAAAAAAAATTTTGATGAGAGGGGGGGGGGGGGGGGGGGAGTTGAATCTAACTTGTTAACGAGTGGACCGATTTGGATGGTTCTATTTTTGTTGTACAGAGTAGAAGGCACTAAAAAGTGAAAAATAAAATAGTTTTTAAAAAAAAATTTAACCGACTTCACAAAAAGCGCTAGAAAGCATAAAATAATTTTTAATTTTATATCTATTACGAAATGTTGAAGTCGGTGCAAATTAAAGAAACAAAACAACTACCCAACCATAATCGAAGATACTATATAAATTTACCTAAACGTTTCAACTCAAGGGATCATAAAAAAGGACGATTAAATACTTTTTGTGTAGTTTGGTTTGTTTCTTTAATTTGCACCGACTTAAAAATGTCGTAATAGATATAAAATTAAAAATTATCTTATGCTATTTGTAAAGTCGGTTAAATTTTTTTTTATAAAACTCCCGGACAATTTGTGAAATAACTGCCAACTTTAATTATATACAAGCAACGTCTAATATTTTTAACCGACTTCCCAAAAACAAAGAGGTTCTAAGTTCGACGTGTACTTTTTTTTAAGTAACGCGTTGACCGATTTTGATGATTCCTTTTTTTTTGTAGAGCATGTTCCCAGATGGGAGTATCTATATGTATTCTGCGAAGAATTGTGGGTTGTGGTGAGAGTTGGAGGAGGGACAGCGCATAGCTTCATAAGGCATTTTGATTCTGTTGTACAGAATACGTTTCCTGATTGATATATGATAGCAAAGCGATAAGCATGCTTACTAACTAAAACAGGAAATCCAATGGAAATAAATATTTAAGTAGGTATAGAAATATAAATGCTTTTGTTCTTTTTATTCATATAAGATACATCATAAAATTCCCAAAATGCATTACCTGGTCAACATCCTTTTTTAAGTCTTCGCTAGGCGGGAGAACAACCACCCGATTCGAGACAACGATTGCAAGTGAACCTACAATTTAAAGTGGATTCAGAACCCCTGATACTTTCTCAGCACCCCTGTTGTCAGCAGGTGGGTCGCAGTGGGTGGGATTCGAACCTGAGTCTTCCGGAATGGAAGGTCGATGTAGCGCAAGCTACACGTATTATTTTTCTTTGTAATTTAACATAAAAAGGAATTTCTAGATAATTACTAAGATTTCCGCTTTGATACTATTCAAACAGACTGTACTGCCAAAATATATTTTACTTAACCTGTACACTTTTTCTACACTTTGGAATTCCTAATAATCAATTAAAATTAAAATTCAAATAAATTTATTAACATATAGATTTCTATTACATCTCTTGTCTAATTACATTCTTAATTTAACTTTTATTGTAACATTTTTAATTTTTTTTTTAATATTTCATATTTCTTAGATTTTATTTATTCCATTAATAATTTCTATAATAATAATAAAATAATTCTTCCCTGTTTTCTAATAATCATTTCTTCATAGACAGAAAATACTGCACAGAGAAAATTTTAAACAACAGGCTTTCTCTTTATTTAAAAAAAAATCAAATTACATCAAATATTTTCTATTAGGTAAAAAAAGAAGTGACGGGATTTTGAAGGCTCAAACTAAAGGTACTACGCTCTCCTGAAACCACATTATATCTAGCATCATGCAGCCTCATACGCTTCAGTCGACACGTTATCACTTACTCCATCGACGACTTACCACAATTAAAGCTGATTATTAGTCAACAACTTTTGAAAGAAATTATTAAAAATGTTTTGAATGAAACATTTATTAAGGAATAACCCAACGCAAGCAAAGAATTTAAAAAAAAATTAAAATTCACCAAAACTAAACCGAAATTAAAAAAATTCTATGTGGCATTTTTGGCTCAATCAACTCATCGAAAAAAATATTAAATTCGCCAAAACTAAACTGAAATTCAAAAAATTTTATGTAGCATATTCGGCTGAAAATCATGTCTACGTTCGCATTCTTTAGTATTGCAAAGTCCTTTTGGAACACCCTGTATAGACGTAATAAGTAAATCACAAAAACTACTACTGTCGTTGCCTGAAAGAAATAATACGACGATAATTATTTGATCTATCCTTTGTTTTATTTTTTTTATTGTGCAAGATTAACCGAAAATATCTTCAAGATCTAATTAAATGCATTAGTTGTAAAAATATTTTTATTATTTCGTTAAATGAAAAAAATGGGATATATAGTATGTAGCTCTTACAAGGTAAATTACATATCTAAAATAATAAGATTATATTTGAATTTACATTCTTAGCGCATAGAACAACCTCTGCTGCGTGCCAGATGGCCTAAAGAACATCAACACTGGACTTTATGCCAATGGGATTCTGTAATTTGCAGTGATGAGTCACGGTTTGAGTGTCTGCCAGGTGATTCTAGAAGCAGAGTGACAAAAAATAGATTTTAAAAAAAAAGTTAAGCCAACTTCACAAAAAACGCTAAAAAGCATAAAATAATTTTTAATTTTATATCTATTACGACATTTTGAAGTCAGTGCAAAACAAACAAACCAAACAACTACAACAAAAATATTTAATCGTCATTTATTATGATCCCGTAAGCTGAAACGTTCAGGTAGTATTATGTATTATTTTCAATTGTGGTACGGCAGTTGTTTTATTTGTTTAATTTGCACCGACTTCAAAATGTCGTAATAGATATAAAATTAAAAATTATTTTATGCTTTTTAGCGTTTTTTGTGAAGTCGGTTCAACTTTTTTTTTAAAAGCTATTTTATTTTTCACTTTTTAGTGTCTTTTACTCTATACAGCGAAGAGAGAACCATCCAAATCCTCCATTCCACAAAATTTTTTTTCTCATGGTATCAATCAAGAAACATACTCTACGAACAGAAAAGAAATCATCGAAATCGGCCAACGCGTTTCGAAGTTACTACACCTCCCCCTCTCCCACCACCACTAAATGACCAAATTATTCTCCTATTAGTATTAGGGGATTACACTCTGTACAACAGCAAAAGAACCATCCAAATCGGTAAACGCGTTACAGAGTTAGATTCCACCCCCCTTCTCCCACCCCAACCTCACCAAAAATTGTTTTCTCGTGGTATCAACCAGGGAGTATACTCATCGGTCCACGCGTTACGAAGTTAGACTACTCCTCCCCCACCTTGGACCAAATTATACTTCAATTAGCAATGGGGGGTCAAACTCTAGACAACAGCAAAAGAACCATCCAAATCGGTTCGCTGTTACAAATTTAGGTTCCACCCCCCTAACTACCAACATTTCTTCTCTCGTGATATCAACCAGGGAGTATAGTTTACCCAACAGAAGAAGAATTATCTATCCAAATCGGTCAACGCGTTACGAAGTTAGACTACTCCTCCCTCACTCCCACCTCTCACCCTAGGACCAAACTATTCTTCTATTAGCACACACTCTATACAACAGAAAAAAAACCATCGAAATCTGACCACGTGTTACAAAATTACGTTCCACCCCTACCCGCCACCACCACCCTACCAACATTTTTTTCTCGTGGTAACAACCATGGAACATACTCTACTCAACAGAAAAAAAAATTATCCAAAACGGTCCACGCCTTACGAAGTTTGACTACCCCTCCCCCCAAATCGGGTCAAATCGGTCCACGCGTTACAAAGTAAGGTTTCACCCCCACTCCTTATCCACACCCTACCAAAAATTCCGTGAACATACTTTATCCAAAAAAAAAAAAGAATTAACAAAATCGGTCGACGCGTTACGAAGTTATGCCTGGTCAGACATAAAAAACAAAAATTGATAAAAAAAAATACGCGTCGAACTAAGAACCTCTTTGTTTTTGGGAAGTCGGTTAAAAAGAGGAGAAGAATTTAACTCAAATTGCCTTAAAATAAAAGTAATATCTCCTTGTTCGGTAACGCATATCCTTCGGAGGTGTTGGCAACCTACACCTTGTTGACGGAATGGTTAATGCTGTAAAATATGAAAATATTCTTGAACAGCATTTTTGATTCCATCAATTCCGAAGCGGCTAAATGATAATGAAATAGCACCTTTACAATTGCTAGCCAATATTCCGGACCTATCACCTATAAAAGTATTATGGGGAACAATGAAGAGGAAATCTGCCGAGATCTCTAACTGAATTAAAAAATAAATTATGTAATAATTTTAGTTCTCAGGATTGTAAACCTCTAGTTCATTAAATTCCTCAATGATTGAGAGTCGTCATAAAACGTAAAGGAGACGTAACAAAGTGGTGTTGCTATGTGTTTATTGCTATAGGTCAACTATTCTTCATCGAAACCAGGGTAGGCCAACATTTTTGCAACTGTTACATTCATATTAAACTGTTATATTTTTGAAAATAAATTATTTTAGTTTCTTTTTTATGTTTATGAGTGAATATATTGTTGTTTCAAAAAAACACTTCTTCGTTTTAGAGCTACATGAACATTTCATAATACTCAATTATAAATATTCAAGAAAGAGAAAATTTGTACACACGCCGATCATTCCGCAACAGAGTAGTACCTCTTTTGTAGTTAGGTTATTCATGTGGAATGTATTATTATAGGAATGCATTATTCTACAACTCTGATAGTTTACTATTTTTGAGTAAACCGCGAATTAATTTGTACTCAAAAATGTGTTGTTAACTTGCACTTGAATCACATATTGCGTATCACTTATTTGCTTGTGCACAACCTCTATTATATTTCATCACAGTCAATTTCCGTTAGTGTTGATTGCTAAGTAAAAAAAAATCATTAAACACCCCTGACACACCCAACGCCATCCCCTGCAGATTGCTCCTTGATACATACATAGGAACAAACTGCAACATCCAAATGAAGGGCACAGAAAAATCCATACAAAAATTATAAGTGAACATAAAGATTTCTTTCGATATTACACTGACGGTTCAAAATTATTTAGTCAAGTAACAGCGGCAGTTATCAAATTTAATATAAATCAAGAAATTGCAAGTGAACAGTTTAGATTCGTCCTACAACAAAATTCTTCAGTTTTTGAAGCTGAACTTGAAGCAATAATTCAAGCACTAAACATGATTAGAACAAACAAACAACGTGCAATCATACTCAGTGATTCAAAAAGCTGTGTAGAAGCTATTAAATGCAACAAAAACCAAGAACCCATAGTTGTCGGGGCAAGAAATTATATTATTATGGAACAAGGAAATATTAAATTAATGTGGATAACAGCGCACGTGGGTATCTTAGGTAATGAACTGGCTGATCGGACGGCGAAAGAATTAGTTAATGAATTGAAGAAAATTCACTTTCCCCAAACCAAGGCCCTTGTTAACAGGACAGCAAAAACCAAATTCTACGTTGAAAAGCTAGAAGAATGGAGTAGGAACACAACATTTTTAGCATCACATTGGCCAAACATGTTTCCTCCAAGTTATCCAAATTATCTATCAAGAGCAGAACAATCCAAAATTGTGAGGTTAAGAACTGGACACACTTTTTTCGCAAAAAATCACTTGTTCACAAGAACACCAGCTCCTGGATGCATTACGTGCCAGAAGACATTGACTGTACAACACACACTGACGGAATGCGTCGTTTCAAGGAGCAGCCTGCAGGGTGAATTCCCACCACTACAGAGACTACTCAATCCAAAAAATTTTAAATTATTAAAGATAATCTTGAAAAAACACAACATCTATCATCTCATTTAACACACACACAACACCACAAACATCAAAACATCTAAATTTAAGTTAAAAAAAGGATTTATAATTAGTAACACAAAATTGAAAACAGAAATTTTATAAAAGCGCACTATATGGGTACGTTTCCGAATGTGCTTAAATATTAATTATTGAATGTAAATTGTTTTGTTATATTCAATAAAATTGTATTCTATTTTTCTATTCATTTTTGATTTGGATATGAAAATAGTCTAAATAAGTATTTTGAACTTTATTTTAAAATTTTCAATTTGTTTATAGCTGAACCTTAATGCAAATAACGAAAAGAAATAAATTTTAAAGTTTTCAGTCTCTAGTTGCCGTAAGCCCTTGTGGTGCATGGGGCGGGAGAAATATTTAATCTGTTGCCATCAGAAAACAACCGTGGGCCGGCGCCGGTGAGATTTCAACCTGGGACCCCCGGGTTGGAAGACCGACACGTTATCACTTACTCCACCAACGACTTAAGGATTTGTAGCTAGTATAAAAATACTTTCCTGATCTAGAAATAAATTTTACAGGAATTAAGGAAACAAACTCTACAACAAACTGAAAATATGCATCCTTTGAGATTTTAAGCCCCATCCTTAATCAGTTTATGAAATAAACGTTTTATCCACTTGCAAAGCTCGAGGTGCTCATAAATACCGTCGCGAACAAATGTTGAAAACCAGAAAAATAACCACATAAAAGCGATTTTTTACTGTTATAACCGTTGCAGAAAGGCTCACCCTAAAGGTAATTTCGCTGCTCTAGCAATCAAGCAAAGATCTACTGGAAAGCAAAGAAATAACAGGAAAATTGTAAAGAAAAAACAAAACGTTCTCTTCTGGGGAGTACTTAACGAAATTGAAATTTTTAATGTTTTTATGTAAAACTTTTGGCCTAGCATTTGTTGGCAGAACGTGGCTATCAGCGGCTTCCCCTACACTGGTAGACTTCGGTAAATAGTAGCTACTGGGCCGCCGGCATTCTGCAGCAAGTATGCGAGCTATACATTACACTATAGGGTTGCATGCCTGTCTAGCACAGAGTCTACGGTGGCTACGTGAAAGAGTCAGCCAACACTTTTCCAGTAAAGGGAAGGTACTATGTTGTCTCCGGAAGTTCGTTTTACGACTTCTCTTGTTTTTGGAGCAGTAAGTTTTTCACAGAAAAGGAGCTTTTTGGGTTAATTAAAAGAACAAAGGTTACATACGCTGTGCAGCTGCAATGTTCGGCATGCAATCAGGAAGATGAATTGTTTTTGGTGTTCTTCGGCGTCTACTGATGCCTTTTTGGAATTCCACGTTATCATCGGTATTTGATGCTAACTTTTTGTATTCATTGAAAACTCGCAAACTACACCTTCTAGACAAAGGAATCACCTTCTCAAAATTTACGCAAAAGTCAATTATAGGTGTACGCCGAACTTAAGCGGTTTTTCTGCTTATTTGCTGATAAGTGCGAAAACCTACATTGCTGGAATTAATTTTATATTATTGCTGCCAACAGACTAAGCGAAATTCCTGTGGTGGAAGACTGTCAACAGTTTGCTGGTGAACATCATTACTGCGTGAGTCGAAACGTTCAACTAGGTAAGCGTACCTCTTTTGTAAAGAAATTACATCCATAGTAATTTTCTCAACTGTTGAAATCAAGTATTTTCATAGCTATTCAATAATCACAATCACAAATTTTCAGTACAATCTGTATGGGGCTAAGAGAAATCATTTTATACCTTTTAGTCTGTTTTTAAAACTGTCAACAGTATCGGAAGTTAGGAGACACATTCCCTATTTTTCACCATTAAGTACTACACTTGGAAAGACAATAAATTTAGTTGATCGAGGAAATGTGAAGATGTTTTTCAAGACTTGAAGACGAAACTCCTAAGAGTCCCAATACAAATGTGCCCAGATTTTGCTGTTCCTTTCATCGGACACGTACGCTGCGGGCTATGGGCTAGGTGCGGTATTGGCCCAAAACATTAATGGTACCCACCACGGAGCGGGAATCTCTAGCTGTTTTATGGGTAATGGATAAACTCGGACCGTTATTAGAGTGGTTTACTATCGGATCATGCATCGCTTATGTGGCTGCAAAGTTTGAAAGGCCATACGGGTAGGATCGCAAGATCGGTCATACTTTTAACTTCCCACATATAGGGAAGTTATTGTAATGGGCCCGATTTTCAAAATTTATAGTTTTAAAATTTTTTTACATTTCAAAGTCACCATAGCGTTTTACGCATGTTTTTGAACACATGTATGTGTGTGTGTGTGTGTGTGTACGTACGTACGTACGTACGTTCGGACCCACTTTTTTCGACAACGATATCCGGCGAACAAAAAATGATAATGACTTCGCTATGGTGCCATTCGAAGCGTATTATTATCAATAAGAGCTGAAAGAAATTTAATCAATTTCGGTTCAGCCGTTTTTTTGTTTAAACAAAAAAACTGAAAAAAAAGTTGATTTTAGACTTTCTTGAAAAGGATTTCTTCGATATAATATGTTCTGATGACGATCGGGACATCAAAAAGTCGGATAATAACAATTTATTATGAACAGAAATTGTTTATAATGATGAAAAATTGTTTATAACAATAAATAATTGTTTATAACAATAATAAATTTATAATCATTAAAAATGGTTTTACCTGGTTGAAAATTAATTATGAAAATTGGAGATTGAATACAAAATTGAAGATTGTTCATAGCAATTGAAAATTATTATAAACAATGAAAAATTCTTATAAACAATTGAAATTTTTTTTATCACAAAAAATTTCTTTTAAACATAAACTTTGTTTATATCAATTAAAAATAGTCTATAACAATTAAGAATTGTTCATATCAATTCAAAATAGTTTATAACAATTCAAAATTATTAATAACAAATGAATTCCAAACAGAGTGCATTTATTTGGTTTTTATTAAAAAATAATGCTGTAACGGAATAATTTTTAAAAAATTTAAGCATAGAGTTACCTGTGTGTGTGGGTCTTCATTGCTAGGGTATTGCCCGCTAGTTTAGGGGGTTCGAAGGCTTCGATCACTCTCCTCTTTGTGAATAGGATTGTCTCCGTCTTCTGAGGATTGAACGATAAACCACAGTTCTTCGTCCACCTGTTGAGTTTACCTAGTGCCCTTTCCATTAACTCGCTCATGGTGCTTAGGAACTTTCCTGATACCAGTAAGGCCAGGTCGTCTGCATAAGCCACCACCTTTATCCCATTCCCTGTTACTAAGTGACTGCTCAACCGATCTTACTACTGCATGCAGCGCAGTGTCGACTGACTTCCCCTTTGTATATGCGCGCTGGGAGCCACTGACCTCTCTTGGTAAAATACGCTCACGCAAGTATACGTCGAGAAGTCTTTCTAATGTTTTGAGTAAAAACGAGGAAAGGCTAATTGGTCTGAAGTCCTTAGCGATTATTTTTCCTGCCTTGGGGATTAAGATCACCTTGACCTGTCTCCATGCTAGAGGGACATAGGAGTGGGAGAGGCAACTTATAAATATCACCCTAAGCCACGGAATAACTGAAGCCTGTGCTTTTTGCAGCATGATAGGCCAGATCCCGTCTATTCCTGGTGACTTGTATGGCGCAAAAGTTTTAAGTCCCCATTCAACCTTGTCTTGTGCTACTATGTAGCTGGCGGAGTCTAGGCTTGGTAGCTCCGATCTAGCCGGCCTACCAGCATAACTCGCCGCCCTGTTTTCATCCGAGTTACCGGGAAAATGCGTGCTCATAAGCAGTTCCAGTGTCTCCTCTGCCGATTCTGTAAAGGAACCAACGTCCCGCATCTAGAAAGAGGGAACACTGGGACTGCTTGCGAGGGCCTTCCTGAGCCAAGCAGATTCGCTTGCACTCTCAATGGACTCACAAAAAGCCCTCCATGATGTGCGTTTGGTTTTTTTAATGGAGTTTTTATACTCTTTAAGACCCCTTTTATAGGCGGTCCAATCCTCAGCTGTTTTTGCTAATTTAGATCTATTGAAAAGCCTCCGCGCCTCCCGTCTTAGCGCGCTCAGGCTCCTGCTCCACCAAGCGGGGTAAGACTTCTTGGGTGGTTTGCTTAGCGGAAAGCTTTTCTTGAAGGCGTCAGTACAAGCTTTCGATAATTTCTCCACTGAAGCATCAATGGATATGGTGTTTTCGAGAATCTCGCAAGTTGGCGCTGGAACGCTTTGCGCTACACGTCTTTTGAATTCATCCCAGTCTGCTCTGACCGGGTTTCTAAAGGGGATTCGAGGATCTGGTAGGAGGTTGATTCTGAAACGTATCCAGCAGTGGTCCGAAAACGACCTCTTTCCCGATACTCTCCAGTCCTCCACCTTTAGATCATTTGACTCCGTTACGAGTGTCATATCTAAAACCTCTTCCCTATTTGCTGTAATAAATGTGGGCCTGTTGCCCCTGTTACAGATACTAAGTTTAGAATTAAAATGAAGTTAAATAGAGACTCACCACGTTCGTTGATGTCCGTGCTTCCCCAAACCGAATGGTGTGCGTTGGCGTCGCAATCCAACAACAGGTCTTGTCTCCCTTCATCCGCTGCTTTCACCAGTGTGTGAACCTCAGTAGGTGGGATGCAGACGTCATGCGCCATGTACGCCGAAGCGATCCATGTAGGCGCCATGCTGCTGCCCTCCCATTGAACTACTGTGAGGTCGTTAGTGCTGTAATTAGACAATAAAAATAAATTAATGCCCTTCCTGGCCAGAATACAAGTTCTCGGCTTACCTGCGGCTTACTTACTGTGCTTTAATCCCAGTATGGCGTCTTCCTTGACCCACGGCTCTTGGATTGAAGCAACATCTATGTTCTCCTCCGCTAGGAGGATAAGTAAGCTCTCCGATGCTAGCTTACTGTGGTGGAGGTTGATTTGGACCACCTGCATCCTCAGTGCTCGTCTCCTCCCGGTGAGGCCCCCCTAGTTCCTGAACCTGAGGTTCAACCTCCATCTCTTCTAGCTGGTTTCCCAGCCTCCGCTCCGGTTGCTGCCACCTCCATTGGCTCGGGTTTCCCAGGACGTTCCTGTTGCGTCCCCCGATAGACGTTTACCGTCACCTAACTGAAGCCACAGTGCAGCTTAAATTCTGCACGCTTCATCTGTCAACTGCAGGATGACATTCCTCCCCCTCTGCTTCGGCTCGTCCATCCGAAGGACTTTCCAGTCCCCGCAAGGAATAGTGGGGTTCTGCGATCCCAGAACCGCCAATAGCTGTTTTGCTGGTAAGACAGGCTCTGGCAACCAGATCCTCCCCCTCGGATGACCTGTAGCTTTGCCTTGTCCCATACCGCCCCCAGCTTGGACACGGTGCTTCTCAGGAAGTCCAGTGAAAACTGATCCTTGCAACAGAACAGCTTCACTCCCCTCAGCCAGCCAGCCGTGTCATATTGTGGGACAGGTCCTCCCGGCTTTGACGCTAGGTGTTCCATTAGGACCGCCATAAGCTTTCTCTCCACCAAGAGCATCTGATCCGCCGTGAGCTTCCACTCTTTGTTGCCAGTGTCTACCACTGCAACTTTCAGGTAGCTACGGGCGGCCTCCGCCATCGTCAAAGTTGTACCTTTGTTACTCATACCTGAGGTTGATGGCCTTGGTGGGCTTTTGATTCCCATCGCCGCCGATTTCTCGACTCCCCCATCCTTAGGTGCTACCGCATTCTTCAGACGGTTAGCGACATAGCTCTTTGTAGCTGCTGAACAGCTTGCAGCGCCCTTCGCAGGTGTCCTGGAAGTCCTACTGGTATTACCATGAACAGGGTTCTGTCGGACTTCTTTTGTTTTCTTGGCGGAGTTTTCCACCTCATCTAAGGAACGCGCCCTTTTACACGCCTTTTCCGTGATAGAGGCACTTCCCTGAGGTTTGTCGCCTTCGCCAGGTTTCCTATATGTATAGGGGACATGGTATGGATCTGATGCCAGGAGATTTCTCGCCCGCATCATTTCCCTCCTGTCCCTTTGGCTGATGGACGCCGGGTCCATCTTCTCCAGCTTCATCAGGACATGGCGTGCCTTTTGGCACCGCCTTCTCTTCTTCAGTCCTTCCGAAATTTTCTTCCGTGGCTACTTAAGACCGGATTTATCCCCCTGGTCCTTGCCTGGCGATTCTCGCTCGGGCTCGCCACCTCCCCTACGCTGCCTTCAATGTCCGTTAGGTTGTCGTCTGGCAGCCTCTCCTCCGCTTCCTTCTCATCATTTTTATTTTTATTTTTAAATATGTCCATTTTTGGTCCCACGATTTGCGGAGAAAGGACAGTCACCCGTGGCAGAAATCCGCATTACCACGAGAAGGCTATCTACTACTACTATTTATCTACTATCGACTAAGCTCCCCCTTAGCCACGCAGCCCTCGGCGTATACTGTTCCACCTTGGCTAGGGTTGGACTAGGTTTTGGCCTGCTAATCAGTGTCAAACCCACCGAATACCAGTTTCCGCCTCGCACTACGTGGAAGTACCATAGTCCTGACCGGCGTCTTCACTTCACTCACCACTGGGATGACAGTATAGTGAGTTCCATTACTTACAGATAAGGTGTCTCTGTCTGACAGCCAGCCGAGCGTGGCAAAAAAAATGGTAAAAAAAAACCATAAATAGTAGATATTAATGATAAATAAAACGATAAATCGAATAGTATGAATTTTATTGAGTTTTCACTTACTCGTTTGTACTATTATCATGAAATTTATCACCATTATAATATATTAAATATTGTTAATAAAAATTGTGAATTGTTATTAAGTGGGAAGTTCTTCGTGTGGACTTCAAGGGTCAATGATGCGACAACCAGAATCTGGACCCACCCCACTAGTTTTATTTAGCAATCAAAACTAACGAAAATTAATTGTGATGAAATATAATAGAGGTTGTACAAAAGCAAATAAATGATTCGCAATATCTGATTCAAGTGCAGGTTAACAACACATTTTTGAGTATCAGGGTAGGCCAACATTTTTCCAACGATTGCATTCATATCAAATTGTTATATTTTTAAAAATGAATTATTTTAGTTTCTTTTTTTATGTTTATGAGAAGTTAATATATTGTTGTTTCAAAAAACCACATTTTAATTTTTGAGTTACATGAACATTTTATAATACTCAATTATAAATATTGAAGAAAGGGAAAATTTTTCCATAAGCCAACTATTCCGCAACAGGGACTTTGGTGCTATACACAGGAAGGGAAAGGAACATATTTTGTCTGACTAGCTTTCTTGCTCTGTGCCCACAGTAGACTTGGTAACTATCGATGACGCATATAAAGATAAATGGTATTTCAACATGTGTGTTGCAAGATAAAAAATAATGTCCTTTTCAGATTATTGGAGGCAAGTAATTCCGAAGCATCAAGGGAAAAATTTAATGTATAAAGCGCATGACCTGGCGTCTCTCTCCACTATTTCATTGGCCAAATATGAAGGCAGATGTTGCCTACTGCGTTCAAAATCGCTTAAAGTAACAGGCCATCAAGCATTCCTTAAAGTAACAGGCCATCTACTGAAGAAACCTAATAACGGCTATGGTACTGCTAATTGCTTTGCGTCCGAGTAGGATGAGCTCTCTTGACCGTTTAAGGTCAAGTTTTTGCTATAACTGTCGGGTAATCAGGAAGGTGTGTTCCTACTGATATTTGTAATCCTGAGAGATTCCTGTGAGAGTTCCAGTTTGCAAAAGGCCAGTTTACCCAGCTGGTAGTTAATGTCCGAATCAGGACGAGTGGTACAGATTTTCGCTAGTTCGTCGGCTCTACAGTTACTCGGAATATTACTATGTCCAGGCATCCAGATGAGCCGTACTTTCAGGTGCTCAGGTATGTCATTTAGAGCTGAGCGATATATTACAACCGCTTTGGAGGTAGTGTATACTCCCGTGAGGGATTTAATAACAGCCTGACTATCTGTGCAAATACATATCTTGTGTCCAGGTAGATTCAGGCGGTCAGTGGCTATATAGCCATGATTTTCGCCTGAAACACGCTGCAGTAGTCAGGTAAGTGGAATGAGATGTCGAGGTTCAAATGTTCCAAGAAGATGCCTCCACCCATTTTGCCTTCCAATTTGTAGCCGTCGGTGTAGAGATGCACCGACTCCCCCCATTGGGGAGGACCTTCCCCCTATTCCGATCTGGTGGGAAAGAAAGAGTCGAATTTAGTTTTAAAGAAAGGCTTGGGCGAGGTATAGTCGATATTGCTGGCGGTTATTCTGTCCAAGTCGGTTCGTTTCCAGGTCCGGATTGATTTAAGCCTTATTTCGGCTCAAGATGCGGTTTTCATAACAAAGGGATGTAATGGTAGATGGTGGAGAATAGTGTTCAGGCCTTTGGTTCTAAGGGCACCTGTTATCAGCAGTATTGCCATCCTCCATACCCCATCTTTTCCTTATTGCCTTGTTACACGTGTACAGCGCTACTGTAGCCTTCCGTACTCTATCCTGGTTGTTAGGCTTCCAGGTAAGTTTTATATCTAGGACTAGACCTAGATATTTAATCTGATTACACAGTTTTAGCCTAACCCCGTCTAATACAGGGCAAATCATAGGAGGTGTTTTATGTCTCCGAGAAAAGAGTATTAACTCTGTTTTTTCGGGATTATGCCCACACCACACCCATCACTCCATTATAATACCATCGAAAGGGCGTGTTGTAACACTTCAGCCAATGTGTTGGGGTGCTTTCCTGAACATGTCAGGGCAATATCATCGGCGTAGGCGATAACCTTGCGGCCAGACTGCTGAAGGTCTATGAGTAACCCATCCAGAGTTATGTTCCATAAGAGTGGTGAAAGGATTCCTCCCCGAGGGGAACCTCTAGTCATCAGTCTTTGAATATTAGATTTTCCCAAACTTGAGACGATGACCCATGAGCATGAGCTCAATAAGTTTGATGAGAGGACCGTCAAGTTCCTCCTCAAGGACGCTGTAGTAGTAGCTACAAATTTAATTATTAATTTTTAATTAAAATATTCATCAGTTTAAATATATTATTTCAATAAAATATTTTTAATAAATCCACTTTGATTATGTGTAATCAGACTGTACAGATAAAATAACTGTCAAACATATTTTGGTCAACCTGTACACTTCAATAAATTAAAAAATATAATAACCATTCAATCATTGAGAATGAAATACTGTACTCCATACAGAGAAAATATACTTACATATATATGTATTAATTGTAAAGTAGGATACAAAAATTGTAAATGAATAATTCCGACTAGCCAGAACAACCGAACTGGTAACTTGTAAAAAACATTAAAAATAAATATTTTAAAATTTTCAAATCAATCGTTTTTTTAATAGATTTTTATATAATGTATCTAAGAATATTTAACGATACAAAGAGGTACCCTCAGATGCCATTATCGCCTCTGATATTGTTGAAAGCACCCACAATATCGAGGAAGACTTCAAATGAGTATTCTTTCTGCAGTAGCGAATGCTCTATGATTGTGGTAAGTTCGGGCAGGGCTGTCTCTACGGACTTGTGTGTAGTGTAAGCATGTTGCAAGAGAGACGGCTTGGAAGGATTGATTGTGTCTTTAATATAGATATCTAAGAGTCTCTCCAGGGTTTTGAGCAGGAAGGAGGAGAGACTAATTGGCCTGAAATCCTTGGGCTTATAGTGTGAGGATCATTATCCACGACCTTCACTTTCATCCATGAGGATGGAATATAGGAGAGATTAAGGCAGGCCTCATTAATGACCATTAGCCACGGACTCAGTATCTCGGAAGGCAATTGTAGTTCAGCTGGGATGATGTCATCTAATCCCGATGATTTATAGAGCTTGAAGCTTCGTATCGCCCATTTCAGTTTTCTCTTATCGAGGATCTTGTGGACCAGTTCATGGACTCAAGACTAGATTAAGTCCAACTACTATCACTTTTGGTCAAGAGGCTTGTAGTGATGGGCGTTGTTGAGAGGATTTTCCGCAAGCTACTCGCTTCAGAGATGCTTCCGATTTTATTACAGAAGCCCTCCCACGAGGATCGCTATGATTTCATTATCAGCTTCTTACATTTTTTGAGGCATTCTTTATAAGAAGTCCAGACACTAGTTCTTTTCGCTTGGTTAAGAAGCTTATGACACTAATTTCTTAGAGTCATGATTTCACTCGACCACCACGGAGGTTTGGGCTTACCTCTGAGGATCCTGGGGCAAGAAATTTGCGTCGCGGCATTACACGCAAGCGTCAGGGTGTCCACCACCTTGTCAAGGGTTTACCTATTTCCAATTACAGGTAAACCTGTGACAGGCAGACTATTGCTAAGGACCATCATGTAGAGGTCCCAGTTTGTTCGAAACCTGTTTTATAAGGACAACATATTTTCTTGTGGAGTGTTATCCCAAATTCAATGTAGGCATGGTCAGAAAAGGATGGTTCCTAAGATGTTTGGGTCAGGATACCTCTATCGCAGTGATGTCAGCAGCCTTCCCTTCGTTGCTGGCATCCTCGTCGGTGGTGAAACCCAGAAATAGGTCCTCCAACTCTGGTCCGGGATCAGGAAGAGTGTCAATTTCCATGATAAAGTTGAGTTGCGAATCACCATCTTCTGGTGAGGGAGTGACAACGGCGGAAATTGTCGTTGCACTCTGTTCATTTTCCTTCTCCGCGGTAGCGCTTGCGGAGGCTGTTGTTCCTGTGCTACTTTCCAGTCATGGGTAGGTAACCCAGAATTGGCTACTCGGATGAACCTTAGGATTTTGAAAGGATTCGAAAGTTCGATTGGAATCCAGTCCCTTGTCTACAGGGGATTTTATCACTGGAAGCGGCCTTAATTCTTGCACCAGGGCAGATTTCACCAAAACGGAAAAATCTTGCGGAACGCACGAATCAAACTATCAAGACGATGTTGCGAGCCTATGTCGAATAACTATTGAAGTATATAACCTCAGAGTAACAGCCGACTTTAGAGGTAGTAATCCATGACGTAAGGAAACCTGTGCAGAAGGCAGCGAAAGTAAGTCAAAAGGGTTATGATTTACGACGGAGAGATCAAAATTATTATGTAACTGATTTAGTAAGGCGCAGAAATTACGTCCTTTTTGATGCCAGAAAGTTTTCTCCGCGAAGTTAGCACCGAAATACATAGGTCCATTAAAGGTGTATTGCCGTGGACATGAGCTGTCAGACGAGAGTGGTAAGGCTAAGGGAATATGGTACGCGAATGATGTAAAACCGTATACCAAAAGAATTCCAGATGAATAGGGCCTAGGGAATGCATCGATAAGGCTATTTTGAAACGATGTTAACAATTAACAAGTTAATAGATAAGGGCTATAAGACGGAACTTTATTTTCTTCTTTCGAAAGATTTCTTTCTCCTTGAAATGCTAGACTATGGGTCTTGATCGAGCACCCACACGAAACCTGTTGACTCTGGTTGAGAGATGCAAGCGAGGTCCCTTAGCTAAGTAGTATAGGAATCCCCCTAGATTGTCAAGTACGCTTTCAAAATCTACTGTAGACAGCTCTGTACGGAATTACACAATTTGTTTTGTACTGGCTGGACCAACTCTAAATTAGAGCGACAATAACAAAGAATCTAGATGGTTAATTTAAAAAAGCGCATGAAGATTTGATAGTCTGGCGGTCGAGACGGTTCGAGAGGCATTTTTTTTTTTATTATTTACTTAAAACTCTTAACGAGTAAATCAGTTCGCAGAAAAGTATTTGCTTTAGCCGAGACAAGTTTTGTTTTCCAACAGATGGTAGCACCGTCGCACTCTGAAATGGTAAATAAATGTTCACAATCGTCATTCAAGACGACTTCTTTACCGTCGCATGCTTTTGACAAGCAGCGTGGCGTATGCATCGTTTAAGGTGGAATTAAAATGAATGCGAGACATTGCTTTGACATTTATAAAATTTGTTTGTTCTCAATAAAATTTGGTTTGTAAGTTTAACAAAGAGAAGTTTATAAATACGAATATTTGTGAAAAAACTCGTAACATTGTCAGTATGGATGATCTAATAGACATTATGGACGTTATAGTGATGATGCATTAATTGAATTTGAGTTACAAATTTATGAAACAGAGGAAAAAAGTAGTCATGTTTGGGTACGAGAATAAAATATAAATATAAAAAAATTGCTGGATGAGAAGAAAGAATATACCAAGATTATCGAGAGCTAGACGAACAATAGAAAATGCTTTTGGGATATTAACTTCCAGGTGGAGGATTTTAAGGACAACTATGAATGTATGTCCGGAATCGCCTGAAACTATCTTGAAAGTAACCTTCATAATATTATTTAGATGCATGATGCGTCATATATTTCGCATGACTACACAGATCAGTATGCTGATAATGTAGTAGTAGAAGGTCTATGTACAAGAAGTTACACCTCTTGTTTATACAAGGATTTTCGCATAAATAAAAACACAATGATTTGATTAGAATTCTATCATTTATTGAAATACACGGTAAAATTTGTCTGAACAGCTCGGATTGCTAACAACAACTAACTAGCTAGACTCGACAAGAAAGAAACCAAAATGAAATTTGTCACTCTAATAGCAACAAAGAACTGTACTTTTTTATGTGCAATACAACGATTTCGAGTGATGCAGATAACAATAATAACAACAAAACCATTAACGGTGATGTTATCTGTGAGAGCAACTAGAGCAATGAACTTAAACTATTTTAACAAGAATTTTTACTATACATATAGCTATATACTGCCTATGATCATAGACATGCCGCCAGCATGAAGCATGAAGGAATTGCAGAATGACTTCAATCTTAATGAGGAAGCGGAGCCAATTTATGTATAGGTCGCCTGGTGATACCTTGCTTTGTTTTGACGTCAGCAACCCTTACACGGCCATCATGACTCTTAATTATGTTTACTATTCGACCTGGGAGCCACTGTTGGGTTGGTCGATTGCCTTCAGCTACTAACACTAAAGTCCCATTTTCGATATTCGGCTTAGAACCATTTCCATTTATAACGACTTTTAAGATTTGTAAAATAATCTTTCGACCAGCGATGCCAAAAATGCTGTTGAATTGCTGTAAGCCGACGCCATCGGTTCAAATGGGAAATCTTCAAGTCTGACGTATCCGGTTCCAGGACAGGGAAAAGTGCTCCCCCTACTAGAAAATGACCAGGAGTTAAAGCCTCTTCATCATTTGGATTAGAGGAGAGCGGTTATATTGGCCTCGAATTCAATATGGCTTCAATTTGCGTAATAATTGTCGACAACTCCTCGTAAGTGGATCAGAGGAGAGCGGTTATATTGGCCTCGAATTCAATATGGCTTCAATTTGCGTAATAATTGTAAACAACTCCTCGTAAGTTAGAACCTCATTTCTCAACGAGCGATATAGATGATTCTTAGCGCATTTAAAGGCGGCTTCCCACAAACATCCGAAGTGAGGACTCCTGGGTGGGATATGACAAAATTCAATACCTTCGGTGGAGCACCATTGTAATAGTTCCGTATATTGTGAAATAAATTTATCTCGAAATTCAGCTAACTACCTTCTTGCACCCACAAAATTTGTGGCGTTGTCGCAATAGAGCTTTGTACAATAGCCTCGGCGTGAAACAAACCGCTTAAGAGATGCGATAAAAGCCGCAGATGTTAGGTCCGATACAACTTCCAGATGTGTCGCCTTTGTGGCGAAACATACAAACACAGCAATATACACCTTATAAGGACTCCTTCCTCTGATGCGCTGTGTGATCCAAAGGGGACCACAAAAATCAACACCGCTAATAGCAAAGGGCCTTGAACGTCGAACTCTATCCTGTGGAAAATCTCCCATAATTTGTGTAAGAACTTAAGGTCGATATTTAAAACAATGTAGACAATTCTTAACAATGTTTTTTGCTTGATTCCGCGCGTTGATGATTCAAAATTGCTGTCGAATTGTTGATATCAAGGCCTGCGTGCCCACATGAAAGGTTTTATAATGCATGTGTGTGACATAAGACTTTACAAACGTATTGCTCTTTGGTAGAAGAATGGGAAATTTAGCGTTATATGGTAAATTCGAATGTTTAATGCGGCCTCCCACTCGCAACAATGTATATCCAGCACTCGTATCCAGAAAGGGACTTAGTATTTTAATACAGCTATTGGCTTTGATTTCATTTTCGTTTTTGAGGGTCTTGATATTCTCTGAGAACTCATGCTGCTGAACGATTCATATAAAGGCATACTTGAATTCTTTAGATCTTATTGGTCCTGTTTGAATATCACCTCTACCTTGTTTCGACTTCAAGTTATTGAAGAACCTGATGACTAGCGCAAATCGACGACAAATTTTATTGTGGCTGCTCACTGCATACACAATATCTAACAAATCTGTTTGCTGTAGACAAGTTAAAACTGTTTTTATGTTACGCCTTTCAGGAATATCGGCTCGTGATGACTATCGGTGTTTTGTAACTCGCCAGGAATCAGCTGACTTCAGTAAAAATGACGGGCCAGTTCACCAAATTGATTACAGCAAATCTGACACCTCTGAACCTCTCGAAATTATGTCAGCTGCCTTTTCCGTGAGTTCCTGAATTGTTGAAACCCTGTTGGAAACAAGAGTTTTCCAGGTTCTGCTGCGCATTGCTCCAAACATGGTAATGATCTCGTTGGGCGAATAGGAGCAGCTTCGGACTTAGCGCTCAGTAAATTGACTGATGTAATATTATCGCTGTCTGTGCAACGAACGTAGATGCAGCATCCGTAAGCCCGATTAGATGCGTCTGCAAATCCATGTAGCTCGGTGCTTATGATTTTATTTCGTGATAACACATACCGAGGTATACGAACTTCCCTTAACATTTTTAACTGCTTTTCGAATTTGTGCAAACGATGTTCCAATTCCTGCGGAATCGACTCATCCCAATTGAGCTTGAGGAACCACAGTTCCTGCACGAAAATCTTAACTTTAACAACAACTGGATTAATTAAGCCTAAAGGATTGAAGGAGACTTGATAATACGGTTCTTTTCCTCACCTTCGATGATACAGCCAAATGTTGTGTAAATCGAAACTCACCAGCAACTGGTTCCCAAATTATTCCCAATGTTTTGATAACATCGGAATCATTAATCCGTAGAGGGCGCTCTCGCTCAGTTTCTGGAATTTTTTGCAAGAATTGCGTATCATTCGCGTACCATTTCCGAGGTTCGAAATGTACTGCCTTAAGTATTCCTTCGATTTTATTTCGAATGTTTAAAAGTTCCTCAAGACTATCAGTGCCGGTAATCAAATCGTCAATGTAGAAATCTCGATTTATGATATGTGAAATATGGGGCTGTGTTTCCCATGCATCTTCAGCAAGTTGCTTCAGGCATCGCGTCGCAAAATATGGAGCTGAAGCGGTTCCATAGGTCACAGTCTTCAATCTAAAAATTTTAATGTCATCAGTAGAGTTCTCCCGCCATAAAATGTATTGCAAAAGCGTGTCTTCTGGATACACAAGGATTTGAACTGTGGGGGCTACCATCAGTATGTCATTCAACGACGTTTGCGAAGATGTCTTACAAGATGCGTCAAAACGACCCTGCGGCATGAAATAGTGAATAGATGGTACATCATTTTTGGCTACAAGTTCCATATGGCCTAACGAAAGATACTCCTTTAGAAAATTGCTATATTCAGCCTTTAAGTCTTTGATCCGAGTTAATTTACGTTCCAAACTTAGAAACCGATTATATGCAATTTGATATAAGTTGCCTAATTGTTGAGTTCACTTGGTCTGTTATAGCGATCGGACGTGTTTTGCGCTTCTGCTTGATTTTCGGTTGATTTTTTGGTTTCGTCGAAAACTTTCCTCTTTCTAAATTATTCCTGAAAATTGTTATGGTGGTGTCTTCTTTTTTAAGTTTTTGTTTTGCGTTCTCTCTGCGAATTGTTAAGATATTTTAGTTTTTTGTTTTTCGTTAATTGGTGGATTTGTTGGATTGAAGTTGCACTCTGTAACGGGTGCTTTGGTTCTGAAATGCCTTTGTCGTGCTAAAATACTTGTTTCTGCACATTTCATTTCGGCAGCTTTGTCTGTGTTGCCTACTTGTTGCAGCATTTGCATTTTTTGTTGGGGCAGTGTTAGATTGGTGACAGTTAGTTCTCTGGACACTTGTGTTATTTGCTTTGCTTTGTTGTAGTTTTGCCGTTTACATTCTTCCGTTTGCAGAGTGATCATTCGCTTGGGGTCATTGCTCGACTTTGATTTCGACTCCAAGCACTCTCACGGGTACTGCTGTTTTGTTTATGCGGTTTCTGTATACGTTTAACGTCTCTTTTTTCTAACATATTTATTTACTGTATTTATTCAATTGTATGCATTTCTCGATCTTATTTCTGTTGTGCATATTGCTAGTTTTTCTTTGTTTTTAATCGTGCGTTTTTGTGTTTTTTGTTTTTTTCTTTTCTCTTTGATCGTTGATTTTCTGTTTATTTTGGTGCTGTCACCGGTTTATTAGTTTATTGATTTGTTTTGTTACGTCATTGGTTCCATTGTCCGGTGTCTGTATTTGTATTCTTTCTTTGCTCTCAGACGTTCGTGTGTGACATTGATGTTCCTTAGCTCTTTCACTGTTCTTGTTTTTACGATTAAGTCTTAACCTTTTATTAAGTCCGATCGTCGATCTTATTTGTTTGGTTGTAATTGCTTGGTTTGCTTGTTTTATTCTTGTTTATCCATTTGATTTTTGTTTTGCTTTGTGCTTTTTATTTGTTGGTTTTACTTTTTTACTTATTTATTCTTCCCCCTTCATTTTAACCATTTCGTTTCTCTTTTTGCTTTGCGCTTTTTATTTGTTGATTTACTTTTTTACTTATTTATTCTTCACCCTTCTGTTGATCTGACTTTTTACTTTGTTTTACCGCCTGACTATTTGATCCCTGTTGCATTTCGTTTTTTATCATTTTCCCTTATTTATTTATTTATTTTTTTTTTTATTCTGTCTTATTTTTACCACTTAGCCGCTAGCCCCTGTCACCTCTTTGTTATTTATTATTTCTTTATACTGTTTTCAATTTTACATTTTTTCTATCGTTCATTTTAACCATTTTGTTTCTCTTTTTGCTTTGTACTTTTTATTTGTTGGTTTTACTTTTTTACTTATTTATTCTTCCCCCTTCTGTTGATCTGACTTTTTACTTTGTTTTACCACCTGACTATTTGATCCCTGTTGCATTTCGTTGTTTATCATTTTCCCTTATTTATTTTTTTAATTCTGTTTTACTTTTACCACATAGCCGCCAGTGCCTGTTCTCGTCTTATTCTATAAATATGGCCAGCTGCGGTTTCTGTGCCGGTGTGATCTCTGAGGGTGGGGTCACCTGTGACGGAGTGTGTGGTCATGTTTTTCATGCCACCTGCTTGAAGCGTGGTTCAAGGACATGCTCCGAATGCGCGCAAATTAAGCCCTGTCACATTCTAAGGCTTGTAAAGGGTATCACTGACACCTTTTCTTGTGACTTGGCCCTTGTTGCGGATAAGGTCAACTGCGTCTGCAACCGTTTGGCGTGTCTTGAGCTGCTCTCTGATGACATCAACACCTTGAATGGGAGATTGGAAAAGGTGGTTGGAGTCGTTGAGGCAGTGGAGGCTAACTCTGGTATTTTAAAGAGAAGATGCCACGAGTTGACTTCGCGCGTTACCGCGTTGTCTGGGTCACTGGACGATGTGCAGACTGCTCTTGCGGGTTTCAACCCTGCTTTTTGTCCCTCAATGGACTCGTCTCCCTTGCTGCCTTTCTTTGAAGACATTCGTCGCTGCGTCAAGCAAGTGAAGGGTGATATTAGCTCTTGCTCCTCTGCTGCTTCGGCCAACGCTGTTGCGTTATCCTCCATTTCATCTGATATAAGAGCTTTCTCCACCCACTTTGAAAGTTTCTCAGTGCCGTCTTCGTCTGGTCCTACTGAGGGTGACCTACTGTCGTCCCTGCCATTGGTTGTTCCCGGGCTTCCGGAGGGTCCTGCTCCTGTGACTGAGCTAAATATTCCTTCCATACCCCTTTCTGACGAGGCTCGTAGTGTTTCCGAGCCTGAACTTCGCAAATCCGTGCGCCGTGGTCGTGCACGCCGTCATCGGAATCGTGTATCCGCGTTGCCTTCTGACCCTTTGGTCAGTGGTCAGGCTCTTGCCTACCATGATCCTGCTATTCCGGGGCTGCATGTTTCTCCTTCCCCATCCCTCTCTCAGGGCCCATCGGATGCTGTTTTGTTCCCCATGCCGGAAGGTCAGTCGGCTGGTGAACCTGGTGTTGACATTGTCGAGCTATCTGCCATTCCTCGCCCGAAACAGATTTTCGTCTCTCGACTTACTCCTGGTACCTCTTGTGAGGTTATGTTACGTTTCCTTGGATCTAAGGGTGTTGACACATCAGAGGTGTCCTGTAGGAGGATAAGCGGTACTTCAAGGCCCTATTCATCTTTCCTGTTATCTGCTCCTACTCCGGTGGCCGATACTCTTCTTGGGGATAATTTTTGGCCCGTGGATGTCTTTTATAAGATCTTCGTACCCCGTAATCACCGCCGTACCGGGCCGATAGTCGCTCAATCTCCCAATTTAAAAAACGGGATAAGCTCTCTTTCTACTATCAAAACGTGAGAGGGTTAAGGACTAAAACTAATAATTTTTATTTCTCATCTGTTAACTCTGAATTTGATTTGATAGCTTTATCTGAGACGTGGTTACACCAGGGTATCTCGGATGCCGAGCTATTTAATGACTCCTTTCAGGTCTTCCGCAGGGACAGGTCTGCGGATTCGTCTGTACGGGGAGGTGGGGTTCTCATTGCATGTAGAAATTTTCTAAATGCTACTTTTGTGGACCCTCCGTCTTTTTCTGATCAATTTGATCTGGCACAGGTCTCAGTAAAGGTTTCATTCGATTCGGGTGACCTCTTTTTGATTTGTTGTTACATACCTCCAGACATGGGCAATGTCGACGATAATAATGGGTTGAGTCGGTATGACATTCTTATTCATGCATATCGACTTTATTCATCACCAGATGGGTTCTAAGGACGAAATTGTCCTAGTAGGGGACTTCAACTTACCCAACGTGAGATGGGTAGTGAATGATGATGACGATAGCTATCTTCCCCATAACTTGACTGAGGGACAATCACTGTTCCTTGACACCTTGGCTTGCATAGGACTTTGCCAAATGAGCAAAGTGAGTAACAATATGGGTAGACAGCTTGATTTAGTGTTCTCTACGAACTCCACGCTCACTTTTGTGGAACCTAGCCTCTTTCCCTTGACGAGTCTGGACATGTTTCACCCTGCATTGCTTGTCACTTTTCATTGTCTCTCGGACGTGCGTGTCGATAATCTCGAATGTGAATTTAGTTTTAACTTTAGAATGGCCGATTTTGAGGCTATGAATGAATATCTTGGTGATTTGGACTTCCATACCTGTCTGTCTAGTGACGACATTGACAGGAACGTATCTGGTTTCTATGAAATTTTATACGAAGCTTTCGCTAGGTTTGTCCCCTATGTCCGGGTTAGAAGTAGAGAATCCGCTCCCCCCTGGTTTAACAGAGAATTAAAAACTCTCAGAAATAGGAAAAATACACTCTGGAAAAGGTACCTGCGAGTGGGAAGTGTAGACTCTAAGCGTGAATTTATTCTTTGTCACGAACATTTCATAAGTCTTTCTCGTTCTCTATATGACGAATACCTACTGAACCTTAGAGGCAACTTATTCTCTAACCCCCGTGCATTTTTTGATTACGTCAATATGAAGAGAAGGGTTGATAACTATCCATCGACTATGGAATTCGGGTTAAGTTCCAGTAACGATTCTAGGGTTATTTGTAATTTATTTGCTGAATACTTCAGGGGCGCATTTGAATCATCCGATTTTTATCCAGAAAGTAACAACTTTTCGCACATTAATAATAGTAATATATTCCCCGTACCTATTCCATCTATCATGGAGGAGAGCTTATACAAGCATATTTTGGATCTTCCGGATGACTTTTCTTATGGCCCGGACGGGGTTCCTGCTGTTGTCTTAAAGAAGTGTTCTTCGGTGTTATTATGTCCTTTACTTTTGCTCTTCCGGCGATCTATCTTGGTTGGTCGCTTCCCTACATTCTGGAAGGCTTCATTTTTAATCCCCATATTTAAGAGTGGGAATAGGAGAGAGATTGTTAACTATAGACCTATTGCTAAACTATCTTGCATTCCAAAACTCTTCGAACTGATGATCCAGTCCCAATTGTCTATTGGGTGTAGGGGATTAATCTCTAGCAGGCAGCATGGATTCATTCAGGGAAGGTCAACGGTTCCCAACTTGTTAGAGTTTGTGTCTGGCAGTGTGGGTGGATTTCTGGAAGGTTGCCAGGCTGACTGTATTTATACCGACCTTAGTAAGGCCTTTGATAAGCTGTCTCACTCTATTATCGTTTTCAAATTGGCCAGGTTGGGTTTCCCGGCTCAACTCATTGCATGGATTAAGTCGTATTTATACAATAGGACTTATAGAGTGCGTTTTCCTGGCGTGCTCTCTGATGCTTTTGTGGCTCCTTCCGGCGTTCCTTAGGGTAGTCATCTTGGGCCTCTGTTGCTCATCTTGTCTATTGATGACATTACTTATTTGCTTCAAAGAAGTAAAATTCTTATTTATGCGGACGATATCAAGATTTTTCTCCCAATCAAATCTTTTGCGGATTGCGAGATATTGCAGTCAGACCTGCAAATATTTTATAGCTGGTGTGTCAATAATAATCTTAAATAAAACATCGGTAAATGTCAGGTTATGACCTTCTCGAGGTCCATCAACTGCTGTACTTTTCAGTACAAGTTTGAAGATACTTGTATTCAACGGGTGGAAGGAGTGAAGGATTTGGGTGTGTATCTTGATAGGCAACTTAACTTCATCCCCCACATTATTAATATCGTTGCCAGGGCCAACTCTATGCTGGGTTTTATCCTTCGTTGGTCCAGGGAATTTCCTAGCCCTCACATAAGACTCCATCTTTATACATCCCTTGTTAGACCACTGCTGGAGTATGCTAGTCCGGTTTGGTCTCCGTTTTATGGATCTCACACTAAACGTATTGAATCTGTACAGCGCAGATTTGTGATATCGGCCCTTCGTGCTTTGCCGTGGAATGACCCTTTTATTCTACCTCCATATGGTGATCGATTGGGACTGTTACAACTTGCTACTCTTGAGAAGCGTCGCTGGGTTGCCGATATAATTTTTCTACACCAGCTTCTACAGGGAAGGATTGACAGTGCGGAACTTTCTTCCAAAATATCACCTAGAGAACTGTCCTATTCCCTTCGAAACCGATCAATAACTGCGGATAACTTATTATTATTAACCGCATGTGTAGGGCCGTGGATATGTATCCTGTTTTTGACCTGGCTCTTGCCGGGGATGTGCTTGAACGTTCTCTGTTATCTCTGCACCCCTGATTGTAGTGTTTGGGAGTGTTTTGGATTTTTACTAATATTTTATTGCATGGGTTATGGGAGCCTCATTCGCCTCAATATATGTTATATTCTGGTGAATAGGTCAATTGATTCCAGGCTTTTGCTTGTGAAGTGCGCCTTCTGAGTTAGAAGGGTTAATTCTATCTAAAAGAGCTACCTTTATATGGTAATTTTACCAAAAATCTTCCACTATGAAAGCGTTTTACGGATTCTAGAAAAAGGGTTTCGCAATTTTTTTACTCTTGATTCCACTTGACTTGCTTTCTTTCCACACTTTCGATCTGCCAAAACTTCTCAACTAATGCTTCTAGATTGGGATTTGCATCGGATAGATCAATATTAGCAACGAAGTTAGATAGCTTTCTAAGCAATTCGATTGGAGATCTGTATCTACCAGCTACTACTATCCACTCAAACAATGTTTTTTGCAAGATGGGCAGATCTTCCCGTAATTTTATTTGACCAATGGACAAGAGTTGAAGCAATAAATCTGCGCCAATCAGCATATTTATCTTTTGCGGCTTGTAAAAGCAAGGATCAACTAACTCAATATTCTGCGGTATATTGCAATAAGTTATATCTACAGTGGGTGATCAAATTATTATGATCACTTTGAAATTATCAGTTTTTTAAAGTTTAGACATGTATAATTAAAAAAATATTTAAAATGTATGTATGCTTTTTGTAACAAAAAGTATATTTATGCTTTTAACAAAGAAAAAAAAACTTATTCAAATTATCAATACATAAATAAAATAATATTTTAGTATTTTGTCACGCCCCCCTTTGCAACAATAACTGCTTGAATTCATCTAGGCATACTTTCAATATTTTTTCTGCAGTTTTCTTTTAGTCCTGCGTCGTTGTGCCATACTGATTTTAGTTTGTCAGTCAGCTGCTGCTTATTTGTGATTATTTCTGACGCAATTGCACGCTTTAATAATTCCCAAAGGTTTTCTAAGGGATTCGTGTCCCGTGAATTTCCGGGCCACGATAAAACTTGAATTTTTTGTTTGGCCAGGTAAGCCGTAACCGTTTTTGCTTTATGGCATGGGGCCGAATCATGCATAAAGACATATTCTTCATTGTTTGGGAACCACTCACGAATTTGAGGCAATAGTTGGGTTTCCAAAACTCGGATTTACTGATCTTGACGCATTGTTCCTTGAACGATATGCAGCCGACCAGTTCCTCGACCACTGATCACAGACCACACCATTATCTTTAGGGGATGTTTTACCCTTTAAATAATGCAGTCTGGGTGACACTTTTCTCCCGCACTTCTGCGCACAAATGCACTTTTGTCCATGAGGATTTCAATGGATGATTCATCCGAAAAGCAAACCTGGCAAAATTGCAGTATTCAATTTTTATATTCTTAGACAATACTGTTTGTTTACCTTTTCCCAGTCTTCCTTTGTCCAGTTCCGATGTTGTTTAGCCCACTGAAGCCGTTTTTCCTTCATGGCTTTCGTCAATTTCGGTTTTTTTGCTGGACGGCGAGCTTGGAAACCTTGTTCTCTTAGCCTCCGACGAACAGTCATGTCTGATATTGGCACACCAGCTTCTTGGATCAATTCGGTCAGCACTCTGCGAGGCTTTTTGCGTTTTTCCAAACAAATGTCCCTAATTTTTCTCTCATCCCTCGGCGTTGTTAGACGTTTTCGACCAAATTTTCCGGCACGCTGGTGTGCGAACGATTCGTTTTTGTAATTTTTTTTTAAATATTGTTGACAGTTGCCTGGGAAACATTTGCAATTGCTGCTATTTGTCGCTGAGAATGCGAAGTAGGAAGTAGCAATGATTGTGTTTCAACAATTTTTGCTTCTGGAATGCCTTTTTCCTTACCCATAACCTCAACAATGTTTCGCTTATTGAAATAAATTTAAAAGCAGTAAATTTATAACAAAAACACCGCACAATATATAAAAACTATTTATTAATAATTTTTGAAGAAGTAATTGTCATAAACATTCAAAGGTACAAAAACCACTCAGCAAATTATCAATATAAAGTCACACAGTTGTCAACGAAAAGTATTACTTAACCTGCCTAGTATGCTACTGTCAACGAAAAGTATCAACTAACCTTCCTAATACGCTGCTAGCTTCACACTGATTAAGTGAAACAGTGTTGCCAACGTGTCATATAGTTTACACAATAAGAAGGAATTTTAGTAACTTTGCCTGCAAATTGGCTTCAAATCCATTGATTCGTGAACCGATGGAAACTTGAGTTCTAAATTGAACGTTGGTATTTGAATTTGCTATGCCGTTTACCTTTCTTTAGGCAGACGAAGTCCTGCTACCTTTTCAGTGATGATCTTTGATTTTGATGATTGCGGTGGCGAGGAACACATGTTCATTTAAATTTTGGGTGAACTGATTTGCTTCAACCAAAGAGTGAACATTTGAGCTAACAACAACAGATGACTGCGACGTTGATGGGCTAGCTTGCTTGTTACCAAACTCTTCCGCTGATATTATATCAGTTTGTAAAGGGGACGATAAGTTATATCGATGTAGCAACGTATGATGTGGCCGATGGCAGACTCGACACCTTGAGGATTGACATTTTTGGACTGAATGACCCTTAGACAAGCAGTTGATGCATAATGCTAACATCTTTACTTCTTCAAACCTATTGGAGACAGGAAGCTCAGAAAATCTTGGACATTTATATAATGGGTGCCCAGTCATTTTGCAGTACAGGCAACAAGATTGAGCAGCTGCTAACGATGTTGCATTAGAATTACGCTTATGCGAGATTTTTGAGTGACGATATAAAAAGTTAGCATCGCTTTCTGGTACCTTAGAATCCTTCAAGAGACTGGCACCTTCTGCTGAGAACCTTTGCACAATCTTCCCATTGCGGCAATTAAGAATAGTCAATATCCTCATCCCATTTTGCTTGGCTATCAGAATCCAATCGAGAGCTAACTATATGAATGATCATTGCATTGGTAATATTTTCGTAAGTTCCTAATGAAAGCAGTGTGCTAAGATGAGCGTTCACATTATCAACTAAACCCCTTAACTGATCTGCGGAATTTTTTGAGACTTTGCGTAATTCGAGCAATTCCGATATATGCTCTTGAAAGATGAGGGATTTGTTATCGAACCTCTCCTTTAAGCATACAAGCGCCTTAGGATAATTTTCTTCGGTCACTACCAAAGCAGTGATAGTTCGAAGAGCAGCACCACTTAAGCATGTTATCATGTGATTAAATTTCTCAATTACCATTAAAGTTCTCAGTCAACGTTTTTCAAAATTTCACTAGCATATGTGAAGTACACATTCGCATCGTTAAAGTTCACGTATTTGTATCGTTAGAAAGTTTACGTAATTACCGGACGCGAATGTCCATGCTTGGGCGCCAAATGTTTATACAAGGATTTTCGCATAAATAAAAACACAATGATTTGATTAGAATTCTATCATTTATTGAAATGCACGGTAAAATTTGTTTGAACAGCTCGGATTGCTAACAACAACTAACTGGCTAGACTCGACAAGAAAGAAACCAAAATGAAATTTGTCACTCTAATATCAACAAAGAACTGTACTTTTTTATGTGCAACACAACGACAAATGTTTTAGTCCTGAAGCAGTATTTGAAAGAAAGAGATCTAGTTTGTCCGACAGGAATTTATATTTTATTACGGTTCACAGTTACGTAACCGAAGCTTTTTTCCGCTATTTTTTCTATTTTGGTTAACAAGTGTTAAAACTGCTAATCAACATCGTCAGTAGTGTCCCGCTTGCGCTTTCTACTGCTTGATGAGACATTTGACAGAGAAGACGATAACGGAGATGGTGCCCGCAGTTCAATAATTACATCATCATTGGGTTAACCGCTTGTATTTACTTTTCCGTTGGATTGGTCTAATGAATGTGGCGTTGTTGAAACTTCTTCGAAGAAATTCAAATTACTGGATGTCCTGAAAATTCATACTTAGTGTGGTTGAGTAAATAGAACATTTTTAACTTAAAGGCCATTCTACATCCAAAAGTTCGGCTTGGTCGTCAGTGTGGTCGTGGGCTTCACAGCTCAATTCCACGCTGATATTTCTACATTGGAAAAGTTCAGCGTGATTTTTGACAGGAAACATATGATTGGAACGTCATTTAAAGTCACTTTATTTTGAGTTTGAAATTTGTATATTAAGAAAGTATCAATAATATGGAAAATATAGACATAATTATTATAGTGTTCAAAGTTTTTATAGCTTTTTTAGAACTAGTCGAGGCAACCGAATCGAGAATTTTAACGAAGGAGATAAAGACTACTGAAGAACGTAGCTTGCACGGGGTTTTTCAGCACAGCGTTTAAAATAATTAAGGAAAGAGATGAAGAGGAATTTAGAAAAGTTACTAGAATGGGAGTACAACAATTTGACTAGCTGTTACGTCTGCTATACGAAAATTTACGCAAGAATTCAAACAGAGGACCCATAAGCGCTGAATGAAGATTGGCTTTGACATTAATGTAAGTATTAATGAATTAAAATAAGCAAAATGAATTAATTTTATTATTATAGGTATCTCGCTCATGGAGCACCACGTCGTGTTTTAGCATGGGCTTTAAAATTGGGTCCTTCAACTGTCGCTAAAATTACATTAGAAACATGTGAAACATTATGAACTGTTCTTAATAGTATATATTTATCGCCACCTTGTGAAGATGAGTGGAAAAGGATAGCTGAGGATATATATACTATCTCCGGAATGCCTAACTGTGTAGGTGCTATAGATGGCAAACATGTCAATATAAAGTGTCCTCCACGAGGCGGGTCATTTTATTACAGTTACAAAAAACAGCATAGTATTGTACTGCTTGCAGCATGCGATTCAAATTATTGTTTCACATTGGTTGACATTGGCGCATATGGGAGCCAGAGCGACGGAGGAATATTCAATAACTCGAGATTTAGTAGGAGAATATTAAACAACACTCTCGGACTCCCAGGAGGAAGAATTCTTCCAAATAGTGACGTAAGCTTCCCACATTACTTTGTAGCTGACGCTGCATTTGCTTTGAGGCAAAAAATTATGAGACCTTTCCCAGTTGTTCTGCTACCACCAATGAAAATGATTTATAATACATATCTCTCAAAAGCTCGGGTGATTGAAAACACTTTCTGAATTTTGTGTGCTAGATGGAGGATTTTACTAACTACAATACACTGTCCCAAAAAACATATGTAAAATTGTACAAGCGGCAGTTGTTCTGCATAACTTTGCAAAAATGACAGACGGAAGCTACTGCCCGTAAATTTTGCAGACCATTACGATGGAAACATCATCGTTGAAGGTTTGTCGCGCCAGAAGATAATGCCCCTACGAGCATTGCGACCATTCACCGGATTCAATTCAACTAGGAATGCATTACACTCGAGGAATGCTGTAGCTCAATACTTAGTAATGCATGCTACCGATGACGTATACAATTAATGTTATGTATACTTCCTTAATAATTGTAAAAATTGGTAAATAAAAACAACATAAATACTTCTTAATTTAAATAAAAACAACATAAATACCTATATTTAGTAATAAATATAATTATTACGGCTACTTGAATTTCACAAAGTGTTTCGAAGGAAACATTTGCATCTTCTACTTGTTTGGCTATGCCCTTAAAAAAACTTTGTACTGCAGTTGTTTTCTCAAAGTTTCTCTCCGCCTGTTGTACAAACGAATCAAAACGATCAACTGCCTCTCTTATAACTACATGTCTTTGCAGCCTATTGCACCTTTTTTGTCGTACTGTGCTATGTACTGCCTGCGGCGAGGTACACTGCTGGGATGAACTACTGGGCCCGGGAGAGGAAGTACTAAACAGTGAAGATGATGTTGACGGAAGAAAGCTATCGTCCTCAATTATTTCCTCGAAGTTGAGCTCCGATAAGCTAAAAGAATTACAGCTTTCTTCTTCTACCATTTCTTCCTCCATTTCACAGTTTGAAATAGTTCTGGAAAATAATAATATATATAGTTTTAAACTGGAGCATCATTTCTCCTAAATGACTTACTGCGCTGGTTGAATTGTTCCAGCTATGAATTCCATATTTCTAAAATAAATCTACTCTCTCCGGGATCCCTAGCTGCACTTCCTGATGGAATCATCATTTCATTTTTTTTCTCCTTCCTGTATCGGTCTCAAAGACTTTTCCAACGGGACTTACATTTTTCCACTAAAATAATAAAAAAATAATATTTTATTTATAAGGCGTTTTTGTGTTTTTATTTTTGCAAATCTTACCGTTAGTACCAATTTCCTTGGCAATATTTGCCCAAACCTTCTCTTTCATAATTTTATTCCGATAGCCTCTGCTCCGCATATCGTATAAACAGGGATTTTCCCTGACATTTTCTATTAATTTTTCCTGCATCTCAATTTTTATTTTTTCACATCAAACACTTGTCAAAACAATTTTCAAGTGAGGAACTGGTAACTTTGATTTGGGTCATTAAGTTGGCTCGCCTGCTTTTTCAGCGTCAGCCTTGAAATTTCTCAAAGCTGGAACTGACGACCACGCCGATGCCCACGACTAAGCCGGGATGTAGAAGAACAATTCATTTAACACGTAGTCAAAGCCGACGACCAAGCCGAACTTTTGGATGTAGAATGGCCTTTACTTTCTCGGAGTAATAAAATCATTTAGGAACAGCATAGTGGTATCAAATTCCCGGCTCGTTTCATAGCACTCAACAGCTCCACTTCCAGAGGGTTTCACACTCTTATGAAACTCCTACACAAATTTATCTAGGAAAGTCTTCCACCTTCCTTTGCAAGTTTCCACTGGAATAAAGTTAATAATTTCAATGTCCTTTTATTGTATAAACAACTGTATTTTTCTACTGCGCTTATTAACTTTTCTTCAAAGATATCCATTTGATTTTGCCAGGCACTCACTGCACTTATCAATTAATTGTCAAATGATGCTTCTGACGCATGTAAAAGTTGAACATTGCTCAACTCTAGTATAGAGATGGGAAAAACGGATATTTTGAGCGAACCGCCTCTTCGGATCTGCTTCTTTTAAAAGATCCGGCTCCAAGAGTCGGTTCGGAAGAGTCAATGAAAATTTTCTACTTGAGACATTTTGTCTCTAGAGCGCGCGTTCTCTTCAGTTTTAGAACTGTTACAGAATTTTTAGGTTCTTCTGTTTTTTCATGTATTCCTCTTTCTTTCATTCTTTTCTTATGACCGCTCATTTTAATTAGTCAACAAGAAGAATTAAATCAAACTGATGCAAATGGGGATCCGTCACAGAGTAAAACTGAGATCCCGTTCAATTGACTCACTTTTGAGAGCCGGATCTTTGAGCCGGTTCAGCTCTGAGTTACCCATCTCTACTCTAGTATCAAGAGCCTCCCATCCATGGCCTTTTATAACAGATTGTATTGCTTTCTCTCATGTTTAACTTAGTTATCAAAGCATGCGATGCATGCGTTGCGCTCATTAGCTGCTTTCCAAGCGCACATTTCAAGTACTTGCAAGTACTTAAATGTGTCTCGGCTAAGTTGTTAATTGGAAAGCAAAAAGAATTGACAGCTAGCAGACCCCATAGTACTCAGAATCTTAGAATAAAGAATTAGAGTAAGAGCTGAAACTCGATTTGAGTGAAGCAAATTTCTCTTGTAGTAGAATTTCCGGCTATGTATTGGTACCTGCATTACAGGCGTAATTTAAAGCAGATTTAAGGAGGGGCTCGAAAGTAAATTTGAAATCTTGAGAATTGATAAAACATAATTTAATTAGTGGCTGTGAACAAAATATTTTAGTTATATATTGAATTTCACCTAATGTGTATTATATTATTAGGTGAAATTCAATATCTAACTAAAATATTTTGTTTACAACCATAAGAATTAAATTATGTTCTTATCAATCAGACAGACAAATCAAAACGATTGCTAATTATTTATTAGTTAACTTTAGTTTTGAAAATATCTCGTTTTCCTGGAGATTATTTTGCTCAATTTTTCAAAGAAATTGTAAATGAATTTGGATTAAAATGTATAGTTAAAATTTTTTCATTGAGTTCTTATATAATTAACGATTTTCTTGCTTGTCTGTCGAATACTTTGCATGCAGAAATATTGTCATAGTTTATACAATTATACACCTTTTAGCCATAATAAAATAAATTTTATATTATTGTATGCATTTTATGTATGTATGTTACCAGGGACGACAACGTGGAGGCAGGTGCATATAACATTTTTTGTGTTAGCAGCTTTGTAACAAAAATATATACAAATTAGTTAATTTAGAAAAGAGCAAATACTGGCAGAAAATTAAACGTCCCCAACAGTCCTATTGTGTAGTCATTCAATAAATATTCTCAGTTTTTTAAAATAGTTTTATAATAGGGCTTCACGGCACCGAGACAAGACCGAGACAGGCACATCTCGGTCTTGGTCTCGTCAAGGTGAAGACGATCTTGCTCTCGTTGCAATCTCGGCGAGATAGAGGCCAATCTCGGTTCCATCTCAGCAAGATAAAAAACAGGGAATTTCGGTGGAATAACGGGGAGGAAGGACAAGTAATACATCTATGTATATATGCATTTTCTTCTTATTCCCCTCGCCAAAACAAGATAGGCCCTTCCTTGCTATTGGGGATATAAAACGCAAATATCTGAAGAAGGAACTAATGTAGAAAGCAGCAATTGAGGAAAGCAGTGTATACTGATATGCCCCATAAATCACACGATTGACATTTTTCGGAACAACATAAAAGCTGAAACAACTAAAAAAAATTTCCAAAATAAAATAATAAAAGCTAATATCTCGTCCAATCTCGTCACGTCAATCTCGCTCTCGGTATCGTCTATGTGTCTGTTACCAATGATATTAGTCTCGCTGCCGGTCCCGGTATCGTGTCGAGACCGGCACCGGCAGCGAGAATTATATGTATATATGCACAAGTGTATTTACATTCCTTGAAAGTCACTAGTCTATTATAATGCTGCCATATAGAAATTCTATGTGATTTCCTTTTGGCAATAAAATAGTATCGAGTGTTCAGGTATTTCACAGTAATTAATTTGATCAAGGAACTATAGTGACTGTTGCTCTGCATGTGCTTATAATGATCTGCAAAGACATATTTGCTTAAAAATTGCTCTTGGACTTCAATACAAATTTTCAAAAATATTTTACTTTTAAGGACTGTTTCGTGGCTTTTTAGGAAATGCATTTTTAAACGCAGCAAGGTTTCAGTTTTTTCACAAATCTTAATGACGCTTTCGGAAGGTTGTTGTAGATATCCTTTGGATTTATATGTAGTTAGTGATGAAGGTGAATAATTTCCCTGAAGGGCAGACAAGAATTCTGGACACTTTAAAACGTTATTAATTTTGTAAACTACAAATCCAGCAATGTAGTTTACTACATGGTGGACATATTCGGACAATTTAGCTGGATGTGCAACATAATTATGTTCATTATAAATTGTGAATTTAGAGTATAGATTTAATTTTCATCAATAAAAAGTGCGCGATCGATTGTTCTATTGATTTCTTCCACGGGGTTCGACTTGGGAAGAGTGTTTTTGGCTGTAGCTTTTGATATATTAATGTAATCTAGAGGAATACAATTTCCAATGCCGCCTTCCCTTATATGGCAACGTACTAGCAATTTTTTGTATGCCGAAATAAACTGCTTAACAGAAGGATTGTAATTCCTACCCAAATGGCTTCTGATGGAACTGAAAAATAGCTCGATGTGATCCTGGTTGGGTTTATATTATGCAAAATAACCTAAAATCCAACTTTTCTCCGGCTACTTATTAAGGGTTTTCCAGCATGAGTTTTCAAATTTGAAAAATATCTGATAGCAAAATCAACGAAATCAAATATTAAAATTTTATTGTTGTCGTGTTGGCGGGCGTTATCGCTTAAACGACTCAAATGTTGAGATTTTTCTACTGTCAAATGCATCATTGACAGTGCGAATAAATTGCATAGTTGCGCTGCTACCATAAAATTCGGGTATTTCAAGCACTTCCCGGCAAAATTGCATCCGCAACAGATTTACTAAACAATTGAACGGCTAGTTTTACTTTCATTTGCTTTTTCCGGAAATATATATGCGCTTGTCTTAATTTGTTGCCAAGATGCAATTCTTCTTTTTCCTGTAAAATTTCCAACTTTTCCAAGTAAGAAAATTCAATTAATTGTCCTCGTTCATTTTTGAAAATTTTATAGTCACCGAATGTATTTCGGAGCAATTTAATCATGTGACAAGGATCAGGATGAGATATGATTTTTTCATCATCAATTATGAAATAAGGCCTTCCTGCTACATCATTAATGTCACTTCCTAAATTTTTCAAAGCAGAAAGGTTCTCTGAAGCTCCATCAAAAGTAACTCCTATTATTTCTGCTCCTGTTTTTTTAATTTCTTGAATGCATAACCGAATCGTATTTTCCTTCTGTTCTGCTGAAAGGCCTCTAACTGGGAAAAATGCTATAGGTATTTTCCATGACCTATTAACACAAACCACTAAAAAAAAGTAAAATTACACATAACCAAATGATTTGTCGCCATCTATATGGTTTCTTATGCTTGGGCGATAAAAAAATTAAGTTAAGAGCAAAAGCGCATATTTCTTCATTATAAATAAACCTTCGATATTTTTTTCTTATTTTGTATATTAAAGTGTCTATTGAAAATTTCTTTGCTGGGTCCATTCCATTGAGCGTTCTTCTCAAATCATCATCGATTAAATTTTGATTGCCAAGTTCTTTAATTAGTTCTTCAACTTTAATAATTTTCACTTTCTGCCTGCGAACTTTCTGCGCTAATCTTTTAAACTTCATGGCCCGATTGCGAACAACTTTTCTAAATTTTTTTAGCTCTGCCTTTTTAATCAAAGCAGTGTAAGACAAATTCATATTGCTTTCTTTTGAAGAATCCATGCATTCCCTTACTGTCACATTTTTTTCAATAGTTTCTAATAACATAAATAATTTCAAAAAATAATAGTAAATCAAAGCTATTTTCTGCTAAACTTGCAGCGCGCCCGACATAGTCGACAGCTTCGCATTATTTTTTGAGGGCACCTTTTCATCTGGCAACTTTGTGACTTCCCTAGATGAGTTTGGTCATATCCAAGACCGTCCCGCTTCCTCCATTGCTTTGCCCATTATATCTCGTGATAATATCATAGATGGTATCAGGGAGCTTAAAATGGGCTTTTCTTTCGGTCGATGGTAGATCGACGACAATTAACTTGCTTGAATTTACATCGCACATAATCACTGCTGCGAGGTCTCCAGACCGACTGTGTCTACACCGACTTTAGCAAGACATTTGATAAACTCCCTCACTCTGTTATTATGCTTCATCATGAAAAACTGGGTTTTCCGCCTATAGTGCTCGATTGGATCCGCTCTTATTTAAAAGATAGGTCATACCGGGTATCTTTCCGTAACACTTTATCTAGAGTTGTTAGGGCTTCTTCTGGAGTACCGCAGGGTAGCCATCTGGGTAGAATTGCTTCATCACGTCAGATTTTCGAGACATCCTAAGCTAAATGTGCGAAAATCGTGGTTTTTGCCTATATTTGAGGTTATGTAGCATAACGAATTTTAAAATACTCATCAATTTTACACGTTCAGTTTCACACCTTGTACAGTTTGTACAACTTGCAAAGGATCTGATGTCGGTGGATATTGGATATCTCAAAGAAAAAAATGATTTTTGAGCACACTAAAGCGCATTTGAAAGGGCAAGGCTTATACTTTAAGATGCTGGCAGTATTTTAACAATAAAAATTAAATTCGTTATGCTACATAACCTCAAATATAGGCAAAAACCACGATTTTCGCACATTTCGTTTAGGATATCTCGAAAACCTGATGTGATGGAGCAATTCTGAGGCCAGATTCTTGTTCAGCGCACCGAAAACCTTCGGAAAATTATACTCTGGTTTCTGGTTATGAAATTTGTTCGAATTTTGTCGGCCTGTGTAATTAATAATAAAACAAAAATTATTCATCATTTACAATAAATTAAATTAAAATCAAAATCCAAGAACAAAGCAAAATAGTTCGGATATCTCAAACACGAAGCACAATAGTTCGCCTACCCTGCAAATGAAGTAGTTACCACTTGGTAACGTCTCCTTTACTTTTCAGTACAGCTTGGATATGATCTGGCATTGTATTTACCAGCTGTCTGCAATTTTCTGGCTATGTAGAATCCCAGACATTCCTTATTTGAGAACGCAATTCGTCCATATTCCTCGCAGGTTTTTGACGAATTCTTTTTTTCATTTTTCCCTACAAGAATTCAAATGGGCGACAGGTCAGGACTGTTAGCGGGCCATTCAATAAGGGGTATGTTTATTTGCGCTCAACCACGCTTTCGTTCATCTGGCAGTGTGGCAGGATGCATTTTACTGCTAAAAATATACTCACCTTCCGGAGATTCCAACAAAGGAATCGAAGGTAGTAGTTCTTCCTGGAGGATCCTTTGGTTCTTTGCAGCGTTGACAGTGCCATGAACGAAGTGAAGCCTCCAAACTCCCCGCCCCGACATGCAACCCCAAACCATAAGTGAAGCAGAGAACTTGACCATTCGCTTCAAACAATCTGGGTGGAAGGCTTCTTCCGGCTTTCGCTTTATTATGGATTGCTTCCACTTCGTGGTTATTTCGGCTGCTTTCGTTTGCCGTGTTTGCTCAACAATTGAACAGTGAAAAATAAACCGTAAATGTGCACACAAAATGAATTTGAGCAGATAAGAACAGTTACCTACTTTCTATTGAATTTAGAAGAAAATCAGGGTAGGCGAACTATTGTGCTTCGTGTTTGAGATAGGCGAACTATTTTGCTTTGTTCTTGGATTTTGATTTTAATTTAATTTATTGTAAATGATGAATAATTTTTGTCTTGTTATTAATTATTAAAATGTGAATACAATAAGCTTAAAACTGGATATAATTCTTTTTTATTAATTAATTTAATTAATTATGGAGACGGAGTTGGATCAATACGTTGAGCGGCAAGACCAACATGCCATGGGTCCCGGGTTCGAGACCAGATGACCCCGTGAGCTTTTATTAAGAAATTAAAATAATCCACTCCGTCTCTGGGCTGTTGTCTAGCTCGCAGCAATGCAAAAACAAGACTCAAGTTTCCTCACTTCCCTTACCCTAATTCCCTCCCGGCCAAAACCATGCTAACGCATCAAGGGGTTGTCCCCTATGCTTTGGCTACATCGTGTTTTAGAGTGTGTTTTAGAGGTATTACTTCATAAAAGGACACAAAATAGAACATGCGCTTGAGCGCACGTTCTGCACGAAACCATGGACGAAGGGCCAGGTGGGAAACATGATAGAAAAAAGCGCATGAAAACTAAAAAATTGCTAAATTTTACGTAAATCACTCGAAAATCACTATTGCAAGCACAAAAGTAAACAACCTTTTACAGTACGAAAAATATTTGTCTCTGTTATGTCGTATGCTTTTGTCTCTTTAATTGAACACCCACAGCTGATTTTAAATTCCTCGAGCAGCTTCACTCACGTATTGGAATTTTACACGGTACAGCGTTTCCTCTAGTTCTTTATTCTAACCTCAGAATACAAAGTATGCCGAATAAGTTTTTGACACAATACAGCAGATCGATTGTAACGTAACAAGGCAGCAACGCATGGGATAAAACTAATATTTATTTATTTATTATCTACTTGATACGTTTTAGTTACATAAGTATTTTAATTTAAATTTTTTTTAAAAATGCAAACAGATTTCAACCACAAATTTATTAACTTTTGACAATTTAAACCTCAACTTTCCAAAAGCCATCTGTTGAAATGAGTTTAACATCATATTCGCCCTCTGGATTAAAAAGTTTGCATAACTACTCGCAAGTAATTGAAAAAAATTGCTTCAGCAGTTCAGATCAGTTTATTTAGCATAGACAACTACCTCTAGTACCTGCAAGTACTTAAATTGTGCAGTTGGAAAGCATCTATTGTAATTCTTCCTTTACGCACACACGGATTAAGTAGCCTGCATACGCGTATTCAATGGTCACTTTGTCCATTGGATGTTTATTGTGTTTATTCTGAAGCTCTTTGTATGCAGTAGGTAATTCTCACATGAGGTTAATTTATATTTAAATAGCGCGGTTCAATAAGTGTTTCTTTTTTTATTAACCAAAATAGAGCCGTGATCTTTTATGAAGTAGTGCGTGCGAATGGTGAATTTGTGTTTTCTATTATTTAATAAGTGTTCCTTTGGTTTTATCAAAATAGTTCCAATTAGTAGAACAGAGTTTTCAAATAGTAAACAACTCTCGTACTGATAGGTGACACAGCTGGGGGAGTGTGACAAGTGTGAACGCGAAATATTTTTGGTAAAATTCAATGTGTCTTCACCCTAAATTATCTCGGGACCCCTGGTGGAGGTGTTCTATTTGTTATTGAAACCTCTCTGAAGTTTTTCTTCCTCTAAATAGCTTTATGTTATTAGTTACTTGTATCGCGAACCGTGAGATCCGACGCTCTTTGCAATTTGGCCGCACTGAATTTAGTTGCACCTTATTCGAACGAAGCAGACTGTAATTGGATTCCGCAAAACTATTTGAGGTTGAATTCGATAAAAAGAAACTGCCCACTAATTATTTGGTTTTGTAAGTATCTCTTCCTTCTTATATGCGATTTTGTCGTCCTTTTTTCCCTTTTCTTCAGCTCCTTTATTTCAGCTGCTCCATCTGGATGCCATCGAGAGAATGGATGGAAGCGTCTGGAAGAGATGATCGGACGGATTTAGTCTTGCGCTTTTTGTGAAGTCGGTTCAACCTTTTTTAATAATAATTTTTTATAAAGTCGATTCAACTTATTTTAAGCTATTGTTATGTAAATGGGGCTCCTCGTTTCCCATTATGTAACCCTATAAGACATATATTTTTTTTTTTCAATCACAAATGTTCACAATTTTTATTCACTTCACTGATTAGTTCGTTTCACAATTTTCTTGACAACCTTTCTTTACAATATACTGTTTCACTTTATTTATTTACACTTATCACATCGCAATATCATATATAATCACTTCGGAGTTTAAATCACGACTAGAACTAACCAGTTTACTACTCAACCTTATTTATAGTACTCAGCTTAGTTCTAGAAACTTCATTCAATTAGTTCTAAATGTTTCCGTTATACATTTTCACCACATTTATTCATCATAGGTTCGATTTGTCTTTGACTTTCTACGTTTGACATTTCCTTGCCTTGATTTTCGGCCGCCTGGGGCATGCGCATTACATGGTTTACTATTTCCCTTTTCGTGACTTACCGCGTGTACGTTACACTATTTTATTGTTATTTGTCTATAGACGTTTTGACTAACTCATTGTGGCCAAACTTTAAAAGCTATATATTGTATTGGTTTATTTAAGTTAAACTGCCTCGAAAAGGAGTAGTCATTGTACGGAAACCGCGGCAAATTAAAAGTGAATGGTTTTTTTGCACAAAGGGAATTTTGTGTAACTTCAATCACTAAATCAAATCAAACACAAGCTGCAGGTTTTTGTGCTTGATTCATGAGATTCAAGATTTTGAGAGAGATAAAGATTGACTTTAACCCTGGAATACTAACCCGTTAATACACCGCACACAATTTCAAGCAGTAAGGTTTTTAAAGTTTCGCCGAGCACATTAAGATCTAACAAGATCGCACAAGACAATGCACTTGCGAACTATAGAAGCTCTAGCAAGTGAGTAAATTTTACTCATGGTTGGCGTTCCAGGGTTAAACCCTTATTGAACCGTTACCGCGATTATCATAGGAATTAAAAACGCGATTCATTTTAAAAATTCCATCTTGCCAAACATCACGCTCTACTTAATTTTTTAAAATAATTAATTTAGAAAATATGCGAGATAAGCTTACATACGTTCTTTCCAAATCTCATCATAATAAATTAGGTTGATTTAACATTTTTATTACGTTTCGAAATTTCATTCTGATGTGTATTTGTTCATAAAAAATTCGTAAACTTAATTCACTTTTTGTTCGTCCTAATAAAAAAGCTCGATCCCTAAATTACTCGAGAAAATATGTACAGCATACCTAAGCACATAAAATTGCTCCATACATCATCCCTCGAGATGAATGTTTCAGGTAAATGAGATGAAATTTTGGCGTTGGGTACGTACAATGAAGTTCTGTTGATTGTATAACTTTTGTGGAAATTTGGAAATTTTCCAGGGCAACAAAATCACGGAAAAGCAAAGAACAATTTCCAACTAGGGGATACTTGCATGAAGAACAAACGAGGGTAAATAAATTTCCTCAAATTTTACATGTGTTAATCAGCGAAAAACAAATAATAGCAATCTCGTAGCTTTCTGTGTGTACGATTGTTGGGTTTTCTGTTAGCTCTTCAAGCATATTAGAGGATTAACAAAGTGAGGTAAGGATTATCTGGATTTTCAGTGTGGGTACCCTACACGAAGTTGATTTGATCAACTTAACTACCCATTTTTTGTTATCAAGAATCTGGGAGATAGACTACCAAAATGGAAACAACAAACCTTTTCAGTTTCCAAAATAACTTCAATTATATTTAAAACAACTTAATTAGAAAGCTCTGAAAGAATTAAAAATTAATTTTCACAGAAGTTTTAAAACAAAATGAGCATGTCATTACTGTCTAGCTCAAAAAATAAAGACAGCTAGCATTCTATACTTTTTTAATATACTCAGAAGGAATTCAAAATATTATATGATTTGCCGAAAAACTCATGGTTTTACCTCTCTTAAAATTAACAGCGCCTAGAGACTTAATGCCCGTAGTCCTATACGTGAGCAATATTGCTCATGTGTTTTTTACCATCTCCGAGAACGTGAGCAAAGCCCACATAAAATTGGAAATAAGGGCCATTATACTTTTGCTTTTGCAAGATATTTGAAGAAAAGATATAATATTTGTACAACGAAATTATGTCCTTTGCCTTATCTCCAAGACATTTCGATATTAATGCCAATGCGTACTTATTACCTAATTCAAGGGACTTATACTCCAAATTCGATAATACTATTCTGTGCGATTTGTTTTGAAAAGCTTTGCGAAATTTTATTAAAATATTCAAAATTTGCTTACAATGTTTTCAAAAAAATTCTAAGAAATATTTGAAATACAACTAAATATTGTCTATATTTTGCCAGAGAATTGTTACAAATTGGAGGGTTGTAAGTCTAAAGGGTCTAAGTGCCAATTTTATTATTTAGAGCTATAACAAAAAAAAACATAATAAAATAAACAATTCAATGAAATAATTATTTATTTTTACTTAAATCAATTAAACACAGATCTTATAACTACAGGAAGTCGTAAAAAATCTAAAAAAATAGGAATCCAAGGAAGTAATACAAAATAAACATTCATTATTTTATAATGTCTTAAGTGCCTTATGAAGAGTTATTGAAAATGGGCACTTGCCTTTATAAAACATATTAAAAAAGTTCTCAGGTTTAGGTTTGATTAATCAAATGTTCGTAGAATGCTTTATTTTCGGTGGGTATGTATAGTAGCATGTTCTTCAAATCTTTCAATTTTTCTTTTGAAATATTATTTCGAGCTTCTTACGGTGGCAAAGTCTAGTTTTTTAATTGGTTTGAAGACTTGCCTTTTTTGAAAATGTTGACACTGTCCCACGGCATTGAGTCATTGTGCGATTCCATTAAATCAACACAGGTAACTTATCACAATTGTGATCGTCATAGTGATCGGACGTGCTTTTGTTTTTCTTGCGTTTTTGTGCAGTTTTCGTTTTTGGGTTTGTGGCAAGTAAATCGCATCCTAACTACAGGGATTTTAATAATAATAATTGCGGATGGTTGTCCTTGTTTGCTCGTTGTATGGTGCTGTTTTGTTTTCCGCCAATAATCATTGATTTTTATTGAGGACAGTTGTATGAATTTGGTTGATCCATTTCAGTCTAGTTTGGTGTCTAACCTGCGTTCGTGAGTGTTTTTCTTTTGTCGTCTTGTCCAACTTGAATAATCGTATTAATTCTGTGTGCTTGTGAATTGTCGCTTCTTTTGTTAGATTTTGACGTTTTCATAAATTGCCGCTCAATAATTTTCCGTTTGAACCGTTTGGCCTTGTTGGTGTGATCTTGTGCTTTGTGTTTGTTTACTTGCTTTGTGCTCTCATAAGCATTCCATTGCTTACTCCACCGGTGCATTTCTTTTGTGTTATTGCCTTATAACCCCAATGACCCCAATTGCTCGAATCCGATCCCGTTTTTTTTTAATTCTTTGCGTGGTTCTGTGCATCTTTGTTTGGGTTTAATTGTCATCTTTTATTCTGCCCGTAACAGGACGAACACGCAAAATAAGAGAAAAAGAAAAGAAGAAGTAATTTCTTTAGTGTTACCACTTTCCAATTCTTGAAATTTTTACCCAGTTATGTCTTTTACAAATTAATTACAATGATTTGTGATATTTATTTCCTATCTACCTTCATTTAACAATAAATTCTATTTACTTTCATGTATAAATAAATGTAATTCCTTAGTATCGTCGTTTTCGCGCAGTTGAATTAATATTTGTAACATTTGTAAGGTTTTGTTGCCTGTGGAAAAGATAATTGGTCCAAGCCGTCTAGCCGTTTAGCCGTGATAAAACTTGATACAGGCCATCTGTCAAGATGTGTCAAAAAGTTTATTTGTTTTGATCAATTCATGGCTGTGGGAAATATTAAATTATTAGGTAAGTTTTATAAATGTTTTCATAAAATAATATGATTCTTTGTGTTTTTTTCTTTTCTTTCAGGGCTGGAACTGGACAAGGATGCTGCATTGGACAAGGTATTTTGGACTCTGGACTAGATGAATGGAATTCTGTGTTTCTGCTGGATGCCGTCGGGAATAAGGTAAGAAAAATGTTACATTTTTGTGGTATAAAATTTATTGTTTCTATTTTAGGAAACTTTAGACTGGAGGATTATTTTTCGGGAGTCACAACATCTTTCAATGATTTTACGTTCTTTCCCGTTACTTGTACTCTTGCCCAGCTTTGTTTTTATTATTTTATTTGTTTTATCTTTTGTCTCTGCTTATTTAATTGATTTATTTTATCTCTTGACTCTATCTCCATTTCGTTTATTTATTTATCTTTTTACTTATTGATTGTATGCCCTGATTCCAATTCTGTCTCTTTTATTTGTCTGTTTATTTATTCTGTTTTTATTATCTTAACCCTGTTCATCTTTATTTTATTATTTTATTTTTTCATTTTATTCCTTGTCTCCTATTTCTGTTATTTATTTTATTTTATCTCTTGACGCTATCTTCGTTTCGTTTATTGTTATAATATTTTTTTTTATCTATTTATTTATTTTTGTTGTTGTTTCCCCTTGACTTCTCCCACTCATTTTTTGTTATGGCCTGCTGTGGCGTTTGTACAAGGGTGATTTCCCGAGATGGGATTACCTGTGATGGCGTCTGTGCCTTCAGTTGCAAGCTGATTGTCTGAAGCGTGGTTCTGGATCCTCTAGAACCTCGACGTGTGGGCAGTGCTCAGGTATAAAGCCTTGCCACGTACTGAGACTTGCGAGGAGCATGGTGGAGGCGCTTTCCGGCGATCTTTCTCTTGTCGCGGACAGGGTCGGCTCATTCTCGGCTCGTTGCGCCGATCTACAACTATTGTCGGACGACACTGGGTCCTTTACCACCAAGATGGACAGGTTATCGGATGTCGTTGACACGGTCGAATCCAATTCACGCGTCCTCTTGGAGAGGTCGCACGAGATGTCCTCCCGCATTCTAGCGTTGTCCGGCTCACTCGAGGATATTCAGTCTACGTTCTCTCGATTTGATCCTAATCTGCTTCTTCCTGCGGGTCCTTCACCTGTCATCCCCATAGTTGAGGACATCCGTCGCGGCGTCAAGCAGGTGAAGGGCGACCTTGGTAACTGGTCTGCGGCTGTCTCTGTTGCACCCGACGTTCAGCCTGCATCTGAGACGGAAGGCAAGTTTAGTGGTGCGGTTCCCAACTCCTCAGAGGTGAGAGGGTGAACGACTCCAATTCCAAAGCTAACCTAGGGTAAGGCGTGTGTGGGGTGCTCCGTGGCGGATTCTGGTCTTCCTACACATCTTTCTTGTTGTCGACTCCTTCTCAGGTGGCTGGTACTCTGCTCAGTGATAATATCTGGCCTCAGGATGTTTTTTGTAAGGTCTTCGTACCCAATTCTCGCCATCGCACCAGGTCAGGAGTTCAGTCTCTTAGTTCAAAAAACGTGGCAAGCTCTCTCTTTACTACCGGAATGTGAGAGGACTGAGTACCAAAAAAATAATTTTTATTTCTCATCTACTAACTGCGATTTTGATGTGATAGCTTTGTCTGAGACGTGGTTGCACCAGGGTTTTTCGTACGCGGAACTGTTTAATGGCTTTTATCAGGTTTTCCGTAGGGATAGGCATGCTGCCTCGACCGCACGCGGTGGTGGGGTTCTCATAACTTGCAGGAATTTTCTTCATACTAATCATTTCGACACTCCCTCAATATCTGACCAACTGAAGCTGGAACAAATTTCAGTGAAAATTTCATTTGATTCGAGGAACCTCTTCTTGATTTGTTCTTATATACCTCCTGATGCGTTTAACGTCGTTGATAGTAATGGTCAGAGTCAGTATGATATTCTCATTAAGCATAATAACTACATCTGATCATACATGATCAATTGGGTTCTAAGGATGAAATCATTCTAGTGGGGGACTCCAATTTACCCAATGTACGATGGGTAGTGGATGATGATGACGATAGCTTTCTTCCCCATGACTTGCGACAGAAGGACAATCGTTATTCTTCGACACCTTGGCTAGCTTGGGGCTTTGCCAAATGAGCAATGTGAGTAACAATATGGGAAGATAGCTTGATTTGGTGTTCTCCATGAACTCCACGCTCACATTTGTAGAACCCAGCCTCTTTGCCTTGACAAAGCTTGACGTGTTTCACCCCGCACTGCATGTTGCTTTTCATTGTCTGTCGGACGTGTTTGTCGATAACCTCGATAGCCAATATCATTTTAACTTTAGAGTGGCCGATTTTGAGGCTTTGAATGATTATTTTGATGTGATACACTTCCAAACTAGCTTGTCTGGTTACGATATCGACAGTAACGTAACAAGTCTCTACGATGTTTTGTATGAGGCTTTTGGGAGGTTTGTTCCCTTAGTTCGGGTTAGAGCTGAAGACTCCGCTCCACTCTGGTTTGACAGAGAATTGAACTCTTAGGAATAGGAAGAACAGACTTTGGAAAAAGAACCTTCGTGTTGGCAGTGTTGGCTCCTGGCAAGAACTTAGTATTTGCAATGAACATTATAGAAGCCGTTTTCGCTATCTCTATGAAGAATACCTTCAAAGTTTAAAGAACAGATTATTCTCTGACCCCCGTGCATTTTTCGAATATGTCGATAACAATCCATCGACTATGGAGTTCGGGGGGATTTCCAGCAATAATTCTAATATTATCTGTAACTTATTTGCTGAATCTTTTAAGGGTGCATTTGAATCATCTGATTTCATTCCGGTTGGTGGAAACTTTTCGCACATAAATAGTCGAATTTAAGCCATGGTATCAGTTCCATCTATCACGGAAGAGATCCTCTTGAAGCATATTACTGCACTTCCAACTGACTTTTCTAGTGGTCCTGACGGGGTTCCTGCTGCAGTCATAAAGAAATGCTCTTCGGTTTAATTATGGCCCTTGCTGTTTCTATTCAGGAAGTCTCTCTCGCGGGGCCATTTCCCAGCACTCTGGAAGATGTCCTTTTTAATTTATATTTTTACGAGTGGAAATAGCAGAGACATTTCCAATTACAGGCCGATTGCTTAATTTTCCTGTATTCCTAAGCTCTTCGAACTGTTAATTCAATCTCAATTATCCGATGTGTATAAGGGCTTAATCTTCGCTCGACAGCATGGTTTTCTTCAGGGTAGGTCCACGGTTTCAAACTTGGTTGAGTTTGTTTCCTGCACTGTGGGTTGATTCACGGATGGTTGCCAAACTGACTCTACTTACACTGATTTTAGTAAGGCTTTTGATAAGCTGTCTCTATCTGTCATTGCCTTTAAATTGGCTAAGTTGGGTTTCCCGCCCTCGCTTATTGGTTGGATTAAGTCGTATTTATCTAATGGGACTTATAGGGTACGTTTTTGTGGCGCACTCTCTGATGATTTTGTGGCTCATTTTGGGGTTCCCCAAGGCAGTCATCTGGGTCCATTGCTATTCATCTTATATATTGATGATATTTCGTATTTGCTTCAAAGATGTAAAATTCTTATATATACTGACGATATTAAGATTTTTCTCCCAAGTAAATCTAATGCTGATTGTGAGATTTTGCAATCAGAGTTGCATATTTTCTATGAGTGGTGCTGCAATAACAATCTTAAGCTGAACATTGAGAAATGTCAGGTGTAGCAGTAGCTACAAATTTAATATATTATATTTTAAGTAAAAGTTTATTATTTTGATTTTATTATTAATAAAATATTAGTATTAAAAATCTACTTCAATAATATCCAATTAGTCTGTACTGTCAAAAATATTTTAATCAACCTGTACACTTCGATAAAATTTGAATCGTGTGAAACACAAACACTTTAAAAATTATCGTAATCATTTATTCATTGGCAATAAAATACTGTACTCTATACAAAGAAAATTTTAACAAACTATCTATGTATATAACGTAAAGTAGGATACAAAAATATTGTAAATAATTTTTAGTCTAGCCAGAACAACCGGACTGGTAGTATTGAAATTAAATAAAAAAATAAAAACTAAAATATTTATTTTTTTTATTATAAAATAAAATGTATCTTACCCATTAGATACAAAGAGGACTTAGGATTTCGGAGGCTCAAAAATAAAGTGACTACGCCCCTACGTCAACTTATAATTCCAGACATCCTGACATACCTCATTGGTGACCCCGACATTCCGGTCACAACATTAGTGATCTCGGAATTTTAGAAACAGAAGTACCCCCTACCCAAGGTAAGGTACTTTCTGGTTTCTAAAATTTTCAACGCAACATCAACGCAAAAATAAAAAAATATAAAAAATTTAAGACAGAAGTACCCCCTACCCAAGGTAAGGTACTTTCTAGTTTTAACTTAAGAAGCAGAAGCATCATCACAAACTTTAAAAACAGAGATACCCCCTACCCAAGGTAAGGTATTCTCTGCTTTTAAGCAATCAACAACAATCAACAGCAGCGACTCAAAGCTGCCATCAACAATCAACAGCAGCGACTCAAAGCTGCCATCAACAACAACAAAAGCAACAATCCATCCATCAAGTCAACACATCTTTAGGAAGAAAAAAGAATCAACATAACTTCAACAGAAATTTAATATTGGTATGTTCTCGTTTTTTAATTAAAATTAATATAATTTGTACAACATAAACATACACAATTCCACATTACAACATATTTTCTTCTCTTTTTCTCAACTGTCAAAATTTGTATATTTCTTTGCAATAAATAATATATCTTTAACTCAAGTTAAAATATATTTTATCATAGTATAATCATCTAAAAATTTTTAAATATTAAGGGGTTGTACTTTCATTTTGTGATTCGCGAAGTTAAGTCTCGTTAATATCAGTGTTTTTTAAAAAAAAGGTGAAATTTTATTTTCAAACAGTGAACATCTACAATCATGATGACTAGTGAAGACGAGTCAAATTTTTCACAACAAACATTACATACAAATGCTACAAATTTCAACGAAAACAATTATGTAGCCTCAAATGCAATCAAACTGCCAAGCTTTTGGACTCCATATCCAGAAGCTTGGTTCATTCAAGCCGAAGCCCAATTTGCTTCTAAAAGAATAACGGTTGACGAAACAAAATATAGTCACGTTGTTCAATCTTTACCAGTGGAAGTTATAACAAATCTTCTAGATTTCTTACAAAATCCTCCACTGTTAAACAAATATGAATGTTTAAAGAATACTCTGATCAAACGTTTTACCGAATCAGAAGAAAAGAAGCTAGAGCAACTTCTATCTACAACTGAAATCGGAGATAGAAAACCTTCAGAATTTTATCGCTCTATGGAAATTCTTGCAGGCAATTCATCAACATTTAGCAAATCATTAACAAAGAAGTTATGGAAGAGAAAATTGCCGGCAAATATAAACATTGCTTTAATATCTTCCGGAAAACAAGATATAAAAGAACTTTTAGATTTGGCAGATAATATATATGATATTTCCAAAATTCAATTTATATCGGAAATAAACAAAAATCTACCAAAACGAAATTACAATTTCATAGATAACAATTTCCTTTTATCAAAAATAAACAATTTAGAAAATAAAATAGAAAATCTCGAAAATTTGATAAAAGGATTATAATGTCAAAATCAACCCTCTTTCTCACGGTCTAGAAACAGATCGACAGATCATTCATTCTCTAGAAACAATTCACATAATAGACAATTTTCAAAATCTAGAGATAACAATTCTTATTGTTGGTACCACAATAAATATGGTACCAAAGCGAATACATGTATTTCGCCGTGTTCTTATAAACCTATTGATAATCAAAAAAACTAATTAATCCCTCAGTGAATAATATATATAACATTAACATTTCTAAACGTTTATTCATTTTTGACAAAGAAAATAAATTAAAATTTCTAATTGATACAGGTGCTGATATTTCAGTAGTACCTAATGAATTCTTTAAAAAATTTAACAAAGACCCTAACTTATATTTATCGGCAGCAAACGGTTCTACCATTAACACTTATGGTACAAAATTACTTAAAGTAGATTTCGGTCTTAGGAGAGAATTCATTTTCCCATTTATAATTGCTAATGTCAACAAGCCCATCATCGGAGCAGATTTTTTAACAAAATTTAATTTACTCGTCGATTTAAAAAACAAAAGATTACTCGACGGTACAACAACATTAAGTGTTAGTGGAATAACGGTAAACGCAAATACTCCAACTCCTCGTTACTACGCAATCAGTAATGAGTACGGTAAAATTTTGCAAAGATTTCCCACATTAACACAACCACCTCGTTATGATATTCCAGTTAAACATAACGTTGTACATCGCATAGAAACTAAAGGACTATTACATTTTTCTCGTCCAAGACGTTTAGATGGACATAAATACAAAATTGCAAAATTATAATTTAATCACATGGTTAAATTAGGTCAAAGAAAAATACTACAGATTGGCGACCATGTGCAGATTATCGCAGACTCAACGCAATCTCTGTTCCAGATAGGTACCCATTACCACATATACAAAATTTTTCAATGAACTTAAACGGTTGCACTATTTTCTCAAAAATTGATTTGGTAAGAGCTTACCACCAAATTCCAAAGGCTAAAGAAGACATACATAAAACAGCGATTACAACACCTTTCGGAATATTTGAATTCACTAGAATGCCTTTTGGTCTAAGAAATGCTGCACAAACATTTCAACGATTCATGGACCAAATCATTAAAAATTTAGATTTCGCTTTTGTCTACATTGACGATATTTTAGTAGCCAGCAAATCTGAATCCGAACATCAAAATCATTTAAACCAAATTTTTAAACAACTATCAGATTTTGGAATCAATATCAATCCATCCAAATGCATTTTCGGAGTTGGAGCTTTGGACTTCCTCAGTCATAAAATAACAAAACAAGGCATCTTACCTTCAGAAGACAGAGTCCAAATTATTAACAATTTTCCTTCTCCAAATTCCATTAAACAAATTCAACAATTTATTGGCATGGTTAATTATTACCATAGATTTATTCCAAATCTTGCCACATTACTAAACCCAATTCACACTCATTTGGCCCTACTTCTCAAAAAGAAACCAAATAACTCTAAAAACTTTTCTTGGCCAACAGAATGTGAAGATCAACTTAACAAAATTAAACAATCATTTTCAAAAGCAACTTTATTAATTCATCCTATTGAAAATGCAAAATTCAATTTAACTGTGGACGCTTCTGCTAGCGCTGTTGGTGCAGTGCTCCAACAATCCAATGCAAATCATTGGGAACCCAATGCATTTTTCTCTAAAAAATTAAAAGACGCAGAAATAAAATATTCAGCATTCGACCGAGAACTTTTGGCATTATATCTAGCCATCAAACATTTTAGACATTTTCTAGAAGGTCGAGAATTTACAGCTTTTACAGACCACAAGCCACTCATTACAGCAATATGGTCTAAAACAGAAAGAAGTCCAAGACAAACTAGACATCTGGACTACATAACTCAATTTACCTCAGATATCAGACATATCAAAGGAAAATCAAACACAGTAGCAGATACTTTATCTAGAATTTCAATCGAAAATTTCGAACATTCAAAACATAGCAATACCAAATTTGATTTAAAAACTATTGCTGAGTACCAAAATAGTGATGAAGAACTTACACATCTTTTAATAAGTCAGCATAACAGACCAGATAATTCAAAATATAAACTTGTTAAAATTAAATTAAACACTTCTGAGTCTGACATTTGGTGCGAAGTTTCTACTAAAAATTCACGGTCATATATACCCAAAGAACTTCGAAAAACTATCTTTAATACCATTCATAATTTATCTCATCCAGGAATTAGAACAACACGAAAATCTATTGTTTCTAAGTACTTTTGGCCTGGAATGAATACAGATATTAACAAGTGGACTAGAAATTGTGTCAATTGCCAAAAAGCCAAAGTAACTAAACACACAAAGTCTGAAATCGGTAAATTCGAATTACCCAAAACAAGATTCGAACATATCCATTTAGATTTGGTAGGTCCTTTACCTTCTTCAAATGGATATTCTTATAATCTAACAATAATAGATAGATTTACTCGTTGGCCAGAAGCTTATCCAATCAAAGATATACAGGCAAGCACAGTTATCAACACATTATATGAACAATATTTTCCACGTTTTGGTATTCCTCTAGAAATTACCACAGATCAAGGTACTCAATTCGAATCCAAATTATTCGAAGAATTTACAAAAATTTTAGGATCACATCGAATCCGTACTACTATTTATCATCCACAATCCAACGGAATGATAGAACGATTTCACAGACAATTAAAAGCAGTAATACGCGCTCGTGACGGCCAAAATAATTGGGTCACACAATTACCTGCAGTCCTCTTAGGTTTCCGAACCACGATTAAAGAAGACTTGCAATGTTCTCCAGCAGAACTTGTCAATGGACAACCTCTTCGCGTTCCAGGAGAATTTATCATTAACAACAACTCAACAATACAAGATCCATCAAATTTCTTAAGTAAAATTAGATCTTGCATAAATAACTTCAAACCTTCACATTCTCGAAAACAAAATTCTAAAATCTACGTACCTAAAGATTTAAAAGATACAGAATTCGTTTTTGTTAGACTCGACAGAAGCAAATCTTCTTTACAAAACCCATATGAAGGTTCTTTCAAAGTATTAAACAAACTGGACAAATTTTATCAAATCGATTACCGTGGTAAAGCTACAAACATTTCAGTCGACAGACTAAAACCAGCATTTATCGAAAACACGGAACAAATAATTACACCAATCAAAAACATTACAAAAAAGAAAGTAAAATTTCAATTATAATTTTTTTTTTTTTATTACTAAAAATATTATTATTCATCATTTTCTTAATTTTACGATTCACTTAAAATGGACGTTTTCACTGAGGGGGGAGTAATGTAGCAGTAGCTACAAATTTAATATATTATATTTTAAGTAAAAGTTTATTATTTTGATTTTATTATTAATAAAATATTAGTATTAAAAATCTACTTCAATAATATCCAATTAGACTGTATTGTCAAAAATATTTTAATCAACCTGTACACTTCGATAAAATTTGAATAGTGTGAAACACAAACACTTTAAAAATTATCGTAATCATTTATTCATTGACAATAAAATACTGTACTCAATACAAAGAAAATTTTAACAAACTATCTATGTATATAACGTAAAGTAGGATACAAAAATATTGTAAATAATTTTTAGTCTAGCCAGAACAACCGGACTGGTAGTATTGAAATTAAATAAAAAATTAAAAACTAAAATATTTATTTTTTTTTATTATAAAATAAAATGTATCTTACCCATTAGATACAAAGAGGACTTAGGATTTTGGAGGCTCAAAAATAAAGTGACTACGCCCCTACGTCAACTTATAATTCCAGACATCCTGACATACCTCATCAGGTTATGTCCTTCTCGAGGTCTCGCAGCTTCCGTACTTTTCAGTACATGTTTGAGGGTACTGGTATAAAAGGGGTGAGGGACTTGGGAGTGTATCTTGATGTTCAATTGAACTTCATCTCCCATATTAATAACGTCGTTGCTAGGGCAACTCTATGCTGGGATTTATTCTTCGGTGGTCCAAGGAATTTCCAAGCCCTCAAAAAAGACTCCATCTTTTTACGTCCCTGGTTAGACCCCTGCTTGAATATGCTAGTCAGGTTTGGTTTCCGTTTTACGGATGCCACATTAAACGTATCGAGTCCGTCCAGCGCAGGTTTGTGCGATCGGCCCTGCGTTCTTTGCCTTGGAATGACCCTCTTATCTGGTTGCTGGAGAATGAACGGACGAGTTGAAGCCTTCTAGGATACGGTGATCCTCATCTTGATATTCTCAAGTGTTAGTTACACCTCCAAGTGGTAGCAATCGGGCAATGCATCCTAGAATGTAGCCAAGGAACTTATGCGGGAGGAGATAACCTCTTGAAAAATCCCCCCAACTCCAAGGGAGTCTGCAGTGTCGTCGTCCCCTCTGCAGGACCCAGGGGTAATTGGGTCGCGATTGGCGTTTTCCTCGGGCACTTCTGTGGTAGTGGAGGTGGATTGTATGGGAGACCCCAACAGGTTAGCTATACCCACGGTACCCACAACACAACAATAGCAGCTTTGGGAGCATTACCTTTCGAAGGAACTGTGGCGGCTATGGAGGCTGGCTCGCTTCCACCGGCTGAAACTGCTGTAGCAGTCCTGGAAGAGGGTGCCATTGGCATAATAATAACTAGCACTTCCTCAGGTGCGGCGGTGCAGAGATGGGAGACCTAACGAGTTGGCTATCTCCGCGATACGCACACCAGTAGAAGATGCAGATCTGCCTTCCAAAGGGTTAGCTGCGGTTAATCCGGAGGGGGTTTCTTGTCCTGGCTCAGGACTAAAGCGTTACGGCTTGGAACCCTTCAATGCCGTAGGGAGAGAAGGGATGAAGGTTGTAATTAACGCATGGACCAAGAAGGAACACTGGAAACGGTGGGAAAACATGGATTTATGCAGATCTGCCTTCCGTAGGGTTAGCTGCGGTTAATCCGGAGGGGGTTCCTTGTCTTGGCTCAGGACTAAAGCGTTACGGCCTGGAACCCTTCAATGTCGTAGACAGTGAAGGGATGAATGATGTAACTAACGCATGGACCAAGAAGGAACACTGGAGACATGGGAAATCATGCATTTATGCAGATAGGCTAGGATTCTAGCAGTCACCCAGGAAACCGAGGTTAGTGGCGACAGTGGGATAACTGGATGCTCAGTTACCCCCACTAAGGGAGACTGGGAGGGGACGAAAAGGGACCCGGTTATGTGGTCTGTTTCGGCTAATCCCCAGAGAGGTGTTTTTAGTGAGTTTTGGCTCAGGACTAAAGCGTTACGGCCTGGAACCCTTCAATGTCGTAGACAGTGAAGGGATGAATGATGTAACTAACGCATGGACCAAGAAGGAACACTGGAGACATGGGAAATCATGCATTTATGCAGATAGGCTAGGATTCTAGCAGTCACCCAGGAAACCGAGGTTAGTGGCGACAGTGGGATAACTGGATGCTCAGTTACCCCCACTAAGGGAGACTGGGAGGGGACGAAAAGGGACCCGGTTATGTGGTCTGTTTCGGCTAATCCCCAGAGAGGTGTTTTTAGTGAGTACGAATCTCACACTACCGGAGGGCACGGGCTGTCTGGTGTCTTTTGGAAGATTTTCACCTCTCCCGCAAAAAAAAAAAAAATACCCTCTTATCTACCACCTTATGAGGAGCGCTTAGGATTACTGCAACTTGTTACACTCGGGAAGCGTCGTTGGGTTGTGGAATTGATATTTTTGCATCAGCTTCTGCAGGGAAAGCTAGACAGTGTTGAACTAGCTTCCAAAGTATTGCCTAGAGAACTGTCCTATTCCCTACGCAATCGATCACCTTTACATATTGCTTTTTCACGCACTAATTACGGCATGTTTGAGCCTATTAACCGTATGTATAGGTCTGCTAATGATATCGGAGATATCTAGTGTGTACAAGGTGACACTTAAAAGGAGTATCTACAATTTGTAATTTATTCTTTTCCTCGCACTAGTTTTTGCTTAACTTCTCGTTTTTGTTTGTTTTTCACTTTGATCCTTCTGTGTTCGAATGGAAACACTATTATTATTATTATAGAACGCATGTATAGAGTCGTGAATATGTGTCCTCTTTTTGACTTGACTCTTACCAAGGATTAGTTGTAACGATTTTTGATGTCTATGCACCTCTGACTGTTGTGGGTAGGCGTATTTAAGTGTGTTAACTACTACTGTTTTTTTTGCATGTCTGTGTGGGAGACTAATTCGCCTCAATATATTTTATATTTGGCGAATAGTTCAAATGGGTCCATGCTTCTGCCTAAGAAGAGCGCCTTCTGAGTTAGAAGGATTAATTCTCGCATGTACGCAAAGTGCGAAATAAACACATGACCCGAGCAAATTTTCAAAAATTTTTTAATAACTTGGAATTGCAAATTCCGAACTAAACCGTTCAAACTCGAGCGAAGTAAGAAATACTAAAATTCTTTTATTTAGCTGGTGGACGCATTCGAAAGAAGCCGATAACTAGATGGTGATCCACACAAAATAAAAATAATAACCGACCTAGACAGCTGTATCAGATTATGATCACTACACTGTCACACCGATATTTCGGTAAACTATTTATCGCATGTACACAAAATACGAAATAAACACATGACCCGAGCAAATTTTCAAAAAAAATTTAATAACTTAAATATAAATATTTCTTAACGCGATTTAAATTTACCTTTAATATGGAAGAGCCGACCTCGTTGCCACCTCTTCCCGCATATGACTCATTCCACAGGCACATATAAGCTTGTTGGTTGTCAGCAATATGAACACATAGGTTGTAGTATGATAGTTGCCTGCTGACAATGTGTCAGTGTTGGTATAAAAAATTACTTGTTGCATATCCATAGCCATCGTTATTTTGTTACTAGCTGGAGACTTAGATTCAATTGAATCAGATAAAGAAGATAAAACGAAATATACTGTAGAGCTAGAAATACATCATGGTAAAGCTGAGAGTGCACAGAAAGCTAGTGCACTCTCAGCTTTACGATGATGTATTTTTAGCTCTACAGTATATTTCGTTTTATCTCTTCCTTCCGAGCTTTTACCCTTGGCGTGCAACAAATCGCACTTTGGACAAGTATCGGTTCTAGGACGTCCAAACCTCAAATAAGGAAACTAATTTTTGAAAACTAAATAGTAATATCTGTAGTTAACACGAGAATCAGGGTATTTTTCTTTAAATGCCATGAATAAACGGTTAATATTCAAAACAGGGCTTAGATAAAACTTTTGGGTATCATGTCGACTGTAATGACTCTCCTGACATGGAAATGATTTTATATGTTCTATTACAAGACTTTCTACATCGGAAGGGAATTTTCTCGGCTTGTTTGTTGATCCACGCCTATCTTTTTATTAGTGAGTATCCAAACAATAAGCAATGTCATAAAAAAATTAATGATAACCAGAAAAATGGGACATTGTGAAATTGAACTTGTGAATGCTCCTGATACATAGAGCAAAGAAAATCTTTCGCGGCTTTTTTCACTAGAAATTCACCCAATGACCACTGTAAATGGGTTTTTATAGATGGGTAAAATTTAAATATAAATAGTCAGATTTGATTTTTAACAGACTGTTAGACATGATTTTGGTAAAGACAGTTTTGATTTTGATAACATCAGATTTGTTCTTTGGTTTTTTTAGTCATTGAAAGAGTTCCATTTGTAGCTAGACGCTTCACGCTACATTGTATTTTTACAGAGGTTCATAAACGCAAAAGTTGGGTTGACAGTCTATAGTGAAAATTTGTGTACATAGGCGCACAATGTAGTTTGTTATTAATAATATTATAATTACTTATTATAAAATTAATCTACAACATTTTTGCTTCAACTCGTTTTTCTTCCTCTTTTTTTACGAGGTTGCCAAAGCTCTACTACGATATGTCGACGAGAGAAAGACGACAAGATTTTAGGCTCACCGACCAAGGCAGAAACACCACAGAAATTCTGGCATTCAGATTGCCAGCTAAAATACGCAATACAAAGAGGAACTAAGGAACTTAAATTAATAAAGTAATCATTCGCAGCTGTGTACGAAATTTGTGCCAAAGACGCTAAACCCGGAACGCATAGCGGCTTACGCGTGCTCAAGTTTTTTGCGAAACGGAATATTCCAACACTACCGTATTTCCCATACATCCCTCATCTTGATCCACTATAATTCAGGTTATTCCCCAGCCCATGTGAAAGCTTGATTAATGAAAAACATGGCTCGAATTACTTTTGCAAATGTAGCTTACTGAACGAACGATATACGGAACAAAATTTAAAACAAAACCGTTCAAAAACCACATAATATAACTGTATTAAACTCCAGCGACGCAAGTCGTCAAAGAAGTAAGTGATAGTAAGTCGGTCTACCAATCTGGAGGTCCCAGGTTTTATCCCGCCAAAGGAGACCCATGGTTGTTTGCTGCTGACAACAGATTACGATAATAAAATAGTTTTAAAAAACAAAGTTTAACCGACTTCACAAAAAGCGCTGAAAGGCATAAAATAATTTTTAATTTTATATCTATTTCATTTTGAAGTCGGTGCAAATCAAACAACCCAAACAACTACAACAAAAGTATTTAGTCGTCCTTTCTTATGATCCCGTGAGCTGAAACGTTCAGGTAGTAATATGTATTATCTTCAGTTGTGGTTCTGTAGTTGTTTAATTTGCACCGACTTCAAAATGTCGTAGAAGATATAAAATTAAAAATTATTTTATGCTTTTTAGCGCTTTTCGTGAAGTCGGTTAAACTTTTTTTTAAAAAATGAAAAAAAAACCCATTGAAATCGGTCCACGCATCAAAAAGTTAGGTTGAACCTACGAGGAAGTAACTAAAGGATACCTCAGAAAAGCGTGGCAATTTTAAAATGGTTCGAGATTTATATGCATACAATCTCATAAGCACAAAGCAGGCGATTAAAATAATATTTTATAATATATACGGGAGTTTTGCCGGATATTTTAAAATATTTAACAAAATAATAAAAAGTGATCAATGTAATAATTTCTATATAATAAAATATATTTATATAATATAATATATATTATTTAAATTTTGACAAAGTTCTCCTCGGCTAAATATTGTGTATCGACCACGTAAATTATAAAACTTTAATAGAACGATTTGCTTCCAATTTTCATTTTTACCTACGACGATGAAACGAAAGTCTAAACTAAATGACAACCATTAAAACAAATGTCAACAAACTTTCGTTCGATGGAGTAAGTGGGAATTTTCTTTAAAAACTCGGTTTAAGTGTTTTGCATTACCTGTTTTTTGTGTGTGCCTTATTAAGTACCCTTCCTTTGTTTAGTTTACATATAGTACAGTCAATCTGGTAAAAACGGGTGCAAATCACTCCAAAGTGATGAAACTTGGTGAGTCGTTAAAGAATGATGAAAGAAAGCTTACCTGGCGATGGCCACCTGCTACCTGTTCAAATACTCAAAAAAATATTTTGAAATGCATTTTTCTCGAAAACTACGCATTTTACAGAAAAATTTATTGAACAAAAAATGTAGAGGGCATCGTTATCTACAATTAATGTCATTGGTGCTATGTCGTACAACAAAAAATGTGCGCAGTAGTAAAATATTAAGATTTCCCTTAGGTAAAATTTAAATGAAAGAGTAATCTTCAATTTCCACTTTTTATTAAACAAAAATCGCGACTACACTTTACGAGTTAACTTAAGCAACTGACTTATTTCTAAACATAAAAGAATCCGGTACATTTCCTGCAAACACTGTGCATTCAATTGCTGATCAATCATAATATTCGTGGGAGCGGTAGCTTTTCGTCGTTTCCATGCGATCAGCCGAAAGTTACATTAAAACGTGAGAATTTGAAGAATTTGAACTTGAAATTTAGATTTGATATTTATGAAAGGGTTCGTCACGTTGTTCTGCAGGTGACGCAATGTTTTCCTTGGATTTGGGGTCGGTTACGGTTTCTGACGTAACTCGCGTTACGAAGTTAGACTTCCCCCTCCCTCCAACCACCACCATAGGACCAAATTATTTTCCTATTAGCAATGGGGGGGGGGGGGGGGGTAATACAACAGCAAAAGAACCTTCCAAATCGGTCAACGCATTACAAAGTTAGATTCCACCCCCACAATCCCACCCCACCCCAACAACATTTTTTTTCTTGTGGTAACTACCAGCGAACAAAAAAAGAATCATCAAAATCGGTCAACGCCCGGTCTGACATTAAAAAAAAAAATACACGTCGCACTTAGAACCTCCTTGTTTTTGGGAAGTCGGTTAAAAAAAGGTCAGGGATTGCATAGAAAATTTCAGTGGTACTAAATCCACTTTAAATTGTAGGTCGACTTGAAATCGTTGCCTCGAGTCGGGCGAAGTTGTTCTCCGGCCCCAAACATCCATCCTTCTTCGCTAGAGAATCTAAGCATGTACCTGAGCTCCTTGATTTATATGCTAGTTCAGAAAACAAATAGCTACTAAGGATTCTACTTAATTTGGTTTGAAGCTCCCAGGGAAGGCATTGGCACTTGAACCAGTCTTCCAGTACTGTAACCTGTTGTCCAGCAATGACTCCCACTGAATTCCTGCTGTCGATTCTACAACACTAATGGATTCCATAGTTTCCTTGATATTTAAAAGACGTAGTATTAAAAAAAGGAGTAGTAATGAATGAGTTTGAGTTGAACTACTGACGGGGACAGACGTGCCACCGTGTCTTGCCCCAAAAAAAAAAAAATTAACTTTAAATTCGGTTGCGAAAGCGCGATTTTAAGTTAAAAAATTTCAAAGTGCTGGTGCCATCTTCGCCGGGGTGAGGGGCTTTTATGCTCTATTTAAAAGCACAGTCTGGTGAGTCCGTTCCGATTTGTATCTATTTTCTTCCATCCAACATTCAATGTAGTACAATCGTGCTGCATTGAATGCGTTTAACGGGTCTCCACTGCTGAGCATTTGGCTGCTTTTGTCGATATCAAAGTTCAGCACAGCAGGCATAACACTGCTGCTGGCATTGTTCTCACAGAGGCGGCTTTGCTTCGCATTTGTGGATCCCGTTCGTCAGTCCTTGTGTTTGTGTACGTTTTTGTTTTGTTTTGTTTTGGGCAAATTAAGACCGGGAGTATGCAAAAATTTTTATTTACTTTTTGCAACATTCGTGGCTTGAAAAGTAACCACTTTTCGGTTTACTGCCACTTGATCGCGGAAAATCCGGCTGTTTTTGCACTAAGCGAAACCAAGGTTGTTTCCGATTCTGATATTAATCAGTATCACATCCCTGGTTATCACTTAGTGCTACTCTTCTCTCCTCAGAGGGGAATCGCGGTTTATGTTAGAAAAGATGTTCCATTCTCCCTTCTCCCTCAATTTTCTTCTACTAATCCAGAATTTAATTATGTCTGGATTAGATTTAAACTCTATCGGCACATCATTCATTTTTGTTTTTTTATACCGCAGCCCGAATATGTCTGACACTGACACTGTGTGTTCCTTTGATAAGTTTTCCTCCGATATCGATAAGATTTTGGAAATATCCCCCTCTTCTGAAATCGTTCTTGCTGGCGATTTCAACGTCCACAACACACAGTGGCTCAGGCATTCTTCTACCACAAGCCCGTCTGGAAGACACGTCGAGTTATTTAGTGAGTCTTTTAATTTACAGCAACTGGTTGAGTGTCCGACTCGTGTTCCTGATACTTTAGGGCACAACGCGCATCTTTTAGATCTATTTCTAACATCGCAGCCAGAAAAATACTCGGTTTCGGTGACGTCTCCCTTGGGTAATTCGGACCATTGTCTAATCTCCGCCCAATTCTCCATCTCCTCTCTGACAACCACTAACCTGAATTCCACCAAAAGATTAGTGTGGCATTATAAAAATGCTGATTGGGCGGGACTTAATAAGTATCTCAGAGAGATGGATTGGTCCGATTGCTTTTCTGTGAGAGACGTTAACAAATGCACCGATTATATCTTAAACATCCTTTGGTTTGGAATGCATCGCTTTATTCCTCATAGCTTCAAGAACATCAAACCAACTAACACCAATTGGTTCAATAATGACTGTTTCGCAGCCATTAAAAATAAGGAAGCAGCCTTCCAGGCATATAAATTGTGCCCTTCAGAGGAATTGAGACGTATCTATAGAGATGCGCGGACTATTTGCAATTCAGCAATTAGTCGGGCAAAGTTCAATTTCGACCAGAACATCAGACGGAAGGTTTTTTCTACCCAAAAGGGTAGTAAGGGTTTCTGGTCTCTAGTAAAAACCGTAAAGAACAATTTCACCTGTTCGTCAACACCACCACTCATTTATAATGGGAATGTTTTTACTGACTCATTGGACAAGGCCAACCTGTTTGCTGCTAATTTTGCTGCTAATTCATACTTACCACCTTCATCGCAGCCACTTCCATCTCCATCACAATGTACTAGTAGGCAAAAGACGCTACACTTTCGCACTCGCGAAGTTTTTAGAGTACTTTCAAAACTCGACGTGTCCAAAGCTACTGGCCCTGATGGTTTCTCGCCCCTTGTTTTAAAATGCTGCGCCTCTGCCTTGGCTAAACCTCTGCGCAAACTTTTTCACCTGTCATATTCAACAGGAATGTTTCCAAGTGTATGGAAACTTGCTCATGTCCAGCCAATACTTAAAAAAGGAGAGGCATGCGACCCCTCTAACTACAGACCAATTGCACTAACCTCGATCATATCTAAAGTTTTTGAATCACTCATCAACTCTCAGTTGTTGAAATATCTAGAAAACAACCATGTTATCAACGATTGCCAGTACGGTTTCCGCACTGGCCGCTCAACCGGAGACTTACTAACGGCTCTAACGGAACGTTGGAATCATTGTCTTCATAATTTTGGTGAGTCTGAAATCGCCGCTCTTGATATTTCAAAGGCTTTTGATAGAGTCTGGCATGCTGCCCTTTTAGCCAAACTTCAAACATTTGGTCTGCACCCTACCCTCGTTAAATGGATAGAGAGTTTTTTGTCAGGCCGTTCAATTCGTGTAGTAATTGACGTAGTTACATCTGATTCCTACGAAATAAATGCCGGTGTACCTCAGGGTGCAGTTCTTTCACCAACCTTATTTCTTCTTTTTATTAATGATCTCTTATCCCTTACTCTCAATCCTATTCATAGTTTCGCCGACGACAGCACCCTTGATTTCGCGTACTAATTTGATTCTGTTATGAATTCACGTGGAAATGCTACAGAAGCCAATCGGGAACGCATGTTTAGATCATTAAAAAACGACATTTCCAAGGTCCTTGCTTGGGGCAGAGCAAATCGTGTTATGTGTAATGCATCCAAAACCCAATGCTGTTTAATGTCCCTTAAAAAACGCCCAGTTCACCCCCAACCCATTTCAGTCGACGGAGTGAATATACCCAATTCACCCTCCCTGAACATCTTGGGTATCGAGATATCCAGCAATCTTAGCTGGACTGATCATATATTTGCAATCGCTAAAAATGCGATGAAATGTTTGGGTTTTCTACAGAGATGTAAGAAATATTTCACCCCACCTGACTTAGCGCTGATCTACAAGTCCCACATTAGGCCTAGACTTGAATATAATTCCCATATTTGGGCAGGGGCCGGACACACCGCACTGTCCGCGTTAGACAAAGTCCAGCGTAAAGCTGTTAAGCGTATTGGCGATGCCTCAATCTCTGAGGGTCTTGACTCTCTGGAGCATCGACGGAATGTCGGTTGTCTCTCACTCTTCTATCGTTATTTCCATGGCCGTTGTTCTAACGAAATTGCTAGCCTGATTCCTTGTAGACTCATGACAACGCGCGATACAAGATCAACAAGTCGCTCCCACCCCTATACTCTCCAGGTCAAATTTGGACGTCCCGTCAAATTTCGGGAATCTTTTCTTAGCAGAACAACACGAATGTGGAACAGTTTACCATCTTCTGTTTTTCCCTCGTCTTATGAGCCTGAAACTTTCAAACGGGGCGTACATCGACACCTCCTTCACCCAAACTCCTAACCCATTTCCCTCATCCTTAATTCCTTTCCTGCCAAGGCTGTGCTTAAGCATCATAGGGCATCCCCTGAGCTTTGGCATCATCATAAAAAAAAAAAAAAAAAAAATATTCACTCAATTAGTTTTAGGCTGACCATGGACCTCGTCAGTACTTTAAGTTTACTTCTGTCTTCTTCGATACGTTCTGGGATGAGCATTCGAATGTAATCTCTAAGGAATTAATAAAAGCCTGCACAGAAATTGATACTTATCAGCCAAGGCACACGGTCCTCTTTTGAGTGTATCCAAACAGGTTTTTGAGGGTAAAGGATCGCAGGGAAGGGGGATTGTTCAATCAAATTTTCCACCAAAATGATTTCTATCTCTCGGGTGCAAAACACCAAAACATGCATAGAGTGGATATTTTGTGACTGGAGGGTTCAGAAAATTTGTCTGCATGCGCTCGGTTCATTAACGTTTTAGTTCTCAGGTCAACTTGATAATTATAAGGAAAATATTTTAGGTAAAAGATCGCAAGGAAGGGTAATTGCTTGAACACATTTTTTCACCAAAATGATTTCAATCCCTCGGGTGCAACATACAATTTTTATGATATTTTGTGACTGGAGGGTAAATTAAATGATTTTGCATATGATCGGTTAATTATGGTCAATTCAAACTACAAGTTCGGTTTTTTTTTTGTTTGCGGGAGACGTGAAAATCTTCCAAAAGACACCAGACAGCCCGTGCCCTCCGGTAGTGTGAGATTCTTACTCACTAAAAACACCTCTCTGGGGATTAGCCGAAACAGACCACATAACCGGGTCCCTTTTCGTCCCCTCCCAGTCTCCCTTAGTGGGGGCAACTGAGTATCCAGTTATCCCACTGTCGCCACTAAATTCGGTTTCCTGGGTCACTGCTAGAATTCTAGCCTATCTGCATAAATCCATGATTTCCTACCGTCTCCAGTGTTCCTTCTTGGTCCATGCGTTAGTTACATCATTCACCCCTTCACTGTCTACGACATTGAAGGGTTCCAGGCCGTAACGCTTTAGTCCTGAGCCAGGACAAGGAACCCCCTCCGGATTAACCGCAGCTAACCCTACGGAGGGCAGATCTGCATAAATCCATATCTTCCCACCGTTTCCAGTGTTCCTTTTTGGTCCATGCGTTAGTTACAACCTTCATCCCTTCTCTGCCTACGGCCTTGAAGGGTTCCAGGCCGTAACGCTTTAGTCCTGAGCCAGGACAAGAAACCCCTTCCGTATAACCGCAGCTAACCCTTTGGAAGGTAGATCTGCATCTTCTCCTGGTGTGCGTATCGCGGAGATAGCCAACTCGTTAGAGTCTCCCGTCTCTGCACCGCCACACCTGAAGAAGTGCTAGTTGTTATTATGCCAATGTCACCCTTCTCCAGGACTGCTACAGTAGTTTCAGCTGGTGGAAGCGAGCCAGCCTCCATAGCCGCCACAGTTCCTTCGAAAGGTAATTCTCCCAAAACTGCTACTGTTGGGTTGTGGGTACCGTGGGTATAGCCAACCTGTTGGGGTCTCCCATACAATCCACCTCCACTACCACAGAAGCGCCCGAGGGTCTGCAGAGGGTCCTGCAGAGGGGACGCAACACTGCAGACTCCCTTGGAGTTAGGAGGATTTTTCAAGAGGTTATCTCCTCCCGCATTAGTTACTTGGCTACATTCTAGGATGCATTGCCCGGTTGCTACCACTTGGAGGTGTAACTAACACTTGAGAATATCCAGATGAGGATCACCGTATCCTAGAAGGCTTCAACTCGTCCGTCCATTCTCCAGCAACCTACAAGTTCGGTTTAATTTGGGTCTGTAATGCTATTTAGGGGTTGGTAATTAAAAAGAAAATGTTCAGGTAGAGGATCACAGGAAATGTAATTTGTTCCTTACATTTTTCCACCGAAATGATTTCTATATCTCGTGGGCAGAACACAAATATAAGTACATATTGGATATTTAGCACAGGTTTTTGAAATGTCGCTTTCTGAACAATCAAACCAACACTAACTCAACCCGCATTCTGACATAAAATTGAATCGGAGCAAAATATCTTACGTGTGCGTCGGGCTCACGTCCGAAAACCGGCTTGAGGGAAGTAATTTAGAGTCAGGTGTGCGTTGGGTCTATAAGACGCAGAGTGATGACACCGGCGAGGATCTTATGAATTATTTAGGGGAAAAAACACGTTTTTCCTTCCTGAGGAAAATTGGCACGCTGTATCAGCTATCCAGCTTACTGTTGAAGGGGTTCTATAAAGTTAATTAATCGAGACAAAAAATATTTCTCGATATGTAGCATTGACAGGCGATGCAAAATCTCACCGCTTATTTATATATTTGGATCATCAAATCCATACATGTAAAAGTAATTCAAGGAAGAACAGGATCTTCATTCAAATTCGTAAGTTCCTCCTTGTTAACCTAAGGATTTATACTCAATTACATACAAAATTGGAAAAAAATTAGAGGGATTCTTTCTTTACATGCCCATAGAAGTCTCATATTCACCATAATCTCCTTCATCATTTTAAAGAAGAATTCTCTACTTCAAGTGCCGGAGCAAACACTGTTAAGGTGGTTGTGCGCCGCGGTGGTAAACGCGTCTGATCAAAATACTTGCAAGCATCAAAAATGTCATGCAGAGCAGGTGTCTAACCAAGCGTACATACTGGAAGGATAACGAGATGTAGAAAATGCTTGAGTGCACCTTCCGTACCTATCTAGATACATATATCGACTAGACCAGATATTTTTCGCGGAAAATCTCACGTGTGCATATCAACGGAATCTGCACGAGTGCATAGTAAGTTTCAGGCGTGTTCTGGAGTTTTCATGCTTATCGCATCGTTTCCAAGACTCCATAAAATGTATGTACTGCAAGTCAAGACATGATTTTCTTTGCTCTTTCCATTTGTAATTTTTTGCTCATTTTACATATCCTTGCATGATTTCTTTTACGGAAGAATTCCCCCCGGATGTGTTCTGTTTCCATAATGCATGCCATGCCAACGCTCGGGTGACGAATGACTTAGGGTTGGGTAATGGTAACGTTCCCCTATGCTAGAGAACAATTTTGTTTGTTCCGTTTATTACCTGCCAATTTGTTTATCTGGCAATTGAGTAAGGGTTCTACAAGGAGTTGTCACCTGCCAGTAAATGGTGGAGGCGGACTTCTCACAATGTTTCAGGGAGTTATGCTTAGTTCTTCAACAAAGGGTGCTCTTATCAGAACATGTTGTCTGAATTTTTCCAATCTCTTCAAAGGATTTGCATAAAAATGAAAAATTTACATAAATTTTGTCAAACAAATCTCATCAGTGGTTTATATAGAAACAATGTGTCTTAATAACGCCATTTTGAGAAAAAACCTGATAACAAAGGGAGTGATTATTTACATTCACTCAACTTGATTTTCAAGAGTTAATTTATTTACAATATGAAATTATGTATCTACATGTAGACTAAGGACTAGGTAAGCCTTTTGAGTAAGTTTAATTTGTGAATCAAAGGCAGTTTAAGGGTTAATCCTGAATGTTTTGCCTCTTAACGTTGAATGCCTGTAGCACGACGTTTAGAGCCTCAGGTCCAGTTCAACAATTTATATGTAGATCAATTTAAATAGCATTCATAGTTCTACAGCGGGTTTAAATGGTAGTAAGGATAAAATTGAAAATTCCCCTATTAACTCAAGTGTATCTTTGGACGAGAATGGAATACGCAAGCATTTAAGACTATTTTATTGTACGAATGAAAAGAGGAAAACATCCAGGTTGCTAATTCTTAAAGGTTTCGCACATTACGAGGAGATTAAGAAAGGAAACGGGTACACGTCAGTTGTGAAGTCAATCTGTACTCAGGCTTTGTTTAAGAAAATAATTGCATTGCATTTAATACATGACCGTCTTCTTCACAGATCACCTACGTATTAAGATAAAAATTATGAGAGTTTTGTAAAGTTTTATTTTTTGGATCTCCCTCCCACAGAGTGAAAAGTCTACCAAATATTTTCTGTAGTGGAGTATTTTTTAGATAAAATCAAAGAAAAATGTTTAACGACCTTTTTGACTTTTATCTTTAAAATAACGGAAAATTTGGATGCCCCAAGGTAAACGGAAGAGTTGAAAGCCTTCTGGCTTTCGGGAATTCTTATCTTAACACTCGAAAGTGTTAGTTACACCTCCAAGTAGTAGCAACCGGACAATGCATTCTAGAAGTAGCCAAGTATCAAATTTTGGAGGAGATTACCTCTTCTAAAATACCCATCTAAGGTTGTAGTAGGCCATGTCGAGGGAGTCTACAGTAGTTTAATTCTCTGCAGGACCCAGGCGTAATTGGGTTGCAATTTGTGCCTCTTCAGAAGTTGCTCAATATACTGTTGTATTCTAGTTGAGTAGGGTGTGTATGGGGCATCGCTGCCCACCTGGTCCTGTCATATCTCCCCCAAATCGTGGGCACACAAATTGGAAAATTAACAAAAAAAGAAGATAATAGGGCCTATTCTGTTCACATTACCAACTATGCAGTGGCTATTTAAGCGAAGCCATTACGGTCGGTTTTTTTTTTGGCTGTGAAGAAAACGGTATTCCGTCATCTTGAAGTATCCGCCATATTGGATTTAGAATGTCTTCATATAGTTTATCGTATTATACTCGTCGAACCCTTTCCTTTGATACCCATATCAACGGGGTTTCGAAGAAAATGGTAATCCGCCATCTTACGGTAGCGGCCATTTTGAAAATTTTACAATATTGAGTATATATTGCATGTTGTATTGTCATCAGAACTAAAGGTGTATGCAAAATTTCAGCAAAATCGGTTAGGAGGAACTGGTTCTAATTCAGCGTGCAAAATATGACCTACAAACAAACATACAAACATTGCAAGTTAAATAAAAGCTTGTAATAAAAATATGGGGTGTTTTGTATGTTATAAAGGTATGCTTGTATATTGCCATTATATTTGATTCGTGCGTACAAAAATGCAGAAAAACCGCCTGGTCGCCAATTTCCCCAAGTTTCTGAACATAGAGAAAAAATTGGTTAAGGTTTTCTTAAAGGGTAAGAGTATAGCTATAGCTATAGTCCATCTGTGTTAATCCCAAAAGGTTCTGGAACTTAATTAATATTAAGCGAAAGAGCGGTGGTTTCCCCTCTGTTATGCGCCTTCGTGATCGGCGCACCGATGACCCTTTGACTGCTGCCAACTTCTTTGCTAGTTTCTTTGGAGCTGCCTTCTCAATAAATAACTGTGATATTAGTTTAGGAGATTTAAATTTTTTGACGAATTATCCCCCGACCTCCTTATCAGTTAAGGATTTGTTTTTTGACGATGCTTCAGTTATGATGCATATTAAGAAGTTGTCCAATAGTTTTTTACCCGGTCCCGATGGTGTTCCCGTGTCTGTTCTAAAGAATTGTGCCCACTATCTTACTCCTGTCCTCTCTAATTTGTTTAACTTGTTCTTGTCTTGCGGTATTTTTTTACCATGTTTGCTCTTCATAAAAAGAATTAGAAGGATAATAACTCTAATTATAGGCCTATTGCTAATTTGTCTACCACCCCTACGACTGTCTGTGATGTCCTTACTTTTCACTGTAAACCGTTCTTGGGATCCTTCCAGCACGGTTTTATTAAAGGCAGATCAACTACTACTAACCTTGTGAAGTTCTCGAATTATCACATGTCCGCCATTGAGGCTGGTGAACAGGTTGATTGTATTTATACCCATTTTAGTAAGGCCTTTGATCGCATTGACCACAAGCTACTTGACATGAAGCTTACTATGTTAGGTTTCCATCTCTTTTCGTCCAATGGATTTCTTCTTATCTCTCTGACCGAACACAGAAATTTCGGAAACACTTCCTGGGTGCCTCAGGGCAGCCATTTGGGTCCGCTTCTATTTATTATTTTTATTAACGACATGGGCTCCATCTTAGCGAACTCGAAAATTTTATGTTGTGCTGACGATGCTAAAATTTTTCGTGATGTCTCTGACTTCAACGATTGTTTTACGATAAACTGTGATCTTAAATCTCTCCTGATTCTGATGTATTGCGAACAATATGTCTTTAAACGTTGATAAATGTACGTTTCTCTCGTATTCAAGAAGGAAGGCTCCATTGATGTACGACTATTCTGTCAGTGGCAGCTTGCTAACCAGGCAGGATATAGTAAAGGATCTTGGTGTTATTTTTAATCCAAATTTGTCTTTCATCGATCACATCAATTACATTAACAGGGCCAACGTTTCCTTGGGTTTCGTTAAGAGATGGTCTAAAAAATTTAATAATCCCTTTATCACCCAGCTTCTTTTTTGTACCTCCGTCCGGCCCATTTTAGAGTATGCTTGTCCCGTGTGGTCTCCGTCCTATGTGGTTCATTGCGCTCGTATTGAGGCTGTTCAGCGCAGGTTCCTCAAATTTGCATTGTGTGGCCTTCCGTGTAATAACCCCTTGATTCTCCCCGCTTATAAAGAAAGACTTGGGCTGCTCTCTTTATACTCGCTAGAGGATAGGCGCAACAGATCTAGGACTTCCTTTATATTTGATATCTTGCAGGGTTTTGTTGACTCACCTGAACTGTTGTCTAAGTTGAACATCCGTGTTCCTATTCGTTCCTTTAGACAAAGTGACTTTCTCCAGGCTCCGTTTCACCGCACTAACTATGGTTTGAATGAGCCAGTGTCGTCAATGTCTCGCCTTTTTAATCGCTTTAACAACCGTCTCGATTTTAATCTTTCTAAGTTAAATGCGAGATATCAGCTCCGTTAAAGTCGTTTTAAGCTTAAGTTGTATTATTTTGTTAGATTTTTATATATTTTATATACTCTCCTTTTGTTTTGATATTTTAATTTGTAAGCGTTTTGATGAGTTTATTTTTATCCTTTTTTTTAGTCTATTGTTGAGTAAACAGCCTATGATGAAACTTTGTAAATAAATAAATAAATAGTAGGATACCCGACTTTTAAAATTCGATAATTTAACTAAGTTCAAAAATAAAATTAATTTTTCATTAAAAAAAATCGTACTTAAATACTCGGTAAAAACTGAAAAAGTAAAATATTGAAACATCCTAAATAGTTACATAAAATACGTAAATCAGTTGAAAAGTATTCGAGATTTTTTTGTTGGCCAAATAAAGGAAAGTCTTTTCCATAAAAATGCGTCTGGAGTTACGAATTACATACATTGAAATTGACATAAATTATCGATTATTTCTCAATATAACTTCGAAACAACTTTATATATTATAAAACTGTTCCACAACAATATACTAGGCAAGAGAAAGATTTTTAAAACTTTCAGAGTTAGGTTCCCTCGTCTATTTTTATAATGATATCTTGTTTGTATAAAAAATTGCCATTTGCTTCATGAAGTGACGTCGCAATGGGGGCGCTGTGCACGAAACGTCACATCTATGAAAATGAAAATTGCTAGTTATATTCTGGTGGTATATGCACACCAAGAAGGCCAAAAGCAGAACCAAAGACAGCGCAGTCCACACTGCAAAAACTGCCGAGGAGAGCAGGTCTAGCAGTCACGGGGGCCATGCGCACATGCCCCACGGCAGCTATGGAGGCTCTATTAGAGCTCCTCCCTTCAAACCTACACCTAAAAAAGGAGGCTGCCTCAAGTGCAATAAGGCTGCTTGTCACCAATCTCCTTTCAGCAGGCAATTTGACTGGTCACAGGAAAATTCTTGAAGAATTCAGGGATGATCCGGTGATCAACTCAATCTCAGATGCTATGCCGAAAAGACATATCTTTTAAAAGAGATCCCTTTTAAAAGAGATGTCTCTGCTCTCAAGGATCAGTTTGAATGGTGGCGTCGGCGTAGAATCGGACCAGGGCAGTGGGTGTAGCAGACCCTGTGACCCACCAAAAATTAAAAAGAGGAAATAAAATTAATCTATTCTTCTGTACAGTTCTTGATATTATTTGATATTGTATATATATAGTCCGGGCGCAATGGGGGGTCATGTATGCAATTTGGGGTCCCCGCGGTAACTTGTCATAGTTTTATGTTTTTCGGCACGGAGAATCGATTTTTCGAGGTTACCAGGCTCAAAAATTTGTCGTTTTCGAGATATGGCCCAATTTTAGTCAAAATTGGTGGTTTTTCTGAATTTTCCAAAAAAATTTAAAATTATTATCCAACTTTATGTGAAAGATCTTTTGATTTTAAACAATTTATGTCTGTAGCATTTTTTTCCTAAAGTCCTTGGTTTAGCTGTAATTTGCAAAAAATGCCTCACATTTCTTATAGAGTATTTTAAATGGGATAACTTATATGGGTCAAAATTCCTCAAGTGTACCAGGTGAAGAAATTCGATGACTCCGATTTTGTTCAAACTTCACCAAAGTATTGTTACTGGTATAAGTAATAATGGTGCTAAAGGATTTAAAAAAAATTTTGTGCAAAAGTTATAGGGTTGTAAACTTTGGCATTTTTGCACTTTTTCTCGGGATCATACCTTTTTTGAAAAATCGTAACTATCGCCACCATTGCAGCAGAACAATGATCTTTAGTGATTTGTAAAGATCGTTACATGCCGTTCCGAATAAAAATATAATTTTCCAAAAAACCAAATTAAAAAAAAAATTTTGACTTTGAAAAATATTTTTTGGTTTTTTACACAATACTTGATCATAAGTTTTTTTCATTATTTTTCAACTGAAAGTGTCATCTCAGCTTTAAAATCATCTATCATTTAGAGTGGCAAAGCAATGTTAAGTGTAAATTTTTGATTTTTGAAAGCCCGCGCACGCCTTTTTTGCTTGTTTGTTGCTTAGAACAGATAAACATAACATAACATAAGAAAATGTAGATGGCGCGTTAAAGAGTATTCTCACAGTCAGTATACAGTCAGTATACAGTTAGATATCGCCACAAATAGTCAAAATGCCAGACAAGTTGAAAGATATAAAGTATTGTTGCAATCCTTTGAAAGTGAAGAATCATACGTGGAAAAACAAGGGTATAAGAAGAGTGACTTCACAAATTCATAAGCAGTTTCTGACCCTTCCTGTCAACATAAAAGTATGTGGATCATGCAGAAACAAAGTGAAAGTAAGTTTGACTTAATTTTTTATGATAATGGGGATACAGTGAGAAATTGACTCTCGCTCTCTAAAAAAGTACGAGATATATAAAAAGTAAATGAAAAGATATTTTATAGGTGTACTATTTCATTTGCCCCAAAAGTCGTTAATTTCCGAGATAATCTAGCTTCAAGATTACAATATATAGATGTACTATCCGTGGAAATGACATCACCTGGCGGTGAATATCAAAGCACTGCATCTCGTCCAATTTGGAAATACAAAGAAACAAATACGTATCGAATATTTTTCCTTATTCTACAATGTAAGCATTACATATCTCGTACTTTTTTAGAGAGCGGGAGTCAATTTCTCCCAAATTGCATACATGACCCCCCATTGCGCCCGGACTAATATATTGATTATTGTATTGTGATTTTCTTTAATTCTTTCTTTTTTTCGTCCATTTTATAATTTTAATTAATATTTTTGCTCACCTTCTTTTATAAAACTCTCACACACTTGAGTTCAAGCCATTGTTCAAACACTTCAATAAAATGAATCAGAATAAGTTTCCTCGTATCGGAATGGACTAAAAGATTACTAATTCTTTCCTAATTACTATGGGTCCTTACATTAATTTTACAGTTGATGATAATTTGTTTGTTGCTAATTTGATAGATTCCAGCCACCGCGTAAATAAAGTTAGTTACAGTTACATTTGTAGCAGAATTGCTTTTTTCTCGCTATAATTTATGTAAATTGAACATTTGTAAAATTAAATAACTAATAGAAAAAGTATTTTAAAAATATATTGTATATTAAAATCTACTATTTCTTTTTATTGAATGAATTTCAAAAATCTCTGTTAAGCTCGAATAGCCACAGTTGTTATATTTAATAATTTCTACTAATCGATAGCCACTGAGTTTGAGAATACGTTTTTTTACCAATCCACTAGTGGCTACATCCGAAATTAGCCTCAGGTGAATTCAGTCTGACATATACGAAACTGCGGTTTTGTAACGACCTTTGTAAAGATCCAGAGGATCAATAATGAGTGCTACCAAAAGAGATATCCTTCACTTAAATAAGGAAACCCTGAAATGGCTAACATACCTGGTGACAGGCCATGGTAACTTCAGGTATCATCTAAAGAAGCTCTGCATCTCTGAAGATGGCATCTGTAGCCTACGCCCGGAAGAACTGTAGGCGGTTGGTAACATATTGTGCGAATGCCAAGAAGATTCCGTCCTCTAGCAGCTCATTAGCTGGACCCTAACAGAATGTGCGAGGCATCCCACAGGATCATGTTTACATTGACCCACGGAATTTAGGATGGGGACGACAGAAGGATGAACTCAGCTGGCCCCGGCTAATGGAGACTGGGACGGAACAAAAAAGGGCCCGCTTTATGTCTATTTGGTTAATCCCGGAGAGGTGTTTTTACTGAGTAGAAATCTCATAATATAGGAAGGTAACGGCCTAGTTACATGAAATAAAATTTACAGGAGGCGGAAATAACTGAATGACATTCTTACATTTTTTTTATCATTCTTTCTTATTTTGCTTTATATTGTTTATGACTATTTCCACGTATTAACTCCAGACTCTTATAAATAATAAAACGGAAGATATTAAAATAAAGGAATGAAAATATGCCGGTTCGTAGTTTTGTTTGCGACTGATCTGATCTCTTCGTTTTGATTGCCCCTAGATCGCACTTAATCGAATTTTGTTACAAACAACATGTTTAAAAAAAATTATTTGAAACAAAACTAGTTTGAAAACGGTTATCCAATATTTTAAATTACATATACACACAACAAAATCAGACACCTAATCAACATATTTGTGTGAAAATTATTCCCTTTTGAACGAACGAATAGACTCTTATTTGACGGTTGTTAATACTATTCTGTAATTGTACCGTGCTAATCGAAATCAATAACTTCCATCTCGATTTTAGCACACTTTTAGGGAGTTTGGATTAAAAACGAGTACGGAACTATGTAAATTCAGAAGTCAATGCACAGCAAGACATAATAATTGTACGAACGTGCAATTAGATAGTTGTTTTCTTCGTTTGCTTCTCGTATAAACTCGATAAGTAATAATCCATTCTTCGTTAGTTCGAATTCTGATTCATTATATACAAATTAATCTTAAAGTTCCTGAAATGTACAAACATTATTAAACGTTGCCTAAACGAAAGACGTTGAGGGTGTTGAACTATGAGCCAGAATTGGAATATTATTGATTTGAAACCGTACATGAACTATGTTATACAGCGTTAAGTAATTCTGGGGAATTTACTGATTCCTGTAACAAATCAAAAATTAACTAAATTCTGGAGCCGTTGCATCTATCTTGAAGGGAATCTAAGAAATCAACTCAATTTTGTCGAATTATGGTGCTTGTGTATTTCAAATTTGGTTCAATAAAGGCTGTTTTATTTGTTTAATTGGCACCGACTTCAAAATGTCGTAATAGATATAAAATTAAAAATTATTTTAGCTTTTTAGCGCTTTTCGTAAGGTCGGTTCAATTTTTTTTTAAAACTATTTCATTTTTCACTTTTAGTGTCTTCTACTCTATACAACGAAAAAAGAAGCATCCAAATCGGTTTACGCCTTAAAAAGTTAGGTTTAACCCCTTTATCCCACTACATCCCCACCTTTATCCCACTAAAATATTTTTTCTCGTGGTATCAATCAAGGAGCATACTCTACCGAACAGAAAAAGAATCATCGAAATCAGTCCACGCGTTACGAAGTTAGACTACTCCTCCCTCTCCTCCACCCCCAACATAGGTACCAACTTATTCTCCTATTAGCAATGGGGGATCACTATATACAACAACAGGAGAACCATCCAAATCGGTCGACGCTTTACAAAGTTATGTTTCACCCCCCCCCCCCCCCCCCCTCGGCACACCCTACCAAAACTGTTTTTCCTCGTGGTATTAACTAGGGAGCATACTCTAACCCCCCATCCCTCAAAAAATTTTTTTTCTTGTGATATTTATTAGGGAACATACTCTTCCTAACAGAAAAAGAATTATCCAAATCAGTCCACGCGTTACGAAGTTAGACTACCGCCCCCCTCCCCCCCCCCCCCCCCCCTAAAACTTAGGCAAAATGTTTTTCCCCGATTAGCAATGGGGGACCATACTATGTACAACAAAAAAAGAACCATCTAAATCGGTCCACACATTACAAAGTAAGGTTTCACCCCACCCCACCCAAATTTTTTTTGACATGGTAGCAATCCGTGAACATACTCCACCCAACAAAAGAAGAATCGTCAAAATCCGTCTACTCGTTACGAAGTTATACCCGGTCAGACACGGTGTTGAACGTTGAACTTAGAACCTCTTTGTTTTTAGGAAGTCGGTTAAAAAAAAGAGTGCCGAGAACGATGTCCTGGGGCGCACCAGAAGAGAACAGACCGGAACAACACGTGTTGTATACTATCAAATGCGGAAATGGTAAATTCACAAAACAGAGATCTTACCAACTCAGCAAATATACAATCAATTTATCTGACAGAACTCAGGGACCATAGGGGTCAAAACATCAGCGATAGGAGAAGTAAAATAGAGATTCGAAAACCTACTCAAATCATTAAGCACTGATTCAGGCAAGAGGGAGGCGAGTTAAGAATAGATAACAAATGGTGTAAGCAGCCGAGAAAGAGTTTGTATGGACTGTATTTTTGGTGCCTTTTATCTCTGCTTTGCTTCGGTTTCTTGAAGTGAAGTGAGATCTAAGATTCCTCTGGTCTTCTCTCTACTTGGTTACTTGTCCAGAAATTAGGTGAGCTCATGAGTTGCGAACAATGTGCAGCACTTAGCACTTCTCTTCTGTGATCTTTTTATTTCTGTGGCTTACTTCACACAGGTTGGAATAAAACAATTAAAAACTCTTTAAAATTTATTTTTGATGTAGTCCACAGAAGTGTAGCGAGAAGACTGAATTTCATGATAATTTAACTGCAAAGACCACTCTGATCTTTGCCTGCGGTGAGTTTTTGTATACCGCATATATCACCGGTAGGTAATAAACCATGTCATCATTGACTGACTCTTCATCCTTTGCAACAATGGCCATATGTCCAAGACGTTGATATTCTGACATAAATTTAACGTACTCATTTTTAAATCCTTTGAAAACCTGTTTTCCAAGGCATACAGCCTTTTTAATGCATTTTGTCTGGACTCCCCGAGCTTATTAGACTTGTCTTTAAAGGGTAGTGCAACAATATAACGACCAGTCTCGTCTCGCCGTAGGTATGTTTTGAAATGAGCTTGGCAACCCATTTCTTCTTTCGTTAACGATAGCTTGCTAGAATTACATTCTTCAAATTTCCAAAAACGTTGAAGAATATCATCCAAATTTTCAGCACATGTATGGAAGTTGGAAGTCGTTGAACTATTGAACGGAGAGTCACCCAGAGGAATAAACCCAAGCAATGTTTCATGAGCAATCAGGTTTCCTGAATTATCATAAATTTTTCCTCACAAAGTAGCTCAAAGAAGACGTCTGCGCCAAGGATAATATCTACTGATTCTGATTCTGGTGTAGCATGCATGGATTTGACAGACTGAGGTCGGCGTGAACCTGCAGCCACTGTTTCCATCGCATCACAACGTTTGTTTAAAAAGTCAAAAAATTCTCCAAAGGTAGGGAATTCTTTCTTTACCATCTCCTGGGACCACAAATTGCGCGATTCAACATCTAGTTTTGTTGACCCAAGGTAAATAAGCGTTTAACACACGGCTGGTTAATAGCAGGTGTATCTAGGAATGTTTTTACAAAAGAAGTTGTTATGTGAAACTTCTTATCAAAGCGCTTTTGAAGTTTTGCCCAGCCCTCGACATAAGATGCGTCACAAGCAGTAAGATGACTGATAATTGCAGCAGCATCACCCTTTAACAAACCCTTTAAATACTGAAACTTTTGGGATCCTGATAGTGTTTCAGTCTGATCAATGGAAGCTTGGAAAAGATCTTTAAAGGCGGGCCATTTGTTATATTCACGGGAAAAATTAAGTATGTTCAAATGAGGTAGGCGCACATGACTTGGTTGAATGAGGTTATTACAATCGAAAGATTAAAAGAAAGACTGCTGCTGAGATAAAATTTGATTTACCGTGGAATTCAATTGATCAGAGGGTCCGAATTCTCTTGATTGTGAACGTGTCCGTGAATTAAGGGCTCGTTGTAATAGTGATTTTGTATCAAAGAATTTAATTTCAAATTCTACTAACTCAGAAACCTCTTCAGCAATTAGTAAGAGTTCATCTTCAATTTCTAAAAACTCTTTTAAAATTTCATCGATTTTTTAAGCGATTTAAGATATCTGTATCACTCCTGAGTATCACTCCCTGGCTTAAAGCAGTCTTTGAAGCATGCCTTATTACCGGATACGTACCGAAAAGATGGAGAGAGGTGCGTGTGGCCTTTATTCCCAAAGCAGGGAAACCAAGCCACACAACAGCCAAAGATGATAGACCAATCAGCCTCTCATCGTTTCTATTGAAAACACTAGAGAGGGTACTGGATCTACATCTCAGGCAACATCTCGAGTCAACCAAGTACCTGTGTAATGCACAACACGCTTTTATTAAAAGCAAGTCTGTAGACACAGCACTACATGAGGTTATGAGAACGATTGAGAAATCTCTCCATGAAAAGGAATATACCTTGGCTGCCTTCCTTGATATTGAAGGAGCCTTCAACAATCTTAAAACAGGATCCATCACTTCCTCTTTAGGGGAATCTGGAAATGAAATATTTCTGACAAACTGGATACAAACAATGCTAAATAGCAGGGTCATCAATGCCAGTTTAGGGAAGTCTTCCATTAGGAGAACGGTTCACAGAGGTACACCACAGGGGGGAGTATTGTCACCCCTGCTTTGGAACATCTCCCTAAACAAAATCCTCAAATCTCTCGTCAGTAAAGTCATTAAAACAGTAGCGTACGCAGACGACATAGTCTTGCTGACAAAAGGAAAGTTCCTACAAACGGTCAGTGATGTTATGAGCTCTGCTTTGACAGATATATCAAGATGGGCAGAGGACAACGGTCTTACTATAAACCCCCCTAAGACAGAATTGGTCCTGTTCACAAATAAATACAAACTATCTATTTGGAAACCACCAAAACTTAAAGGTAGTACCCTCAAACTCTCCTCGGAAGCAAAGTTCCTGGGCGTCATATTCGATTCCAAATTGAATTGGAGACAGAATATGGAAGAGAGGATGAAGAAAGGACTCAATGCGTTCTATGCTTGCAAGGAAACCTTTGGTAAGAAATAGGGCATGAAACCGCACATTGTACACTGGATGTACACAGCGATCGTCAGGCCTATTCTTACCCATGGGTCAATTGTTTGGTGGGATGCATTAAATAAGAAATCTCACCTTAAGTTTTTAGCAAAGGTGCAAAGGCTCGCGTGCTTGGGAACAACAGGTGCAATAAAATCCACACCACAAGCTGGTTTGGAAGCGATTTTACACCTTCAACCCATAGAACTCCACACGAAAAGAATGGCAACCCTGGCAGCCCTCAGACTCAGAGAAAACAGCCAATGGTTACCACAGAATTTTGAATGAATGACTTCGGAACGGTGGAAAAATATCAGCTACTGTCTCACAACACGAAGTATATGGCCGGAGCTGAATCAGAGCACAACTTCAAATCTCTTATCCTTCGATAGAAAGCGCATTCGAACACTCGTCGGCGTCATCACCGGACACTGCCCCATAGGAGCTCTGGGCATTAGACTCGGCGTAGCATTGAATGAGTTCTGCAGAAGCTGCAGAGACGAAGAAGAAATTGAGTCCATAGTGCACCTACTCTGCGAATGTCCGGCTCTAAAAGAACGACGACTCGCCTGTTTGGGAGCAAGGTTCTTTGACAACTTGGACGACTTAGCGGAGATAGCACTGGTGGACCTAAATAGATTCTTACAGAGATCTGGGTGGTTTTAAGTTCTGACCATGCTTTTTCTTTTTAAGGGCATTCACAATGGGTCTTCATGGCCTCCGAGTGAATTTGGTGCTTCTTAGCAACAAACAGCCCGACTAACCAACCAACCAACCAAGATATCTTGGTTAAACGTCGCGTCTGAAATGCTTTCTGCGAATGTCTTTAAACGTGTTAATGTTCCTTTAACTCTTCCACGTTTTTGTACAAAAACTGCTTTATCAGACATCGTAATTTAGTCACTTAAATAATTTATTAATAAAATTAAAAACATGTTTAAATGTTAATTTGTATGAGAACGAAATATATTCAAACAACTTTACCGATAAGTTACGGTTTCGAAATTCACTGTATGTGTATCTGTATATTAAAAATTTTCTTTCTATTTGAAGAAATTATTTTCTGTAAAATTATTTTGTGTAAATAATCACTAAATCTGTACACTGTTCTTCTTTGAAAGTTCTAACACGAGCTTTTTTCAAGGTTCATATTTGAGCATCTTCAACAACTCCCAAAATCCGAAGAAAACTTCTAACTAACGAAAGGGCTATTAAAATCGCCCAAGAACTTCCTAAATAAAATTAATTTTAAGCAACTTGTATGCGGCTAAAAAATGTCGCGCACGGTATCATATGTATATGCAGCTAGGTCTCTTGGGATAAATGATGTTCTGTAATAAAATCTTACTGGAAAATTGTAGTCATTTTGTTTATATAAAAACACTATTATGAAATATTTTAAAAGGAAAAATACTGAATCGTAGATCAAAACAAAGTTTACAGTTGCGTCATATTATGTAACGTGGCGTGGTTTTATGTCTGCATTTTCATATTTTTCTGATTTTGTTAAACAGTGAAAAAACTTTTGCAAATAACATAACCGTGAGATACAAAATTCGAAGGTGTGGGTAAAATTTATCACTCAGATCATATTACAATCATTTTTTCTTATAAATCCTTCCTTTTTTGTTTTAATAAATAATGAGTCTTTTTGAAAAACATGGAAACGGTATGACCCCTGTCAAGTGTAATGGACTTACTAAAATTCGTTTATGAGTACCTTTTATTGAAGCGATAAGTCGCAAAGGCCAAAAGGGTCAGAAAGGTAAACCATCCAGGAATAGGCTATGCGTTTGTAAAAAAACCATCAAATAAAAATGGAACAGAAACGAAGTATTGAAATTCTATTCAGTAGGAAAGGAGGTAGGCCGGTATGTCTGTCAGTCACTGGGTGAAATCTTCTTTATGACAGAAGCCCTTCTGTTTCGAGCTATTAATTTTCCTCAAAACGAAGTCTATCTGACGGTTTATTCATCTACAACAGCCAAAAAGGGATTTTTCTTTCTTCTGAAAGCCTGACATCATAAGTTTAAAAGTCACGAAATCACCCCCATAAGAGCTTTAAGGGTTATTTCCTCTTCATCGCGGCATCAGGTTCAGCGCATCAAGCCATCTTTTATACTTTGGATATTGAAATATCTTCCCGAAATAACAGATCCTGGTCCCGGATTTGATGATTGCTGATGCCCTTTCAAACCTTTTCCGGGAGATTTTTTATTATAAATTTATAGGGTAAGAAAGGTTTTATGTGGGTACCCACCCTTAGCAGGTGAAGTACCCCATTCGTCCAAAACGTCCGCTTTTCAAGGAGTGCATCCAAGAGGAATAATGACGGAAAGGGTTTCGCTTTTCTGTTGCTGTAGCCGTGACTATTGAATAGGCCTATCCATCCGGAAACCAAATTTTGGATTGAGCCAAGAATTTCCATGTTGGAGGAGAAAGTTTTAAGCCATTTCTTGGACGTAAAACGAAATAGCACTCCTGTCAATGTTTCTAGTTAGCTATAAACTTAATGTGAAACGTGAGAAAATTCAAGAGTTTCTTCTTTCAGCACTTCCTATTCACGTTCCTTTTTTTTATGGCTATCAAACCCCTGAATTTGTCGGTACTTCCTTCAACACCCTTGAGCGTGGTCGCCTTCACGTTTATTTCAACTCGGCAATTTAGTACTTCCGGTATATGGCTCCTAGTCAGCAGTCCCCGCTTTTACATCATTTCCTCCCCCTTTCCTGGCTGGTTATATGTATTTCATTTTCATTTGGGATTCCGGTGATACTTGTATGGGATTTTAAGTGCTTCCTTCGTGCCCAAAAATACACCATTTTTTGGCCTCAATTGAGACACAACTTCGAACAGATATATGACCTGACTGGAAAAATCGATGTGAACATTTCAATTCATTTCAATTAAATTGATGAAAAAGCCCGATACAGTGGAAAATTATGGTTTGAAAATTGATTTTGTTATGATTCTTTGTAATTGATTAAATGTTGCTGTATTTGAAAATAAATAATTAATTCTGTGATTGCTTCCAAAGTGTACTACATTAAATTTTAATAGGTATCAATCAGCGCAGTGTAGCAGAAAGTTAAACCTTGCATTGGGAAATTTTTATAAATTTTAAAACAGAGCAAATATGCCAATAACCGAACAACGATGAGATTTAACAAATAAAATTTTGCAGGTCGTACTTAATAAGTTAAAGCCGAAGATAAATAATTGTAACATAAAAAAACGTTATAGAATCGAGAAATTATAAAGAACTTGTGTCCAGCGTTTGGAACGAAGCCACTAATAATAATATTGTATTGTCTGAACCCCTAAATACTGAATTAAAAGACCAAATTTATTTCCAAACCTCTTGAACAAATTCGAATAGGTCGTAATAGTTATGCCTACTACTTCACCTTCTGAAAGTATCCTTCTACCAAGAACCAATAGTCGAAACTCAGGCAGGATAGAACAAGTGCCGAGAAAATGCGTCTCGTATTCTGAAATATTTCAAAATGAACATAAGTTCCTAGCCTCTCTTCTCCATGGGCTAGCATTCGAACTCACTAACACACCTATATTTCATAATAAGACTCATCATCAAGCATCTTCAGTCTCAATTAATGTAAAAAATTTGTGCTTAATCTTTCGCGAATCCCCGTCATTCAAGTTTAACGATACATCAAATTTTTCTCATAATTCAGTCCACTATTTGGCCCTAGGGCATAGATAAGTTAATCATCACAGGGAAAATATTAATTAACTACTCTGAAAGTAGGCAGTTTCGTGCTAAATGTAAAAGAAGTTAGTAAAATCACTTGTCAAAACTTGACTTATTAGTTAGTACTAATAATATTATGATTTCGAAAGGAAGATTGTCTCCTTATTACGTCTTCACAGCTAAACTACCAAGCCAATTTTACTGAACAACAACAGAAAGACCCGGAGATGGACATAGGCTTTGTGAAGTAATCATAAATTTAATATGACGAATGGTTCCAGATGGCGGACTATTTTATTAAATAAAGTGGATTGCCGAGCAGACACGCTGAACTCCAAACATTGATGAGCATTTATGGGTGAATGCGATAATGGGAACTGTAAAGAATTTTTACTTTGTAGAACTGTAAAGAGTTTTTAATTTTTAGAACTGTTTTAGAACTGCTACGCACACTGTTACTAATTAAAATTTCTCTCTCTAGTTCCCGTCCGTAACCAGTAGTAGGGCTTGGGGCGGGGAAACAACATAACTTGATTTGAGACAACGATTAAATTTTTAACGGACTTCCCAAAAGCCAGAGGTTACAAGATCAACATATTTAGTTTTTTTTGTAGATATGACCGGGTATAACTTCGTAAGGCGTGGACAGATTAGCATGATTCTTCCCTTATTAAATGGAGTATCTTCCACAAATTGATACCATGTTGGTGTGGTGGAAGTGTGGGGTTGGGGTGAATACTAACTTCGTAATGCGTGGATGGATTTGGATGGTTTCTTTCTTGTTGACATTTGATTTCTTGGCCACTTGGCCACGGCTCACTATTTCCCTTTTCATGTGCTACCTCGTACACCTTACAATATGTTCCCCCATTGGCACTACTACAGAAATCATGGGGTTTGGTGGGGAGGGGGAGTTACCCAACTTCTTAACTCATAAATCTAGCCGTAGCCTAACTTTATAATGCGTGGAGTGTTTTAGATTATGCTAAGTGAATAGCGTATGTATTTGCATTATGACAAAAATTGCGGCTTATGGTGCGAGTTGGAGGAGGTGCGGCACTTAACTTCTTAAAGAGTAGACCGGTTTTTATCAGTTGCACAGAATACGTTAATTAATTCTGCTACCAACCAAAAAAACTTGAAACGCTATCCCTTTACTACCAAAATGTAAGGGGACTAAGAACAAGATCCAGCCAGTTATTTCAGGCTTCTCTTGCCTGCTGTTACGACGTCATCGCTCTGACCGAAACCTGGCTTCATTGCGGTTTTACTGATGCAGAAATTCTTGACGAGTCCTATCAGATTGCAGTTTGGTTGATATCCCTGCTTTATCCGTCACGCTTACAATCGAGCTCTTAGCTCTTAAGATAGCTCTGGGAAAGATGAATATATTCCTTCTAGGTTGTTATATTCCTCCAAACTTGACAAACCATGCTGATGCAGATGGTCGGACTCTCTACGATATTTTAATTCGTAGCCTAGATTTTATTAATAATATGACAAAGCCAGAGGACGAAATAATCCTACTTGGTGACTTTAACTTACCCAACGTTCAATGGGTATTTAACGCTGATGACGATGACTACCTTCCTTCAAATTGTCTTACTGCTAAAGACTCCCATTTTCTTGACGCCATCTCCTCCTCTGGTTTACACCAAATGAGTGATGTAAAGAACTCTATGGGAAGGCAGTTAGATCTCATCTTTTCTTCTGATTCGAGTAACACTACAGTCGAACAGACTTCTCGTAATTTATCCGCTATCGACAGTTTACATCCGGCCATTTTTATCTCTTTTTGTTACCATGGTTCTAATATTGTTGACCCCAACGTAGATCAGTACGTTCTTGATTTTAAAAGGGCGGACTTCCCTGATCTTTCGAACAGGATTCTCTCAATTGATTTCCCATCTCTTTTTCATGAAAACGATATCGACGGTTGCGTTTCCGTGTTTTATGATAGGATTTATGATCTGTTTAATTCGTGTGTACCACTTAAACGGATGAGATCATCCTCTTATTCTCCCCCGTGGTATACCAGGGAACTACGGAGTCTTAAGAATAAAAAAAATAGGTTATGGAAAACCTACTTAAGCAGTAGAAGTGCGTCAGCCTATTCTGAATTCGTTTATTGTAATGAATGCTTCTTAGCGTTATCGTCATCTTTATACAGGGAATACCTTGATAATGTTCGCAGTAGCTTGCACAATGATCCTTGTACCTTTTTTAAATTTGTAAATCTGAAAAAGAAAACTGATAATTATCCATCTACAATGTGGTATAATGGATCCTCTAGTTGTAGCGCGCCTGATATAGCTGATAACTTTGCATTGTTTTTTTAGGGTGCCTTTTTATCAGGTAACTTTGTGCCTTCCCTGGAAGAGGTTGGTCATATCCAAAATCGTCCCGCTACCTCCATTTCTTTGCCCATTATGTCTCGTGACATTATCATGAATGCTATCAAGGAACTCATACTGGACTTTCCTTTTGGTCCTGATGGTGTTCCACCTGTATTTTTGAGATCCTGTTCTGATGCTTTACTCACCCATTGGAACTCATCTTCAACAAATCTCTTCAGGGCGGCAGATTTCCTACCTAATGGAAAAACTCCTTTATAATTCCTGTTTATAAAAAGGGGCTTAAAAACTCCATAACAAATTATAGGCCAATCGCGAAGCTTTCTTGCATACCCAAGTTGCTTGAATCTGTTAGTGTAAGGGGTTTATCTCATCTAATCAACATGGCTTTCTGCCTGGTAGATCGACAACAACCAACCTTCTGGAATTTACATCACACATTATCTCTGCCTTCCAACAGGGACTCCAGACTGACTGTGTCTACACTGACTTTACTAAGGCATTTGATAAGCTCCCTCACCCCGTGATTATGCTTAAGCTTGAAAGGTTAGGTTTTCCGCCTTTATTGCGCGACTGGATCTGCTCTTACTTAAAAGATAGGACTTACCGTGTCTCTTTCCGTAATACTTTATCTAGAGTCTTTAAGGCTTCATCTGGTGTACCGCAAGGTAGCCATCTGCTGTATATTCTTGCCCTTGACGACATTGTCCCTCTGATTAAGCACTCCAAAGTTTTAATCTATGCAGACGATATGAAGATTTTCTCATGCGTTAGAAACAGTTATGATTCTTCTTGCATTCTGGACGATTTGAATACCTTCAGGGGTTGGTGTGCCACAAATGGACTGCAACTTAACCTGGATAAATGTGAAGTTATGTCATTTTCTAGGAACATCAATCAGCTCGTCTTTGATTATACCTTTGCGGAAACTAATATCCGTCGTGTGGAGTCCGTTACTGACCTCGGTGTAATGCTAGACAAGAAACTCGATTTCACTCTGCACATAAACCATATAGTATCTCGGACTAATTAAGTCCTTGGCTTTGTTAAGCGGTGGTCAAGGGAGTTTTGAGATCGACAGACCCTTATTCACTTATTTTTTTCTTTAGTTAGACCAATTCTTGAGTACGCATCTCAGGTTTGGTCTCCTTGCTATGCTGTTCATTCTAGACGCATTGAGTCGGTGCAGCGGAACTTTGTTAGGTTCGCTCTAAGGGACCTTCCATGGAACGATCCATTAAGGCTTCCTCCTTATGAGGATCGCCTCCGATTGCTTAATATGCATTCGTTAGAGGAACGTCGTTTAATTGCTGACCTAGTATTTATTCATCAGCTTTTGAACTTGAATATAGATTCTCTCACTCTTGCAAGTTTGGTTACTTTTAGGCAAACCCCGTATAGCTTAAGGAGATTGCCTTTACTACATGTTATCCATTCTCGCTCTAACTATGGTATGCATGAGCCTATTAACCGCATGTATAGAGCCGTGAATTTGTGTCCTACTTTTGATCTGGCTCTTACTAAAGATTTGCTTAAACGATCTCTGTTGTCTTTGCACCCCTGATTGTAGTGTTTGGAATTGTTCTTATTTTGTTTTTTGTTCTTTTTTATTTTTTTTGTTTACTAATATTTTATTGCGTGGGTTGTGGGATCCTCATTCATCTCAATATTTGTTATATTCTGGTGAATAGGTCAATTGATTCCAGGGCTCTGCCTGTGATGTGCGCCTTCTGAGTTAGAAGGGTTAATTCTATATTATAAGAAATGTTGTACCTAAAGTGACTAAGATGAATCTCTGACTGTGATAATTCTCTCCTCTCGTATAGAGTACGGTGACGCACTCAGACCTTACCTCATTGGATTTTTTCTTATGGGGAACAATGAAGGATTAAGTTTATTCAAGCCCTGTTAACCCTAGAGAGGATTTAGTTAGCAGAATTGAGAATTCAGCGACGAAAATACGAGAGAGGATGACTGCAATACGCCTTAAGCAGGGACTTAGAAGGAGATTATTGCCATGCATCCAAGTGGCGGTGGACATTTTGAACATCTTTTGTAATTTACTAACGTTAATTGTAATACGTTTTGAATTCAATTACAAGGATTTTAGAGTTAAGTTTCTTTAAATTGCAGATTTTCAACAATTTTCCGATAAGTTTTCTACTTGTAAATTTGTACAACCGCTCTCTACCTGGGCATGTTGCACCCTTTTTGAAAAGGTAATAAGATGGGCAATCCAATAAAAATAAAAAAGGAGTGTGCTAATTACATTAATTTCGGAGAAAATTTGGGAAAATGCTTAATTTTAGGTAATCGCAAACCATTTTTTTCAGTTTTGGAAGTGACTATAGCTGTAATGGTAGGAGTTAGATCAAAATTGTTGGAAAGACTGATATTTATGAATCACCCTGTAGCTCCCAAATGGTTGAGATTGCCCCCCTTCCGTACAATTTTGTCTTTGCCTAGGTGAGATCTATCACCCCACTCATTTTGGCACGTTAGATCTGAAACACCCTGTATTCGTGTTCGGTATGTTGCTATCTGATTGTGTTTTTACGCCGAATGAAGTAGGCTAGTCTCCATCTTTTAACACAACTCACTTTTCGAAAGATCCAACCAAGCATTCGACTAAACCTGAAGAGAGGGTCGTTTCTACAAATGCTAAATGAACTAGATGGTAATCAAAGGACATTCAACATCGAGGTACTTAGTGGTTTCTTTTCAGGTAGTTCTCTGTTTAAATGTTCTTGGCCGGTGAAGAAAAGTTCGCTTCAGTGAGTCTTTCCTTTTTGTATTCATTTGCTGTTGGTGCTCAGTATGTCACTGTATGTCGTTGGCTTGTGTACATCTTATAGTAATAAACATTTATTGTATTAAGGAATTTAATTAGAAGAATGTATTGCCTTCAAAAATTAATTTTTCGCAGTGCACAACATACAGCTAATGGAATCTTTGATTTGGAGAAAGTGTCATCTTTCAAACTATGATCAACATTACTAAACAACTCTTGTTGATGAAATACCTAGAATGTATCCTCTTATCAATTCGTAGGTAACGTAACTGATAACGTGTTTTCCTTCCATCGCGGAGGCCCGTGGTTGTTATCTGCTGACAACAGATATATAAAAAGCCACTGGAGAATACATAGCAATGTCAGTGCCTTACAATCTACCCTATATTTAAGACTCACTTTCAAGGCCTGTTCCGATACAGTTCTCACTCCATTAGGGCTCCGTTATAGTTCCAGTTCATAAGAAGGGCCATAGGAATATTATTACTAATATAAGACCAATGGTGAAGTTGTCCTGCATACTTATTTGAGTTTATAGTGTATTAGCAACTTATTGAGTCTTGTAAGGGTTTAATCGCCCCCATATTTCCTGGTAGATTAACGACTACTAACTTGTTGAAATTTACCTCCCACGTTATTTCAGGCTTCCAATCAGGCATGCAAAGTGTATATACACGTACTTCAGTAAAGCCTTTAATAAACTTCTTACTATGTAATTATATTTAAAATGCTTCTTGACTGAATTTCTTCCTATCTAAGGGAGAGGACATATCGAGTGTCGGTCTGTGGCTCCAACTAACTAATTTTCAGGACTTCATCTGATGTGCCGCAAAGTATCCATCTCGTCCCTCTACTATTCGTTCTAGCCATTGATAACAGTGTCCATCTGATCTCACATACTAATGTTCTGACTTCGCTGACAACATGAAGATAAGGATAGTGGTAACACCACTCTCATTCAGAATAGTGGTAACGCCACTCTCATTCAGTAGGAATTATACATGTTCCTGGGTCCGTGCGGGAATAATGGATCACATCTTAAATTTGAGAAATGTGAGGCTATGTCCTTTTCCAGGAACCTCAATCCTCAAGTTTTGTTTACACTTTTGCAGGGAATTGCCTCCCTTACGCGCTGTCCGTAACTGGCCTTGGGGTAAAACTTGATAGAAAACTTTTCTTTATAAATCTTTTGGCTAGAGGGTTCTAGGATTTCCCAACTTTTATTTTATTTATTTGTACTGCTCTTCAGTTAGGCATTTTCTATCTGTCCATTCCAAGAGTATCCCTTGGGACGATCTGCTGAGACCCCGCTCTATACCAGCCGTCTCCCTTTCCCCAGCTTACCCTCAATTAACAAAAGTGTACGGTCGCTGACGTTGTCTTTATTACCCAACTCTTGAATTTGAATTTCGACTCAGGTATCCTTGTTAGCAAGGTTTCCTTTAGTCAGTCCCAATGTAGTCTCCGAAAACTTCTTTTGTTGCATATTCACCATTCAGATCAAATAATGGCAGGCTTGAAGCAATTAAACGTTTATGTAGGACTGTTGATGCATATCCAAATATGGACTTAACTCTTAGTAAGAAATCATTTAGGAACTATATATATATTCGCTGTTCTCCCGCGACTCTTATTTATGCATGTTGTGTGCTGGGTTTCCTTCCATGTTTTTTCTTTGTTTTGATCGTTTCTGTTTCTATGCATGTCGATGTGGGAGCCTCATACCACAGATTTTATGGAGTAGGCTATTTTTTTCTAGTGCGCCTTCTATCTTAGAAGGGCTACTATATATTAAAAATTTGAATAAAATAGTAGAACCGACTTCACGAAGACCGCTAAAAACAATAAAATAATTTAAATTTTTATCTATTGTGACATTTTGATGTCGGTGCAAATTAAACAAACAAAATAAGCACCCAACCACAATCTAACATATTATATATAAAACACATTTACTTCAGCTCACGGGATCATAAAGAAGGAGGGCTTAAATACTTTTGTTGTGGTCCTTTGGTTTGTTAAATTTCCATATTTCAAAATGTCGTAATGTATATAAAAATTAAAATCATTTTATGGTTTTTGTGAAGTCGGTTAAATTTTTTTTTTAAAAACCTACTTATTTTTTCATTTTTTTGTATCTTCAGATATACAATTTGAAAAATGCTGCTAGTCCGAACAAAGCAATTTCAATACTTGCAGAGGAAACACAATTATCCACATCCGACAACATATTACGAAATTAATCACTTCATCACCTCATCTTAAATACAAAATTCTTACCATGGCGATAGTGCGTCACCGTACTCTATACGAGAGGAGAGAATTATCACAGTCAGAGATTCATCTTAGTCACTTTAGGTACAACATTTCTTATAATATAGAATTAACCCTTCTAACTCAGAAGGCGCACATCACAGGCAGAGCCCTGGAATCAATTGACCTATTCACCAGAATATAACAAATATTGAGATGAATGAGGATCCCACAACCCACGCAATAAAATATTAGTAAACAAAAAAAATAAAAAAGAACAAAAAACAAAATAAGAACAATTCCAAACACTACAATCAGGGGTGCAAAGACAACAGAGATCGTTTAAGCAAATCTTTAGTAAGAGCCAGATCAAAAGTAGGACACAAATTCACGGCTCTATACATGCGGTTAATAGGCTCATGCATACCATAGTTAGAGCGAGAATGGATAACATGTAGTAAAGGCAATCTCCTTAAGCTATACGGGGTTTGCCTAAAAGTAACCAAACTTGCAAGAGTGAGAGAATCTATATTCAAGTTCAAAAGCTGATGAATAAATACTAGGTCAGCAATTAAACGACGTTCCTCTAACGAATGCATATTAAGCAATCGGAGGCGATCCTCATAAGGAGGAAGCCTTAATGGATCGTTCCATGGAAGGTCCCTTAGAGCGAACCTAACAAAGTTCCGCTGCACCGACTCAATGCGTCTAGAATGAACAGCATAGCAAGGAGACCAAACCTGAGATGCGTACTCAAGAATTGGTCTAACTAAAGAAAAAAATAAGTGAATAAGGGTCTGTCGATCTCAAAACTCCCTTGACCACCGCTTAACAAAGCCAAGGACTTAATTAGTCCGAGATACTATATGGTTTATGTGCAGAGTGAAATCGAGTTTCTTGTCTAGCATTACACCGAGGTCAGTAACGGACTCCACACGACGGATATTAGTTTCCGCAAAGGTATAATCAAAGACGAGCTGATTGATGTTCCTAGAAAATGACATAACTTCACATTTATCCAGGTTAAGTTGCAGTCCATTTGTGGCACACCAACCCCTGAAGGTATTCAAATCGTCCAGAATGCAAGAAGAATCATAACTGTTTCTAACGCATGAGAAAATCTTCATATCGTCTGCATAGATTAAAACTTTGGAGTGCTTAATCAGAGGGACAATGTCGTCAAGGGCAAGAATATACAGCAGATGGCTACCTTGCGGTACACCAGATGAAGCCTTAAAGACTCTAGATAAAGTATTACGGAAAGAGACACGGTAAGTCCTATCTTTTAAGTAAGAGCAGATCCAGTCGCGCAATAAAGGCGGAAAACCTAACCTTTCAAGCTTAAGCATAATCACGGGGTGAGGGAGCTTATCAAATGCCTTAGTAAAGTCAGTGTAGACACAGTCAGTCTGGAGTCCCTGTTGGAAGGCAGAGATAATGTGTGATGTAAATTCCAGAAGGTTGGTTGTTGTCGATCTACCAGGCAGAAAGCCATGTTGATTAGATGAGATAAACCCCTTACACTAACAGATTCAAGCAACTTGGGTATGCAAGAAAGCTTCGCGATTGGCCTATAATTTGTTATGGAGTTTTTAAGCCCCTTTTTATAAACAGGAATTATAAAGGAGTTTTTCCATTAGGTAGGAAATCTGCCGCCCTGAAGAGATTTGTTGAAGATGAGTTCCAATGGGTGAGAATTTTGTATTTAAGATGAGGTGATGAAGTGATTAATTTCGTAATATGTTGTCGGATGTGGATAATTGTGTTTCCTCTGCAAGTATTGAAATTGCTTTGTTCGGACTAGCAGCATTTTTCAAATTGTATATCTGAAGATACAAAAAAATGAAAAAATAAGTAGGTTTTTAAAAAAAAAATTTAACCGACTTCACAAAAACCATAAAATGATTTTAATTTTTATATACATTACGACATTTTGAAATATGGAAATTTAACAAACCAAAGGACCACAACAAAAGTATTTAAGCCCTCCTTCTTTATGATCCCGTGAGCTGAAGTAAATGTGTTTTATATATAATATGTTAGATTGTGGTTGGGTGCTTATTTTGTTTGTTTAATTTGCACCGACATCAAAATGTCACAATAGATAAAAATTTAAATTATTTTATTGTTTTTAGCGGTCTTCGTGAAGTCGGTTCTACTATTTTATTCAAATTTTTAATATATAGTAGCCCTTCTAAGATAGAAGGCGCACTAGAAAAAAATAGCCTACTCCATAAAATCTGTGGTATGAGGCTCCCACACCGACATGCATAGAAACAGAAACGATCAAAACAAAGAAAAAACATGGAAGGAAACCCAGCACACAACATGCATAAATAAGAGTCGCGGGAGAACAGCGAATATATATATAGTTCCTAAATGATTTCTTACTAAGAGTTAAGTCCATATTTGGATATGCATCAACAGTCCTACATAAACGTTTAATTGCTTCAAGCCTGCCATTATTTGATCTGAATGGTGAATATGCAACAAAAGAAGTTTTCGGAGACTACATTGGGACTGACTAAAGGAAACCTTGCTAACAAGGATACCTGAGTCGAAATTCAAATTCAAGAGTTGGGTAATAAAGACAACGTCAGCGACCGTGCACTTTTGTTAATTGAGGGTAAGCTGGGGAAAGGGAGACGGCTGGTATAGAGCGGGGTCTCAGCAGATCGTCCCAAGGGATACTCTTGGAATGGACAGATAGAAAATGCCTAACTGAAGAGCAGTACAAATAAATAAAATAAAAGTTGGGAAATCCTAGAACCCTCTAGCCAAAAGATTTATAAAGAAAAGTTTTCTATCAAGTTTTACCCCAAGGCCAGTTACGGACAGCGCGTAAGGGAGGCAATTCCCTGCAAAAGTGTAAACAAAACTTGAGGATTGAGGTTCCTGGAAAAGGACATAGCCTCACATTTCTCAAATTTAAGATGTGATCCATTATTCCCGCACGGACCCAGGAACATGTATAATTCCTACTGAATGAGAGTGGCGTTACCACTATTCTGAATGAGAGTGGTGTTACCACTATCCTTATCTTCATGTTGTCAGCGAAGTCAGAACATTAGTATGTGAGATCAGATGGACACTGTTATCAATGGCTAGAACGAATAGTAGAGGGACGAGATGGATACTTTGCGGCACATCAGATGAAGTCCTGAAAATTAGTTAGTTGGAGCCACAGACCGACACTCGATATGTCCTCTCCCTTAGATAGGAAGAAATTCAGTCAAGAAGCATTTTAAATATAATTACATAGTAAGAAGTTTATTAAAGGCTTTACTGAAGTACGTGTATATACACTTTGCATGCCTGATTGGAAGCCTGAAATAACGTGGGAGGTAAATTTCAACAAGTTAGTAGTCGTTAATCTACCAGGAAATATGGGGGCGATTAAACCCTTACAAGACTCAATAAGTTGCTAATACACTATAAACTCAAATAAGTATGCAGGACAACTTCACCATTGGTCTTATATTAGTAATAATATTCCTATGGCCCTTCTTATGAACTGGAACTATAACGGAGCCCTAATGGAGTGAGAACTGTATCGGAACAGGCCTTGAAAGTGAGTCTTAAATATAGGGTAGATTGTAAGGCACTGACATTGCTATGTATTCTCCAGTGGCTTTTTATATATCTGTTGTCAGCAGATAACAACCACGGGCCTCCGCGATGGAAGGAAAACACGTTATCAGTTACGTTACCTACGAATTGATAAGAGGATACATTCTAGGTATTTCATCAACAAGAGTTGTTTAGTAATGTTGATCATAGTTTGAAAGATGACACTTTCTCCAAATCAAAGATTCCATTAGCTGTATGTTGTGCACTGCGAAAAATTAATTTTTGAAGGCAATACATTCTTCTAATTAAATTCCTTAATACAATAAATGTTTATTACTATAAGATGTACACAAGCCAACGACATACAGTGACATACTGAGCACCAACAGCAAATGAATACAAAAAGGAAAGACTCACTGAAGCGAACTTTTCTTCACCGGCCAAGAACATTTAAACAGAGAACTACCTGAAAAGAAACCACTAAGTACCTCGATGTTGAATGTCCTTTGATTACCATCTAGTTCATTTAGCATTTGTAGAAACGACCCTCTCTTCAGGTTTAGTCGAATGCTTGGTTGGATCTTTCGAAAAGTGAGTTGTGTTAAAAGATGGAGACTAGCCTACTTCATTCGGCGTAAAAACACAATCAGATAGCAACATACCGAACACGAATACAGGGTGTTTCAGATCTAACGTGCCAAAATGAGTGGGGTGATAGATCTCACCTAGGCAAAGACAAAATTGTACGGAAGGGGGGCAATCTCAACCATTTGGGAGCTACAGGGTGATTCATAAATATCAGTCTTTCCAACAATTTTGATCTAACTCCTACCATTGCAGCTATAGTCACTTCCAAAACTGAAAAAAATGGTTTGCGATTACCTAAAATTAAGCATTTTCCCAAATTTTCTCCGAAATTAATGTAATTAGCACACTCCTTTTTTATTTTTATTGGATTGCCCATCTTATTACCTTTTCAAAAAGGGTGCAACATGCCCAGGTAGAGAGCGGTTGTACAAATTTACAAGTAGAAAACTTATCGGAAAATTGTTGAAAATCTGCAATTTAAAGAAACTAAACTCTAAAATCCTTGTAATTGAATTCAAAACGTATTACAATTAACGTTAGTAAATTACAAAAGATGTTCAAAATGTCCACCGCCACTTGGATGCATGGCAATAATCTCCTTCTAAGTCCCTGCTTAAGGCGTATTGCAGTCATCCTCTCTCGTATTTTCGTCGCTGAATTCTCAATTCTGCTAACTAAATCCTCTCTAGGGTTAACAGGGCTTGAATAAACTTAATCCTTCATTGTTCCCCATAAGAAAAAATCCAATGAGGTAAGGTCTGAAGATCTAGCAGGCCAAGGCATCGGTGCACCTCGTTCAATCCAGCGGTTAGAACATTTTTCAGTTAGTATTACCTTCACAATGTTAGCAGTATGCGCTGGTGCTCCATCGTGTTGGTAAGACATGTCCGTTCGATTATACACAGGGATGTCCCCTATTAGATCTGGCAGTGCATTCTCCAAAAAGTCCGCATAAGCTTGACTGTTGAGCACTTGCGGCTAAATGAACCCAAGCAGCAATTTACGTGCTAGTTACGTGGCTGCCCCGAAGTTTGGAACCATTTCGGGGCAGTTACATGGTACGGGAACGCAGCTGGCACATGCCTGCAACGTACCCGGTACCAAAATGGGGAATGATTTTTGGTGGCAATTTACGTGCTTGCTTCGTGGCTAGCAGAATTGCGGGAACGTTTCCAATACCACAACGGCACGTTCCAGTATCGACCCGAAAACGTTCCAAAAACTTTTTAAAAAGCAGACAACACTACCACCATTAAAAGATCACATAGCGATTATGGTTTTCTAAAATACTTTATTAAATACCATAACATCATTAAATACAAGTTGGGTATGTGTTAGAAAAAAATTTCAATTTTAATGTTTTCTTTCATAATATGATACAGAGGTATATATTATAATTTAACTGAAGTTTACTATAACTAGAAAAGTATGTGCGAAATTTTTTTTTCCGCACATGTAGGGCTTGTACCTCGAAAAAGTACAACGCGCTTTAAAAAGTCTTAAATATAAGAATAGCTTGATTCAAATTAATTTTTAGTTAAAAAATTATTTCGATCAAATGTCCAAATTTTAATAGCCAAAATATTTCAAGGACAATACATTAAATATTCTCGTCGAGTTCTTGTACATTTGGAGTACAATCTCCGAGATTCAATTTTTATATTTTCGAAGATGACAAGAACATAGAATTTTTCCATATATAAAATGTCAGCTAAGAAAAAATGCCACCTTATTATCCCAATAACCAAATATTGTCACTACAAGGTACCAGATACAAAAAATGTCGTAGCTGGAACCGTGAATTGCTATCTTAAGGAAGCAGTTACTTTAAACATCCTAGTATGGAACCTTACAGTTCCTAAGTGCTACTTTATTGTACCGAAGTGTATTTATCGTTTCTTCAATGTCCCCGCCTCATAACTGGGGCTATGAAGTACTCAAACAACCGAGGAAGAAGAAGAGCCCACTCTCTCAAATCTTCAACAAACCATAAGTCCTTTTTTAATGAACTTAAATCGTTTATGGGTTCGTCAAAATCATCATGGTCAGATGGACAAATATTATCTCCTGAACTTTCTTCTGCTATAATTTGTACCTCACTTAGGAATATTTCGTTTCTTTCTTCTTTGCAAATTCAGACAGCTCACGTTTTACTTTTCTATAAAAAGTGGTGGAATACCTCTATAACTTTTTCTTACATTTCATTGCTCTCTTTTCATTTGGAAATTGATATTTTTACGTTCAATCTACGTTCTGTGGTTAAACTGATAAGTAAGATAATAACATGTCAAGAAAGGCTTTCATGTAGTAACTAAAACGTACCGTGTAATTCAAAGTAGCACACTGTAAGGTTTTCTGGACTTTAAGGACCCAAATCGAAGTTTTAGCCTCCATAAAGATTTTCTTAAAAAAACGGAACGATGTCGTTTCAAATGAAAGGATTAGAGACGCTATCGCTACTAAAACCGCCACTATAAATTCTGCCACTGTAACGTGGTAAATCATAGAAGCTACAACGTCACTATAACTTCATAATTCCTCGTCGGTAAGGCAGCAACTTTGATGTAAACGTAGACAAGTTACAGAGACCGATTTGGAACACCTCGAGGAACTTTATCGACAGGGAACTTGTAAGTGGCTTATTAAAGAAGCTATTTCGTTTCGGCTACTTGCAAAAACGCGTATAAGTTGGCCATCTATGTTAAAGTTTTCATTTTGGTCACAGTAACGTATCAGGTACTTAGTTTTCGTCCCAATATACTTGAACTCAGTCGCTGGAACTTAAAATGCTGCTTGGGAATGGTCCTACCAAATGGTTGCCGATTATACCAGCCCAAATATCTGGTAGAATAAGGTCACTTTTGTCCTGTGTGGATTAGTTTCCGACCAGATATGGAGGTTTTTGAAGTTCGTGATACCATCCCTGTCGTTGATGTCGCGTTCCAGACGCCAAATGCTAAATTCCAGTTTTCTATCGGAGTCTTCTTCCAGTAGTCCTTGGAATGGATGATGTTGATATGGACGTAATCCCTCTCGATGAATAACCTTCCAAACCTTAGATGAAGACACTCCTAATAGTCTTACGACTGGTATCGTGCTCGTCTCAGGGTCTTGCCTTTTTTTTGAGGTGAAAATCTTCCAAAAGACACCAGACAGCAGGTGCCCTCCGGTAGTGTAAGATTCTTACTAAGTAAAACACCTCTCTGGGGATTAGCCGAAACAGACCACATAAAATCGGGTCCCTTGTTCCCCTCTCAATCTCGCATAGTAGGCTCAACTGAGTATCCAGTTATCCCACTGTCGCCACAAACCTCGGTTTCCTGGGTCACTGCTAGAATCCTAGCATATATGCAGAAATCCATGTTATCCCACCGTCTCTAGTATTCCTTCTTGGTCCATGCGTTAATTACAACCTTCACCCCTTTGCATTGATGGGTCCAGGCCGTAAAGCTTTAGTCCAGAGCCAGTACAAGGAACTCCCTCCGGATTAGCCGCAGCTTACCCTTCGGAAGGCAGATCTGCATCTTCTACTGGCACGTGTACCGCGGAGATAGCCAACTCGTTAGAGTCTGCCGTCTCAGCACCGCCGCACCTGAGGAAGTGCCAGTTATTATTTTGCCAATGGGACCCTCTTTCAGGACTGCTACAGCAGTTTGAGCCAGCGGGTGGGAGCCAGCCTCCATAGCCGCCACAGAATCTTCAAAAGGTAATTTTCCCCAAAGCTGCTTCTGTTGTGTTGTGGGTACCATAAGTGCAGCCAACCTGTTTTGGTCTACCATACCCTCCACCTCCACTCCCACAGAAGCGCCCAATGAAACGCCATTCGCGACCCAATTACCCCTGGGTCCTGCAGAGGGGACGACAACACTGCAGACTCCATTGGCATTAGTTACTTGGCTACATTCTAGGATGCATTGCCCGGTTGCTACCACTTGGAGGTGTAACTAACACTTGAGAATATCCAGATGAGGATCGCCCTATCCCAGAAGGCTTCAACTCGTCGGTCCATTCTCCACCAGCCAGGGTCTTGCCTTACGATGGTGCTTATTTGCTTCTCGATGTCGGCAGAAGTTCCCGAAGTTTCGTGTCGTGTCTCCATGTCGTACGAAATTACACTTCCTGTTCTTTTAACCTTTGGAAAGTCCGTGTAAATACCTCTTTTTCGGATACTCGCCGATTAGGGAATCTCCTTTCATATTCCAGTGCAGCCGCTCTCTCGTTTTCGTCTACTTCACCATAAATGTAAATAATTTCCGCGTAAAAGTAAATTCTAGTATTTTTTAATAATTTTTGCTTAAAAGCACCCAAACTTATTGATTTGTTTTTCAACTATGATATTTATTCTTTCTGATTGACCTTTTTTTATAGCAAAATTTCCATCAGGTACGAGTAACAGAACGCCAGGCTAACACAAACTAATATCGGCAATAAAACAAAATTACACTAACATTCTTATAAGTTTTTTGCAGTAATAAATAAAAAATTGACCCTGATTTTCTACCCTTTATCTTAAAAATTTTATTTATTTAAAGAATTTCCTACCTGAAGTGCAATAAAATAATTAGGTAGTCAGGGATTTCGAAGGATGTGGTTTTTCTAGTCCTTTGTCTACCTTGCCAAGTTGCACCTTTTTGAAAAGGTAATAAGATGGGAAATTTCATAAAAATAAAAAAGGGGTGTACAAATTACATGAAATTACGGGAAAATTTTGGAAAATGCTGAATTTTAGGTAATCGCAAACCATCCTTTTCAATTTTGGAAGTGACTGTACCTGCAAAGGTCAACATAGAGGTCAAGCTAGATCAACATAGTTGACAATTTCGGAAGGGTCATTGGGATAGTAGCATTTTATGGTTTGTTTGATGTCGGTGTGTTGGACAGATCGAAATATAAAAATAAAAGAGTAATGTGCATACATACCATGATAAACTAAAATTTATGTATCACACTGTAACTCCTAAACGGTTGAGATTTCCCGTCTCCTTGCCACACAATTTTTCGTTTAGCTAGGTGATACCTATCACCCCACTCATTTTGGCACGTCAGATACGAAACACCCTGTACAGCAATTGAATAGAACAGGGTGTCCTATCTGTATTAAAAAGATAATAAGATATATAATTGAGAGAATCTGGTTTGAAAATTAAGAAGAAAACCTTTCTTTTTGAATTTTCCAGTTGGGTACACTTTTAAGTGTATACTACAAATATTTAATTGAGAAATTCTGTATAGTTTACATGTTTTTTATTGATAAAAAGAAAACTATCGAAGCGATTTGGCTGACATTTTAGCCTATTAACATTGTCCTATTAACATTGTCTTTTACAAAATTTATTGCATTACTGTTTTTTTAGACATGCCCATGCTTGCTCAACGTCTAGCTATTTTCTAAAAATGACTATTTTTATTTTTATAAAAAACGTATAGAAACGTAAAATTTATTTTATGTTATTCAATTTTGACTGCTCAATACATATAATTCAACTCACTATCTACAAATCGAATTCCTATTAGGAAAACAAAATTATACATAAAAAGAATTTGTAATTTGAATTTGTACAATATGAGTACAGTTTTATGAATATTATATTTAATTAAAATTAATTCGTTTTTCAAAGTTTTCGTTTTAATACTAATCAAAATCCACTTAAAGTAAACAGACTACGTCCAAGTTTGACATCTACTTTATTAGTACTGCCCTACGGGAAAGAAGCTAATAAAAAATTGATAAAAAAATCGTGACAACTGTAATAGTGTAATCTTTCACAAACTGGGAAAAATTACATTGCGGGTGGTGCAAAAATTATTTTGTTAAAAATTGCCGTGACGCGAATTTCAAATTGTAGTCAACATAGACACGTAGTCTTAGTATTATTAATAGAATAATTAGGATAACGATTTTGGTTTGAAATACCTAATTACGTCTTCTTTTACGGATTTTCCAGAAAAATGTCTAACCTGAATAAGGAACATTTTTAATAGAAATATATTTATAAGATTGCCACAACCCCAAATGTTAAACGCCCTGCTAACGTGTCCGGTTGCACGATTTTTAAAAGTGACTGTGGTAAAACAGTTTTTCACTTTTAAAATTTTAGAATGTAGTTGCGACGTATATAGTTTTTTTCCAAAGTCAAAACTGCCGCCGCGGCAAACGCTAACGAAACTCGAAGACTGACGGCAGACCATTTCTCTCCACCACAAATGTGACATAATATAAAAAAATCAGCCTTTCGAAAATGTTTCCATTTTTTGGTCACTCACCTCTCGGACTAGTAATAGTGCAAAGATTTACTTTTACTTTAAAGGATTGAGCGCCATGTGGTTTTAAAGTCCACGAAGTCAAATAAAAAGAATAGATATGTTTCAAAATAAGGCAAACTTCAACTTAATTTTTAGAAATGTCAAAATGGGTCTATTTATTTATATTAATATATATTTATTTCCTTTTTTGTGAAAATAAAATCACATTTACTAATTTTATCAGCCAAATTATCAATAATAGAAATTAAATAAAACGCCTACATATCTTTCAAAACTCCTCCGTTCCGCTAATATATGTTATGTCCTGTCATTCGGCCAGTCTTTCACTTTCTTTCACTTCTAATATTTGCCTGGTAATATCCTCTCTGAGATTTCGGGTTGATGATACTAGACTGAACGCTTCGCATACCAATCCCATTATGAAATTTTCCTCGAAACATTTCCTAATACTGAGAAATCCCTTCAAATGTGTAAAATTTGTTTACAAATTATTATATTAAATTAACTCTCGAAGTTGTAGTTTCTTTAATTTAAATTTTAATTTAGTATAATTAACGAATTTTCGTCTAAAGTTAACATCTGCTTTCACGTGTAGACAAAACTTTTTCTCCTTGATTTTCTGCATTAACATATTAACCACCATATCCTTTGACTTACAATCAACCTATATATTTGCAGTATTGTTTTCCAAAATTACAGTAAGTTTACCTGGTGATATTAACTAGACTCTAACAATCTAAATTTTACTTTTACTAAATTCAAGAAAATTCAAATTCTTTTACAGATTTTCAAAATTCGCCGGCGTTGACATTTTTCGTTTTCCCAATAATTTTACAGATAGTAATTATATTTTCAATTCAATTCAATTTATTCAAGAGAAATTGTACAAAAATGTTATATCTACTTTATAATATGTACTTAATAATCTAATTTAAGGTAATTCAAAGTTAATAATAATTTGAAAAACACGTATTTCTAGGAGAAATTAAAGAAGAAAGTATGAAAGAAGGGAAAAGAGGAATGAAAAGATAAGGTTTTAATTAACTAAAATCCGATCATTTTAAATATACTCAAAGCTAACATGTTCGCATTTACTAATTTTTAATTAATAAAAATTCCTACTTGAAGGAGTTAAGATCTCACAACTAATCACCTGTTTTTAAACTGTTTCATTAATTGCTTAATCTTTATATTACACGGTATATATATAATTATTTAACTTTTTTTTGAATTTGGTAAACTAACCTCCTTATCCTAACGAACTAATTAATTCCAAAATTTTATTATATTATTATTATTAGATTTTAGAAAATTTTTGAATCATTAAATAAAAAAAATTCTAAATTAATTTTTTTCTTGTTGAAACCTTTGCGAAACTTTATAATTTTTCTTAAATTAAATTACGCAATCCTATCTTTTCGAAGTATCCAGACCCCATCCAACCATTTTGGCAGTTCTAACTATTAGGTAACTGACAGAATTTTACCTACTTTAACTTTGCCTTCTAGTTCGGGTAGTTAGCAGTTGATAGACAAATCAACCATTAAAGGTCGATCTAATCGATCGGGTGCTTGGTTCTCGTGTTTCGACGTTATCGCAACAGATACGTCTCATCGCCATGAGAACTTATCTCTCGTAATCCGCTCCATCCGAACCAAAGAGGGTACGCCCGAAAGAAGATTGAAGCATCAGAAAAAATAACTATAAGGGTTATGCTGTTCTTCCTCAGTAAGTATTCTCTAATGTTAGATATCTGCATAACTGTAAATAAATGAGATCTTTTGCAGCATGACTTCTATATTTAGGGTAGAACGAAACACCAACAAATAGGTACATTTTTATTTAATTTTCTTTCCTTACTAAATCATTTACATAATAGATACTGAAAAAAAATCAGAAGATCTTCTATTTTATCACAACATTTTGGTACTGCAAAAAAAGGCATTTGAGATAACGCAGCTATCTATTTACATTCCCTTTAACAATACCAACTTAGTATAATTTTGTCTATATGTCATACTATTAAAGCTTGCCATTTTATGTTGACAACAAAATACCCCTATCCTTAGAGAACTACATAAAAGAGTATAACTATATAAAGGCCATATCAACCACAAACGGGTTCAAGGAACATGACATAGATTGTTTAATTAAGGGACACAAAAGAAAAAAGATTAAGAAAAAGAGCTTAACTACTCTCACACCTTTAGAAAATATAAAAAGGAAGAAAATAAGTTTGCCATTTGAGGGAAAAACGACCGAAAAATTAAGTAAGATTTTCAGAGAAAAGGACTTGGAAATAGTGCATAAGAATAGAAGAAGATTGATAGATTTATTAGGAAATCCTAAAGATAAAATGGACACACTTGACAAATCGGGAATCTATAGTATAAGTTGCGGAAACTGCGAAAAGGTGTACTTTGGGCAAACAAGAAGAAAAATTAGAACAAGATATGAAGAGCACTTTAATCATGCTAAGAATAATCAGCCCTTAAGATCAGCTGTAGCACAACACATGATTACAATGAATCATTATGACGTTGGAATAGATAGCTTAAAGCTAGAAAAAGCGGTGAAGAATATAAATTCTCTCGATGCATGGGAAAGCTTACTTATACAAAAAAATGCAGAAAAGGTCATGAACAACGATAACGGCCGAATAACATCGTCACTTTTTGAAATCTGTAAAGTCAGCTCAAAAACAAAACGGACCTCGAACGTTGACCCCAGCTGCACTTGACCAGACTCAGCTGTGTTGTTTTAGTTTTGCGGTAGTCGCTGACGAGGATGGGAATGCCCATCGAAATGCATTCGATTTGAAAAAAGCGTTTTTCAAAAAATTTTACGGTACCGGTAAAGGTAAATTTTGAATGTGTAGTGTTGTTTTTCGGTTAAATTATTTATAAATAGTGCCGTCGTGTTCAAAATACAAAAAAAAAATAAAAAAAAAATTTGTGTGATAATTTTGCCTCATAAATATATTTTCATTTGCTTACTTAACAGTAAACTTTCAACCTTCAACTAAATCAAATGTATTAACTAAAATGTAACGATCGAATAATCATTGAATATTGAAGCAGTTAAATTTCTCAGAAAATTTTCGTTCTTTCTGGCAGTGTAGACTATTCGCCCAAAGCGGCTGGGATTTGACGTAAAATATAAATATTCAACACGATACTAAGCAGAAAGTAACAGTCCACCTCTAGATTTGATAGAACTTGATTTAAATCTTTACAACTTAAAATCGGATTATACACATACGTAAGAATATCTCTATTAGTTTCTTCCTCGTAGATACAGCCTGAACCATAATTTCAAATACAAATTACTAAAGTATTTTGTTGTTAGTAGATTATTAAAAACATCAAACATTAATTGTAGCAGCTGCAACAGACACCTATTGAAGGGCAGTAAAAATTGATAGTTATATTGAATGGAATTACATTGCAATGGAGCTTTTCAGAAACAGTAATTATATTTTTCTCGGTTATCGATATTGTATTCCGAGATGTGAGTTAGGGCGAACATATTTTATAATTATTAGAAATGCGGTATACGAAACTTAGCGAAGAAGTGCATAACCCACAAGCACAGCTCCTGGAGTTACCTGCCCTCACTACATATCCGTTTACGGCCGAGAGGCGTACCCCGATATAGGATTGGCAGACTTCATTTGGTTCAATCATAGACTGCACAAGGCCTCACATCTATATTTAATTAGACCGTAGATATACATGACACCCGACCGCTGGAAAGGTCCACGCCTTACGAACCACCTTCATCCTAAGTTCAATATTTTTGTTACGATACAAGTTGAGCAATATACGAGTACTCTACACAATAAACGTTTGCATTTTACTCGCAATTAGGGGACGGTGCTGAATTCACAAATACCCAATATACTTAACAAAAAAATATTTAACAATTCCTTGAGCCTAATATCATAGTCAATTCTGTAGATAATAATTCACCAAATATATAAATAAATTCAATAAATAAACATTAATTCTTAATAAAATTAAATAAAAATACAACAAATAAAAAAAATAACATTTTGAAGTAATTTATTGGTGCTGAAAAAAAGAAGAAGCCGTTTTGTGTTGCAACCAATGTAAATAAACATCAGAAGAAATCAAAAAGCAAACCTTCATAAAATGAATCTGCTTAAAAAAATTTATTAATTAATATCTCCACTTGAATTATGCAAATTAAAACTTTATTTAATCACAGTATTGAAATTCAAACCAAACAGCACAAAACTTAACACTTCGCCTTGGCCTTCATTTACACAAGCAAATTCTACTACTGCCGCTAAATAAAAGCTTTTTCAGCAGATGAACTCATACAAATTACAACTGAGTTAATGTTCAAACTTAAAATTACAAAAGCAAAGAGGATCAGTTTCAAGTGATAACAACTTTAGCTATTCAATATGTGTTCAAATAATAATTTAAGTGCATTAAAAATTGTGCTATGGAATGCACAAAATTTTAAAAATAAACACTTAGAACTTACGCATTACTTTCAAACTGCGAAGATTGATTTAGCCTTAATTTCGGAATCCTGGTAAAAACCAAATTTCCCTGGCTATAAAATCTATAGAGTCGCTATAGTTATAAATGCGAACATTAAACATGAAGAAATACACATAACAAATTTAGAAGTCATAGAGAGTATAGGTGTAAAAATATACATGGGAAATAACGATACTTTATCTTGTTTCGCTTGTTATTTCCCGGGCGGCAGATATAGCAAAATAAAAAATAAAAATTTTGTTCAAGATCTGAAGAAATTTACCCAAACTAACAATAAGTACTTAATTGGGATAACTTTAATGCTAGACACCAAAACTGGAGATGCAAGCGATCAAATTGCTGGGATAAATCATTCCATGCTTTAACGTTAACTCATCCCATAACAATTCTATTCCCAGCGGATCCCATTTACCAACCGCACAATAACCTCCTCAGTTCATCTGTCTCGGATTAATACATTAGTAGCTGTCCCGGAACATTGACAGCAGTATTTACAGACTACCAATTCTCGTCCGATCAGCTACCTGTGAGAATAACAGTTTCTTTAAATAGCGTTAATTTAATTTAATTTAATTTATTCAGATAATTTCTACATCTACACAATTAAGAATATAAAATCTTATAAGTATGTGCAGGATATATATATTAAAAAAAAGAGAGAAAAACAAAAGAAAAGAAAGGAAAAGAAAACATTAGTTATCTTAAAGATTAATGATGGAAATACAAAAACAAACTAGAAAGAAACTATAAAAATAGAAACCTTAACTAAACAATGCAATGAATCAATACAAACCCAAACTTATCACTCGCAAAGAAACTTTTTTTAAATCAGACTTAAATTTTCTGCTACTGCTGATACTTCTAAGAGCAAGAGGAAGACTTTTTCACTTTCTAATGGCCTGGACAAAAAACTGGTTTTCACTGGCTCTAGAGTTAAATGTAGGCGGCAATAATACACGTGATCTGGCCGAGCGAGCAAAGTTAGGTACATCAAACAGGTATTTTGGCTCATTTTGAATTATGATTTTATGCAACAGAATTAATACACATATGTCAATAAAAGTATTTAAACTACAACCAAGAACGGAGTTAACCCTGGAGGAGATATGGTCATACCGTCTCAGATTATGGATATATCGAACAGCCGAGTTAAAGGCTACATTAAGATTACGCTGAGAGTTTGAGTCAAGTTTGCAGAATATTTCACATTCATAAGAAATTACGGGTAGAATCAGAGACTTAACTAGTAGTTGTCTAGTGTTTAAAGGCAGCCATTGTGAGGAAACCGAGAGTTGGCGTAAGATACCATAAATATTTGGTACTATTAAGTTGATATGAGTGGCCCAGGACAAAGTTTTGTTAAAAGCAACACCAAGATTTCTCACCTGCTGGACATAGGGAATACACGAGCCGTTCATAACAACGTCAGGAAAACAGGACGTGTCAAGTTCGCTCTTAAATATAGTTATGGCATTAGACTTGGATGCATTTATGGTGAGTTTGTTGCGTTCAGCCCACTCAAAGATAGAAGACAGATCCTCGTTTAATTTGCAGACACTGTCATCAATTAGTCCCAGCCTCTGAGATATATATACCTGAACATCATCCGCATATAGGTGGTACTTACAGTGTTTAATAACATGGGGTAGATCATTAATGAACATAGTGAACAGAGAAGGTCCAAGTATCGATCCTTGTGGAACTCCTGAATTTGTTGATAGTAGATTAGAAAATGTATCATTACAAAAAACTCTTTGTTGTCTCCCGGAGCGATAAACTGGCCCAGAACTTGGAGAAATTAAATTTAGTTTGCAATTTGCTTATAAGCAGACCATGATCAACCCTGTCAAAAGCCTTCGAGAAGTCAAGAAGAGTCAGGACCGTAACCCAATAACCGTAACCCTCGGGTTATAGCCTCTCTAACATCTTCACTAATTTTTACGAGAGATGTGGTGCAGCTTCGTAAAGCAACATAACCGGATTGTAGTTCAGAGATAAGACAGTGAGACGTCAGATAGTGTGATATCAAAGAACAAAGAAGTTTCTCAAATACTTTAGACAGGAACGGTAGAATTGAGATAGGTCGATATTCACGGCAAGTAGGTGATGATTTCTTTGGAACAGGAATAATTTTTGCATACTTCCACTGATGAGGAAAAGAACACGTCGTAAGAATATTGTTGTAAATGTGTGTTACGAAGGGAAGAATGAATGGAAAGAGTATTCTAACGAAACGGGGATATATATTGTCAAGACCCATACAATTGGATTTAACCTTAGAAAAAACAATCGTGACTTCATCCTGAGTAAAGGGGATGAATGAAAAACCGTCAGCGGCAAACAGAGAGAGATCAGGCTCTGTATCTGTAGGTTGATGGCGTGTTGACAAAACAGCAAACATATTGTTAAGTTCGTCTGCATCCATAGAGACATTCTCAACTTTGGTGCGGCCAACTTCCATTTCCCTTAGATTCGACCATAACTTATTAGGTGGTAATGCGGTACTTACCTTAGAATGGAAATATTGGGCTTTGCTGTGACGTATTGAATTTGTAACCTGATTACGAAGTTTTCTATAACAACTCAATGTTTCTGGAGTTCTAAATCGTTTCCAACGCTTATAGGCTGAATTTCTAAGGGAAATTAGACCTTTTATTCGTTGTGTTAGCCAGGGGCATTCCTCATCAGGAATAACACGTGTCTTTAGACGAAAGTGCGAATGAAACAGGGAGTTGATGCTTTCATTCATATAGGCTACCTGATCATCAACAGAGGTCATGTAATAAATTCTATTCCACTCAAGTTCAGCCACATCAGTAAATAAAGCTTCAGTGTTAATCCCACTGAAGTCTCTTAAGGTAAAAATTTTTTCAGTGTTGCTTACCGCAAGATTATAGGTAAGGTAAATAAGATCATGCATTGAGAAACCAGGCAAACTAATCTGATTATGAAAGAGGACGAAATCTGTGTTTCCAGTTAGGAAAAGATCAAGCAATGTAGATGACGTAGAGGTGACATGAGTGGGAAGGGAGTTCACCACAGAGAGACCATACGATTCTATTGCATCACGAAAGAGAGAGGTGGCAGTACAATCTTTCAATAAATCAATGTTAAAGTCTCCACATAATATGATATCAGTGTACAAGTGAGCAAAATCTGAAAGAATTTGTCGAAAATTATCAAGATTAGTAATACTAGGCGGTTTATATGCCGACCCAACCAAGCACTTACGCATCCCCAACTGTATTTCGAGGAGGATACATTCAAATTCGGCCTCAGGTTCAGATGAAGCGACGCATCGAGCTGGTAAATTATGTTTTGTGAATATGACCACACCTCCTCCAATCCGTCCAACTCTATCATTACGAAAAATGTTGTAGTTTGGCAATTTTAAAAAGTTGTTATTAATATGACATCTAAGCCAAGATTCCGAGACGCAAATAATATCTAATTTACCACCAATATATACTTGAACTCGTCAATTTTTGGGACCAAACTTTGAGCATTAAAATCGCAGATCTTAAGTCCATCTGTGTATTCAGAAAAAATTTCAAGCATCACCTTAGATCTGTCAAGGCCATTAGAAATCTGCGAGGATATGTTATCCATAATAGAAAAGATTTATGTTGTAAAATTCAACCAGCAGCAACAGTGAGAACAGAGCAGAAAAGCTAAGTATTAAATATGCTAAATAAGAAAATTCAGACACTGCAAGTGAAAAAATAGTAAAAGTTATTAACTTGGTTGATAGGAAGAAATAAGAAATAGAAATTATAGAAGTTAAACAATGTGAATTCATGCTTACACTAAATTATAGTAAATTAAATTAAGGTAAAGCGCACTACTTGAGAATGATAAAAACTAAACTATCAACTAACTAAGAGCTAATTATGTATAAGTGTAGAGTCAGTACCCCAGTCGTAGCAAGTGTTAATAATGAAGGTCAAAAACCTTCTGCATAAAATAATTACCGATATATTTTTGTCATCCAGAGACTCGATGTAAATAATAAACAAACCACTGCTATCCACTATCCAGTCGCAGCAAGCAATGTTAAATCTTCTCGGTTTGTTATCAGCTGAGCACTGCCATCAGGCTTTCCTCTGATGTAAACATTTCCGTTGGAAGTAAAAACTGAGGCAACTTGTTTTAGCCGCTTCAAACGATGAGCCGCACGGTAAATTAAATAATTTCTCTTAGTAAGATGTTCGTGTATGAAAATTCTCTGGTCAGAGTCATAGCCTGCATTGCGGAGAGTGAGTATTTTCTGGTGTTGTTTGTAAACATTAGAAGCACATCGTAATACTTTGATCTTATCCGGAACATTATGCAATTTAATAATAATACTAGAGTCCTTATTACCAGTTTTACTTCTAACGCGATAAATGGCATTGACAGCTGGTACAGGTGTATCAAGTGAAGTGCATATAGTGTTGAATACAGCAGTGAGATCTTCACCTTTTTCAAATGGGATACCATTCAAGACTAGATCATTTCGAGACAGGTCTCTCTCAAGTTTGTCAATCCTGGTTTCAAATTGTGCAACACAACTAGACAATTCGGTAAGTTTCACTGTAAATTGTTCACGAATTTTCATCTCCAGATCAGCAATTTTCGGAAGAAAGTAATTTGTGATGTCCTTCAATTTGGCATTAATCTCACTCGTGAATTTATCGTTTGTAATCGCAAAATCACCTTTAATGTCCCCTGTTTTGACAGATTGAGGTGTAGGTGTATTTGTTGTCTGCATCAAAGTATTTTGTTTTGATTCATGTCTTCTCGTTTTACGAGAGTCAGGCCCAGATAATGTCGATTGAGATGTACCGCTCATGTTCACCGTTTTGCGTTTTTGTTTATTTCAGAATTACTTGCGATAAGCAAACAAGTTAAGAAAAAATAACAATTGCGGAAATCGAAAATACTGTCACGAGTAACCTGCGATAATTGTTCTAAAAACAGAAATTTGAAAAATAAACAGAAATAGCAAACTTGCACGACCGAAAATTGCACGTCAGTTTCTCATGCTTTCACACTGCTCACAGTAAAGTAAAAATGTATTCGAATTTTATTAATAAAAATGATTCATCTGCTAAAGCAGCGGCAAATATTTCGAACCACGTTCAAAATTTAACTTACACGTTACACGAAACGAAAATCGTCAATATAATTTCAATAAAACTAACTGGGACCTGTTTAGGAAAAGTCTGAAACCTAAAATCAAACTTAAAGACTTATCCCTTAGCAACATACACTCTCCACAAGATATAGATAACCTTATAGAAACATTCTACAGAATATTATACGAGGCACTGGATCATTTTGTTCCAAAAATAAAGTCGCAACATTACTCATCATATAAAATTCCTCAGCGTATTTGCCAGTTAATAAACTTAAAAAACCTTGTCAGAAAACAATGGCATGAAAACCGAACTTTGTCGCTAAAACGAGATCTCAATAGGCTAAACCGAGAAATAAAAAATCTATGGTTTTCAAAATCAAACCTGGAACAGTAAACTGTCGTCTTTGCAGAAAAGAAGCAAATCCTTGTGGAATGTAACAAAAATAATATGGAAAAAGTCGCCATAACTTCCTACCCTATCGTATAATGGCAACATCCTTGTCTCCAATAACGATAAAGCACACGCATTAGCAGAAAATTTCGAAACAGCACATAATCTTACTTCAAACTATAACGATCCTCATACGACAAAAATTGTAGAAGACAGGCACTTTCTGCTACAAGTACTATAAGCGACACTAGCAGTCAATTAAGTTTTAAACCTTCAGAAGTTAACTCTATCATGAAGAATCTAAATAATAATAAGTGAGCTGGAAATGATAACATTAAAAGCATAGTTTATAAGAATCTTACTAAACAAGGCACGATATTTCTTACGTTTACGTTCCCGAACAAATGAAAAATAGCAAAAGTCATTCCTGTACTCAAACCTTGGAAAAATGCAGCAGAGGTAAGCAAATTCAGGCCCATTAGTATCCTTAACATCAGCTGCAAAGTATTTGAAAACTTATACAAAAAGAAATAAAAAATACATAGAGGACAAAAATATTCTCCCTGCAGAACAGTTTGGATTCAGACCAGGGTGCACAACCACACATCAGCTAAAAAGGCTAACGAAGCATATCAAAGAAAAAATACAATCATCAAGATCCACTGGAGTCGTTTTGCTGGATATTGAAAAGGCTTTTGACTCTGTCTGGCACCATGGCTTATTGTTCAAGATGATGAAACTTAACTTTCCGATAAAAATTGTAAAAATAGTGCAAGGTTTCTTAACAAATAGGTTCTTTCACGTTCACCTGGGTGAAAGCATTACCGATACTATTAAAATTGAGGCGGGTGTTTCCCAAGGCTCTGCCCTCAGTCCAGACCTCTACAATGTATACACATCAGACATAACATAATGCATCAATTGTAACTCAGGACTCTTTGCGGATGATATAGTTCTCTATTATTCTGATATAAGTCCCATCGCAATCAACTTAGAGCATAATCTAGGAACAACTCTCATCATATTTTAATAACTGAAAAATAAAATGTAATACGACAAATACAACCTGTATGTTCTTTAGTAGAAGGAGCAGTCTTAAATATTTACCATCAAGACACATTAGATTTAACAACATAAACGTATAATGGTCATATAAAGTGAAGTACTTGGGGATGTTCCTTGATAAAACAATAACCTATAGACTTCATATAGGGAAGACGATACAAGAAAACAGAGTCGCTAATAATAACACTATATCCTCTCATAAAAAGGAAAGCCGACTTAAATACGGTAAATAAACTACTTATATATAAAATAGTGTTCCAGCCCGTTCTCACCTATGTATCTCCCGTGTGGGCAAACTGCGTAAAAACACATCTAAAGAAACTAGAAATAAAAAAAATTTAATATTAAAAATTATGATGAAGCTTCCTTGGCTTACACGAAATATCTAATATAAAAACAATAGAAAATATATGTGTAGAAGCTTTAGCCAAGTTCAACGAAAGGTGTTCAAATTCTACAAATCCTTCTATAGTAGATCTGCTTAAATGAATTCTACAAATCTTAGTTATAAGTATTTATATTTACAATATTAAACAAACATGAGGTTTTTATGGAATTTTTTCTCTAAATAGCAAACAAACAAAAACTTTCAAATACATGTACATATTCGAATCAAGTAATTTATTAGAGTGGTAAGAAAACTATATTTTCAGTTTCCCTATATTGTAATGAATTAGATTGGCAGCAATAATATTGTATTTATAGAAGATTATGCAAATAAATTGAATTGAATTGAATTCAAACCAACATGGCTACAAAATATCGAGCGCAAACCAACATGGCGACAAAACATCGAACTTAAACCAATATGGCGATATATCTGGACATAAAATACATCCTATATTTTCTATGCACCATTTGAATTCAAACTATAAATAATAAATTAATTTGTGTTGCCTACTAATATTTATTAGTAATTAATATATTAATTATTATATTAATAATTTATTAAATTTTATTCGAGCAGCCAAGGCTGCTTATATTCATAAGTTTTGCGCTGCCCACTAATATTTCGCCAATACTTATTCAGACTCTTGAGTGCTCGGATATGTATTAATACCAATTAATTGTCAATATAATTTGCACAACCTAGGCTGTTTCCAATTATATTCAATTAATGTATTCGTATCTAACCAATAGCACTTGTGTTTACATATATATATAATTCAGAACCACGATTGTTCGAATTTTTTAGATAATTATAACAAACATTAACAATAAATATACTTCTTCTTTTCTTTTCGCAATCTAGTATCCCTTTTCAGAATACAAACTGGACTGGCAGTATTAGTTGTAGTGGAATTAATTTTCCACAGATTGAAAATAAAGCTTTTGAATTGGAACAGATCTAATCTTCCGTTGGGGATACGGGATATACAATAATATAGGATTTTCAAATTAAACTTTAAAGTTGGGATTAGTAACTCTCAGAATAAGCTTTGAAAGAGAAATGGTGCCTTCGGCTTCTATAGCTCACAATCGGCGGATTTTTACTTTTTGTTCATGAATTCGCTTATCTGTTACACTGTTCACTTTTCTTCTTTATTTGAGATTATCGGTAAAATGGTTACTCACCTCCATATCCACGGACGAACTATCCGTGACATAATATCCCGGGACGATTCTTCCTTGTATAAAAATATCCGGTGGTATAATACTGATAAGTACGCTATAATATTGGTGTAGTAAATTCTATAATAACTAATATTCTGAAAAATACTTCAATAGAATTGGTACAGGATCAGGTTGACGCTGGTCGTACTTTGAATTAAAATAAGCGTCGACATTATAAAAATTATGACAAACAAATGAGAAATTTTGTAAAGAAATAGAATAGTATAAGGAAATATGTGTACACCTAAATTATACTTTTTCTTTGACGAGATATTTGAAGATTTTTATACAAGGAAGTATTGCGGATTCCAACGATGGACGATACCTCTTGTCCCGTTTTCGGGACCGTCGCATTTATGAAAACGTACGTCTATTTCTTGCCTATCTGCACGACAAACCGAATTCCGTCTGTATCGCTGGTAAAACCATCACCAACGTCATGCTAAGTATACATCAAGAAGGCCTGCCCACAGATCCAACAGTCTTACATCAACTTTTCACTAAGTACCACGAATGATTCAATATCCCTTCCCATAATGTTTCAGAAGATCTATCCACCTATGCTGCGTACGTCAGTTCTCGCTGCTGTTTTCCTAAACTCCCACAAATTCCCGCACGATATCTTTGTATCTGCACTCGTCCTTCCGTCATCCACAGGGATACTCTCCGGGAAGCTGTTTAGTGTCAGCATCTCTAGTGATTCCTTCCTGTAAGATTAGTTCTCGATAAGTTCGTCACTAATCTGTGGAATATTAATGGTGTTCTCTTTTTTAACAATTATGAAAGCTCTCAGTCTACCTTTGTTCAGTGTATAGAAACATGTAAATAATTTTGAGTTCGAACCACCAGGATTAGATCAACCTTTTTAGCTTTCCTTACTGTAATTTCGGATAGTGTAACCGTAGCTATACTACTCCTCTGTAGGTTGGCTTGAACCAACCACGTCATGATGATGATTCATTCATTTTTACAGTTTCTTGTTTCATCTACTCCAATTATCACTAAGATCTCCTCATGGTTGGGAATCCTTACACTATGCTTCGTTAGTATCACCGTCAAATTTCTGCCTTCCATATTTTTCGAGATATTCAGCAACTCCCCCTATTCGAACTCCTGGATTCCTTTCGGTCTCTTCAGCAGGTACAAAGATACTATCGACCCCAACTCACTTTCAGCGTCCGTGTCGGCTACCCATTCATTAATCGGCACAAGGTACTCTACTTTAGTAGCCGCCGATGTACAGGTAGGGTAAAATTTCCCTTTCTGTTTAGATTGAGTTTGTTCGTAGTCTTGTTATTTTATTTTTTCTAAAAAGAACCCAAACCTCATTAACCAGCAATTCAATCCCATCCATCTTAAAGACTTTAGATATCATTTCAAAGATATTTGTTTGTTTCCCTCCAAAACCAATGAGTTGGCAATAAGTAGCCTCTATAGCCCTACTATTTTCCTTCAGAATTTCTCCTTTATAGTAGTGCTTTCACTTCTTAAGTCTAATTAAGTCATATTAAGCTGGGAAACAATCTTCACTTGACAGTCTCTCGCGATTTGGCCCGTTTTATTGCATTTAAAACATCTTTTTGTCGGATGAGGATTTGTACAATTTCTCGAATAATTGCCGAACTCATTGCACTTAAAACACCCTATGGACCGACTGTTACTGACGCCTGCTTTATCGTCCGTTGTAAATGTACCAGCTTATTTTCCTGAGAAATGAGACTGATTGTCTTGTCTGCGATAACCCCGCTCTTTATATGGACGGAATTTACGACTAGTGGCTCCAGAACCATTTTTTCGTATCTTATACCTTTCCTCATTCAAAATTCTATACATATGCCCTTGCTTCTTAATTTCTTCGAAATTCTTAATATACACGAACAAATTAGAAATTTTGTTGCATTGAGAGGCCCATAAAACATTAATAAGATTCCGGTCCGACAGGTCTGATATAATATATCGTATAGTCGATGCTTCACTTAAATTAATTTTTTTCGGCATCGCCACAACATGATAAAGGCACTCTTCTATTGACTCCTCTGGGAGTCTTTTCCGTTCCATAATTTGGATAAGATCAAAAGAGTCGTTCTGCATATTAGGAAAATAGTTAACAGCTCACGCTTGAAGTTGTCAAAGGTTCTGATCGAGTCCTGCTTAGACATGTACCAGTAATTAGCTGATTCCCCTAGCCGTTATGTGGCACAAAATATAACGCGTCAATCATTCAATTCGTAGACGGCTTTCAGCCCTTCAATTGATCGAATCCAATTTCCCGCATTTGCCGACTTATTTTCTGGATTAAATTGTTCGATTAACGCACTTGCTTCGTTCACAGCCATGCAAAATTCTCGCGAATCTTGAGAATCTGTGATATTACCAGAGTTTTTTGTAACATTACTCGTATCAGGCGAATTGTCAAACATTAAAAAATTTCTTTCGCGATCAAATAATTCTATTTCACGTCTTAAAAGTGCATTTTACCATTTTAATAATTAAATTTCTGAAAGTGCACTTACCTTTCCTGTCGCCTCACTTCCTTCGCCCGAGAACGCGTCTTGACGATTATCCGCAGTAGCTTTAATTTCTTAAGTAATTTCACTCATTTTCACTAAGTCTCTCGTCAATAAATCACTTTTACCAAATCACTGTCCTTTTGTCACTCTCACTTTCAGTCCAAATCACTGTCCTTAATTATCACAAGAAAGGAGCGGAATTTTCACTCCCCACCTGAACTCTTACACACAGATTTTCGTTATATGAAATTCTTCACAAAGATAATTCGGAATCGCGTCAACTCACAACCATGCCCGACGGTAATCTAATCTCGCAACTCAAGCGTTCTACCTTCAATCCTCACATTTCGCACCTAATCTACCATCAGCGATACGTACCTAAACTATCCCTATGAAAAAAAGAGATTGAAATTAAAGTAGACTAAATTATCTTTAAAACAAAGCGAAAGCTTGTACACTTTATTAGCCGAAAGATATCTTGTTAATCTTCAGTTAAACCTGGCATTTTAGTCGCAAAGCAAATCTTCCTCCAAAACACAAGCAGTAAGTCATGCCACGGTCTGGAGCTCGTATTTTCGTTAAAACTCCACTACTGTATATTCTCTTGCTTTTTTAACTACAAATGCCTGTGATTTTCTTAAATAGGGTGTTAATATTTTAACTTCATTCGAAAGATTATTTTATTTTAAACGAAATTTTTGATCACTTTGGCCCGAACTACCTACTTTAACCTACTACCACACATCGCCTACACCCTGAGTCTTACAATCTGCCACACATCTGCCACACCAAACTTACCCTCAAACAGTCGTCTTAGTCTGAAAATTTAATCAGTTATCAAAATACCTCTTTCATATTCTATTTGAGAAATTATATTATTATTAATTATTATTGGAGCCAAAATTTCACTATGGAACCCTAGTCTTGTAAGAACGGAGGAGGAGGGGCGGCTAGCTTCATAAAGCATATATTGATTTTGATTGATTATCATGGCCCTAGTGCGCCACCGTTCAGCAATAGAGAATCATTGTAGTCAAATAATCATCGTAGTCACTTTAGGTACAACATTTTAATCATTTATCAATTATACGTTTCATTCTGTATAACTCTCACCATAAGCCACAACTTTTGTCAGACTACACATACATACTCCTTGCATTCCGAATCATGTAAAACAGTGCACGCGTTACAAAGTTTGACTACCCCTCCCCCAACTCCAACCACAAGTCAAAATTTTTCCGTATAGTAACTGTATACAAAAGAATCATGCAAATAGGTATGTGCACAAAGAAATTAGCTAACGCCCCCTCTGCAGACCACCCCACCGTCTAATTTTTTGTCGTGGCACCAGTGGGGAAACATATTCTACACATCAAAAGAAGAATAATCCAAATCGGTCCACACGTTACGAAGTAGGACTACCCATCATCCCACCACCCCACCCTAAGACCAAATTTTTTTCATTATTAGCAACAAAAGAACAAAGAAAATATTGTCAAAATCGGTCCAGGCGTTACAAAGTTATGTTTCACCCCCACCTTACTTAACATTTTTTTGACATACTATCAATCGGGGAACCTACCCAAAAAAAAACATCAAAATCTGTCGAACTTATAATAGAACCTCTTTGTTTTTGGGAAGTCGGCTAAAAAGTGATAAGTCGCAAGGACGAATATTGGCCTTATGTAATGTCACCCATGTATATAATATGATTAAGTCGGTTGAGTAACGGATAACATGTTGGCCTTTCATTATGACGGTCCTGGCTTCAAAACCCGTCAGCGGCGAGTTTTGGCTGATTTTTGTCGACAACAAATCACATTGAAATATTCTTGGGACTGTAGAGTAAAGTCGATGGTTCCGAGTCCACCTTAAATAATCGTCGATCCACTTGCAATCATTGTCTTCGAATTCTTCTCGTTTTCCATGCCCACCAGGGTTACGAGATCTAGAGACATATAAATGTACAAAAATTTTAATAAAACAATAGTAAAACAATTAAACTGAAATCTCCTGGATCACATTTCCATTTAAGTTGAACAAAGAACAATGCAGTTGAGAAGGAACTTTGTGCAATTTAGCCCTCATGCCTGAAGTTTGAAAAGAACTGAAACACTACGGCAAGTAAGTAAACAAAGAGTCGGCTTGTTATACTTTTTCCATTGAGTACACTTTTTAGTCCTTTGTTCTTTATTTCCTTTTTCTTTTGCAAGCAAGAAAAATTGTTTTAGTACCAGTTTTACCTTCATTTGGTTGTAACGTATCTTTCCTTGCACCAGCGGCAAAAGCTTACATACATTTCGACTATTTTTACAAATTTTGTTCGTAAATTTTAAGTAAGCTACTCTTCATAGTCTATGGGGTTACTTACTCTAAGGACAACAATCTAAGAGTAGCAAAGCCTAACTAATGCCTTTCAGTTTCACCTGTAATCATGCTTAACCACGCTCTCAAAAAGAACTAGTAAACATGAATAAAGAAACAACGAAAAATTAAGACCTGCTGCACCTTCTCAAAAACGGAAACGTAAAAAAAGTGAAGACAGAAATCCCATTTTTCAGAGATTTTAATGAAAATCTCCGCGACTCTTGAAAATTGTATTAGTAGAAGGACGATTGAAGTGAGTTTTACTCAGCACTTAAATTTCCGCATTAATCGGCTTTCATTTTCCCTAAAGGAACAAATAAGCCGTTGTGGAAGCAGGGGGTACATCCTATTTCCATTTCTCAATTTAACTTTGTTTTGATTTTTTGATAGGGTCCTGAAAAGGCAGATGGTAGATGAATTGGGCATTTTCCGGGTAAACTTCCTTGTAAGGTTCCCCAATTTCATAAAAAAGTAATGAGAGACGGTGAAATCTCCTTAAGTATAAACCAGGATTGTCTTGTTTTGATGCTTATTTTTTCCTGTGGCACTGTTAAGTGGCTTGGGAAGTCTGAAAAGGTACTTAAGACAGCAAGAATTGGAAGTATCGTTCTAAAGTTTCATAAGGAGAAGGTAAATTATAATGAGACGCACTTAATGCTGCACTTGAAAGCTTTTACATAGTTCTGCAAGTTGAATTTTTAATATCATCTTAATAAGAGTAATAAATAATTATAAAAGCTTGCCGTTGTAGCAATAAAATTAATTGTTACACAAAACGCTTTGTTTATTTATTTAGACTTTTACAAGATCCTTAAATGGCAGCACAAGACCCAATCTTTCTTGGCTCAATAGAAAAAGTAACGCATTATGATCTATTTTCTACATCCCTTAGTGGTTTCCCTGACTTCTGAAATTCTAAGTTATCATCCTTTATCTACTTACCATTACGGCGCATGAAGCGAATGAATAGCGTTATGCAGCTGAAGAGGTGAAATTTATGAATTTTTTAAAGCAACATGAAATTGAACTTACCTGTGCTAGTGTATAATAACGAGACAAAAATTACGATGCTCCTTCGATTTATTGTGAATTCATGCTCCATGTACTTTCTTAAGTGCCATTCAAAAATAAGTGAATTATATCCGAAAACTGTGGGATCAAGAAATTTTGCCATTAACAAAAAACTAAGGGGATTGAATTAAGACCAAGTTTTAATTCCAAGCATGGAAATCTCATTTAAATTCTAGTATATGTATACCGAAGTGCACTATCATGTATAGGATTATAGGTTGAACCAGCAGTGTCAGTAAGAAGCTTTGAAAGGTAAAAGGCAAATAATTAACCATTGAACTGAAATGCACTTAAGATATATGTATAAAGGAAATAGCTGAATAATTTGAGTTTAAGAAAAAATTAATTATTTAAAAGTGAATTATGGCAATTTAAAATTTGCGACAAATTCTTGCAAACTGAAATAACTTAGATGAATGGACAACTGAGTTTCGCTTATGTATGACAGCACATCAAATATACAACGTCACAGTTCTTAGTGGCTTAAAATACCAAACCTTCACATCGCATATTCCACCCCATAGCGCAATAAAGTTGTGTACTGCGTCATAACACCGACGACTTCATCAACCAAAAAATAGTTTTAAAAAAAAGTTGAACCGACTTCATAAAAAGCGCTAAAAAGAATAAAATAATTTTTAATTTTACTACAACATAAGTATTTAGTCGTCCTTTCTTATGATCCCGTGAGCTGATACGTTCATGTATTAAATTCAATTGTGGTTCTGTAGTTGTTTTATTTGTTTAATTTGCACCGACTTCAAAATGTCGTAATAGATATAATTAAAAATTATTTTATGCTTCTTAGCGCTTTTTGTGAAGTCGGTTCAACTTTTTTCTTAAAAACTATTTTATTTTTCACTTTTTAGTGTCTTCTACTCTATACAATGAAAAAAGAACCATCCAAATCAGTTCATGCGTTAAAAAATTTGGTTCAACCCCCTATCCTACCTCCATCCCACAAAACTCGTGGTATCAATCAAGGAACATACTTTACCGAATAGAAAAAGAATCATCAAAATCGGTTCACGCGGTAAGAAGTAAGACTACCCCTCCCCCTCCCCCACCGCCACCCTAGGACCAAATTATTCTCCTATTAGCTATGGGGGTTTACACTCTATACAACAGCAAAAGAACCATCCAAGTCGATCCACGCGTTACAAAATTTTTTAATTCCTTCACCTTTCTCTGCAGCTTCTCTCGTCCACTACTCAAAATTCTGATTTCTTCACCTTCACTTCACTTAACTTAACTAGTGTCTTCCACTTTCACTGACTTTCCTTCATAACTTTCACTATCAGACTGCTCCCTTCACATACCAAGGGCTCTTCTTTTATTTCTTTTCGCCCACTATTTGCTATTCTCCAGCGACGCCATTAAAATTTTCCAGTTTGTCGAATGTTGTTGAAAATTGTTGAAAATAATTTAGTATTTTTTTCGATTAAAGTTATCTACTGACTTTCGGCTTTTCGCCGAGATATTCGGAAAAATTCTTCTGTGGGAAATTCGTGAAAATATGAATTTTACACGTGTCGTTAATTTGTGTTTTTAATCTTTTTCGGCTCTGAATTGTTTTTACAGCATATTTCTTTGGTTGAGAAAAATCCAATTTCATATATTCAACATTGCGGTTAGTTGAATTATAGGTGTTTATTTTTGTTTATTTGATATAACCTCTATGGTTTGAGTAAAAACTCCTGTGTTCTTCAGTACTCGTTTTAGGACCAGTTGGCGGATCCAGGTAATTATGTTTTATCAATATTTTTACTTAAAGTGTACAGATAAGTCTTGTTAATCCTACTCTTTACCTTTTAGATATCGTAACGTTCATGTACTTTCTTGGCCGTTTCACAACATCTTGAAATTGTAAGTATATTTTTCATTCTTACTACTTCTTATTAAGATTAATTAGTTAAATTCTATTACTACTTTGTAAAGCTATTCAATAAAAAAAAGAATAATTCAAACTTAAATCTATAATCTTAACTATTCCAGGTTGGTCCAGCACGTCTTTACATTCATAAGAAATCCTATGGGCATCTTTGACTAATAGGTGGGTGTAGTAAAGATTTGCATTTGTGTCTCTACTACTCTCATAATATAAACTCTTTCAGGTACAAAAATTTGTTTCACGTCCATCCAATAATACGGTGCATCATGATAATTTATTTTGATTTTAAGTCTCATTCATCCAATAGTTTGATATCTTCTCGTTCAACCCATTTCATCTCATAGGATCATGAGCCTAGGGAAGGTGCGCAACCTCGACCTCTTATAAATATATCTCCTCAGGTATTTGTTTAGCATTGTTGGCCATCTGGAAATAATTGAATTTCTTTTGCAGCATCACTTAGATATTTAACTGTAACAAGTGGACAAAACATCACGAACAAGTAAGGTTTCTTCGTATAATGTTCTATTATTAATTTTCTCTCTCCTAGATTGCAGCATTCATTATGACCGTAAAAAGTTCAATAACGTATTGTCCACGGCCGTAGAGACAACATTCGGGCCCGGCGGGTACCACATACGGGCCCCCGCGAAAGGAATTTCAAATGAGTGACTTTCAATTTAAAATATATTACACTTTTTCGATCGTGAAACATTTTTTTTATATATATAATTAAAATGAAAAAAAAAATTGATGGACTAAAAATCCTCTTCATAAAATTCGTACTTAGTTTTCCAACTGAGTAATTATAGGAGTTGAGGTTTTCACCTTCCGTCATGGATGCCCGGGGTGAAAGTGTGAGTACCACGCTGATGATGACCAGCTCACACTTTCGAGTCGAAACATCCATCAAAAAATTTTAAGCGTTCAAATATTTGAACGATCACCATCCCAAAAATTTTTCCTACTCCTATTATGTGGAAGTAAAACAAGTGTTTTTACTTTTTTCAAAAGGTAGCACCATTGAAATCTAAGCTGTCTATTCCACGACTGGAATTATGTGGAGCAACACTATTAGCAAACTTATTCAAGGAGACCAGAACTAGCTTAGAAATTGAAAATCTGCCATATTATGCGTGGACTGATTCCACGAAAGTACTTGCGTGGCTGCAAGAAGATGCACATAAATGGAAGACATTCGTAGAAAATCGGGTACACAAATACACTCCATCATTGACCGAACGAAATGGTTTCATGTAAGGTCAGCTGAGAATCCTGCTGATGTCACTTCAAGAGGTATACTACCAGCAATGCTTAAAGATCACTTTCTTTGGTGGGAAGGTCTAGCATGGCTAAATATTGCAAAATTTAACTATCTGCCGAAAAAAAGGGAGCAAAACTGATATAGAAAAGAAAATAAAAACTACTCATGCGGTCTCGAAAACGGAAGAGAGATTTGAGGAAAGGTACATTTTCCTAGAGTTGGCTGAAAGGTACTCATCATTAGGGAAATTACAACGAGTGGTAGCTTACCTAAAACGATTTATTTACAACATAAGATTGACGAAAGAGCACTGCAGAGTAGGCGACTTAACTCTACATGAAATAGAGAAGGCTTTAATTACAATTGTATAGACTACTCAAAAACAACATTTCAATGAAGAAATAATGCAATTAACACAGCAACATGAATTGAGCAAAAAAAGTAGATTAGTACCACTGGCACCATTTTTGATCAAGACAACATACTGCGAGTAGGCGGACGGTTGGAGCGTTGGAGAGTCGGACTTTGATCGTAAGCATCCCGTCATACTGCCCTACAAAAGTTGTCTGACAACCATGATATTGGATAAAGCCCATAAGGAAACGCTTCACGGAGGTAACGCCCTTACGCTTCAAGTAATTCGACAAAGATTCTGGATAATAAATGGACTTAAGGCAGCAAAGGGACATATACATCAATGCACGAAATGCCATCGACACGAGGCCCAAATATCAGAGCAAATGATGGGCGCACTCCCTAAGGCAAGAGTTATAACCACTCCACCATTTACCCATTCTGGAGTTGATTATGCAGTACCTACCCTTTGATCTACTGTTAGAACGTGGAAGAGGAAACAGGGATACATCGCCGACTTCATATGCTTAACGACAAAAGCAATACACTAACGGACTTAATGTCTCAACCATTCATAGCTGCATTAAAGCGATTTGTTGCCAGGAGAGGACCACTGGCAGTATACAACGACAATGCTACCAACTTTGTGGAAGCAAACAAAATATTGGCCGATCTTCACAAGCAAAAAAACTATCAGAATGAGGTACATCAAGCCATGCACGAAGTTGAAACACAATGGCACTTCATTCCACCTGCCTCTCCTCACTTTGGAGGACTCTGGGAAGCTGAAGTAAAGGCTGTAAAACATCATATGCACCGTGTAATCGGAGAAAACAAACTATCTTACGAAGAAATGTGCACCCTCATGACACAGATAGAGGCCTGTCTGAATTCACGACCCCTTTGCTCTCTATCAGAAGACCCGGAGAGCCTTGACGTTTTAACACCAGGACACTTCCTAACGGGTTCAGCACCACTCACTATACCACAGAAGGATTATATCGAAAATAATCCCAATTTACTCAACAAATGGCAACGATTAGAAAGAATGTATCAGGATTTTTGGAAAAAAAATGGTCTGCAGAATACCTATCAAAACTGCAGCAACGGCCCAAACTTGAATATTGGCAATCTTGTACTAATAAAGGATGAGCAGTTACCACCAAACCGCTGGGCATTGGGCCGCATAATCGAAACGCATCCTGAGATGATGGGTTAGTCCGAGTGGTAACCCTTAAGACAAAAGGGTCAATAATGAAACGACCAATTACAAAGGTCTCATTATTACCAATACTTGACAACCAAAGAGAAGAAACTATCGGCTCAACAACAAAATCAACTTCAAGTGGGGAAGCCGGTCAGGGCCCGGACAAGCTAGAAGGATCTCAGGGAAGTTATGCAATAAAAACGGCATCCTGAAACCGTGCAAGAGCTGACAACGAATTCAAAACGCAAAAGACGTGACCGTACGATACCTGTGATTTCGAACACATTCAACAACTCATTTTTAGGCTGGATAAAATTAGCTTTTCTAATTCTCGTAGTTGTGTAGATAATAAAAGATCATACAAATTAACAAAAGTCAATCGGCAAGAAGGAATTTACTTTGAAGATGTCTTAAAAATTCAGTTATACTCTAGTGAACGGAATCTTGTCATCTACTACAACTTGTCCGTGTACTGTAGGGAATTCTTTAGAATTAAGAAGTCACTACGTCAGTTATCCGAAATATGTGAATAGAATACTCGGTTATCAATGCCCACAGGATTATACAACGCAACAATATTGCAACTTAAGCACGAGCTCACTGAATCTGAACAAATCAACGAAGTCATATACCAACAGAATGAAAACGTAAGAGTAAGAGGGATGCATTACGTATGCTGTTAAGAAATCAAACATCGATAACCGAATAAACGATTAATGTAATCAAGAAAAGCAGCACAGCGGTGAGAGAAGCATGCACAAATGATCACTGACGGTCTTAATAAGGCTGAGGAAAAATTCAAAACAACACAAGCATTCACATCAGCCATTATGCTAATAACATTAAGCTTAATCATCAATGGGCGGTTAAACACCTTAATACTGACACCGGTACAGCATCATTAAGGAACACTTACCACAGAACTTAAGGGTTCCAAGGGACGGAAGCGTGACGTCATTGCTAACCATCTATAAGGCAATGTACAATGTTTCAAATCTAACCAAAGCAGATGTGAGATGAAACTATTTAATCGCCATCGGGAAATTCCAGAGTTGTGTCAATTAAAAAGCATACCTCTAACAAAACTGTGGAGAAAATTACATATTCCCAGTACGTGACTTTATACAGTGGACGAAGAAACTCATGTTGACGTCATAGGCGGAGATTTGGGTTCATATTACTACTGGAAAAAAACGAAAAACAATCAGCCAAACAGAATGCGAACCACCAAGGCCAACCCCACGACAACCAAGATCTAAGGAAGAGACCACAGTCATCCTAGAGTTGCCATCATTAAGCTTGCGGGCGGAGAATGTCCACAATGTATGTACATAAGCAGCATCAATTTACTATATCAATTAAGTAGGAGCATTTACCTAACCAGCGCAAGCAAAGTTCATTCACTTTAATTAGTCATTAATTAGTCACACTCATTGCAACTTGATCGCCTTACTGCTTTGGCAAATCTATTAATAGAAAGAAGGGGTAGGGGGGGGGGGGGTTAAGGATTTTAGCGTGAAAAAAGATCTTTGTTTTGAATTTTTTTTATAAATATGGATTGAGCAAATTAATTTAAACCTTTTGTATAGTTTAAGTATAGTTTCAACAACATTGCCAATTTTTTTTTATGAGAAGATATCGACAAAATAGCCGGTGACGGAGCTTTTCCCAGAACATCTTAAGAAATAGACGATTTGCGGTGTTCACTGTATCTCAGCTGGAAATTATCTGAAATCAAAATCCATTAAAATTTAGCCAAAGTATCATTAATTCCTCTCCCCCTCCCACAGTTCTTTGATATTTTTTTCATTTTTAAATTTTTGGTGATCATTTCATACTGAAAGGTGCTATTTTTTACGAAAAATTCCGCCATTTTGTTAGTAGAAAACCCCCTTAATGTAAAACAAATTCTGAAACTGAACTTTGGGGGGAGGTATTTCATATGTAGAAAGTGTGTACCAAGTTTAAAATGAATCGGTAATGTAGTTTTTAAATGGCAGTGAACACGGACTTTTGAAAAGTGTTTTTGAGAAAAACGCGCTTAAATTTTTAATAGCTTTCTGACCGCCCGCAGCTGTCGGAACTACAGTTTTAAAGGAGAAGAGACTTACGTGTCAATAACTTCGACAGTTTTGCTTAAAAAAATTTAGTTTTAAGCAATTAACTGTAAATATTTGATGATATTGTAATTAAACTGTATAAATAGAATTAGTGAGAGAATAAAATAGTTCGGTCATCTAACTTAACTCAATCGTTTTACTTTGGTCGTGTCGTTTTGATAGTACTATCTGTCGAACTTAGTGTCTTCAGACAACATCCCTTAAACACGTATGATTTCGTTCTTTTAAAACCCATACAAACTCATACACTCTTCGCCTTTCCTCTTTCTTGTTATTAAATTGAGACTGATATGTATATCTCGTGATATTTTCATAATCAAATAATTCGGTTAGTTTAAGAGTAGGTTCTAGTCGAACAATTTCAAAAAATAAACTTTTCTTTTTTTGCATATTTTAAATCCTTATAGTGTCTTAAATAAGCCTCTAAAACGGTTTGACGAAGTTCGGAAAAATGTAAAAGTTACAGACAATTTAGTGCGAACGCGTACCGGCCAAAAATCATGCCTACGTTCGGGTCAAATGCTGATGCAGGTATAAAAATACTTTTATATGTTCTGTTTGGACAAAATCATGTTCCTTGAATATAGTAGTCAAAATCAGTTTCACAAGGAAGAGAAAGGATTGCTCTATGGTCCAGGAACAGCTCACTACCTGTAAAAAACAAAAACTATATTTTTTCTCACGTTTTTTCTTGGTCAAGCTTTAAACGCGTTTTTCTGAAAACCATGTTTTAAACCACGTCGTGTAGAGTTGTAATCGAACCGTTCAACCGATTGACTTCTTTTTTCTACTAAATAAAGATTTTTGCATTTCGGGGGCCATTGACCATTTTCAACAAAAAATATTAATATTTACTATTTTTTTTAACCACTATGAACAAAAAAAATTGCAAACAAATCGGCTTTTTTCTTCAAACGGTCGCAATTTTATCAAAAATCACTGACGTTTTCTTAAAATGGTCCATGGCCTCGCCAATTTATTCTAATTTGCAAATAACTTTGATTTTTGTGTTTCATATAAAAGAGGAAGACGGAATCCTGCACGGCGCAGAGCGTTGCACGCGCTACACGGCTCCAGAAATGCGTAGATATCTGGCAAATTTGACAATTTAAAGAATTAAAAAACATTTTTTTGTGAACTTAAGTAAATGTACTAATAGCTGCCAAAGTCGAATTATACATTATTTACCTTCTACTGTGAGAAAAAAATTCATAAACTGTTACAGGTTGCTAGCTTTTCATTTGAAATAGTGTAATTGTGAATATTAAATACCTGTGGGGTGTGTTGTCCTCATTTACAATTAAAGATGATCCTGCGCTGTGCTTTTTTCCTATTTCAGGTCAGCGGCAGAATTTGAGAAACGTAACCAGCGAAGTCAGAAGGAACTGAAGCTCGTTCAATCTTGAGGAGGATGGGATTTGCAACTCACCCGCTATCTGGAAGGAAATGCTGAAATAGAAGCAATCCTGGCGGAAGATGGAACGAGCCCGATATATCCAAAAGAGCAACCTATAAATCAATGGAAAATTTGAATTATATAATTTAGCGTTACCTAGTGGAATCCGAAAATAGCCAGCACACACACTCTTGCGGATTCCTTAAAGTATGCACTAGTTTAAACCAATTTTACAGTAAATAATCCAAGAGGGTATATAAAACACTTACCTGTATAGCTTTTTAATCAAATCAGCTAAGTAAAATCACGAGAATCGCACCAAAACCAAATACCTAACCTCTGCGCGAAGTTATCGTCGTATTTTTCGCGGAACGTTATACGCTGGTATAAAAAATCAAAGCGCTGAAATTATTTATAAAATAAAGCACAAGATAAAGATAATTATGGTCGCAGAAACCCATTAATTAATAAAATTAAAAACACGTGAAAAAAAAGTTCAAGTTCGTGTCACAAAAAGTTCAAACTCAAATTTGAATACTTTCCGACGGCAAAATAATTTTTCAATCTCGGAACCGTAAACAATTTACCCGGGTATATGTTTATACAAAAAAAATGAATACTTTAATTAAAAACATTTTCGGAAAATGGTCAAAAACTCGGAAATCTGCATAATAGGGGCCATTTGCCTATAAAGCCGACCCATTTTCGAAGGAGAAGTCAGTTGTTTTTCAGTAAGTTCTGCAGTAGTTTTAGTCAGTTAATTTTTCAGTAGTTTTTTTTTTTTTTTAAGTAGGAACCGTGTGGAGAAAAGCGAAAAGTTTGAAGATAAACATCCCAGGTGAAAGGATGATTTTGGTCGGAATTTGGAGCATCGACTTAAGTTGAGTAATTTATTTTTAGTTTATTTATTTACATACGTACATGCATACATATATTTGATTTCTTTCCCTTTTTGGCTTAATATATATACATATTATTTGATGATAATCATTTTACGAGTGGTGCAAAAAGTGAAATTTTCTAAGTGTCAAGTTTGTTGCGACGACTACTTTCGTGTTCCCTTTATACTTTGCTTATTTTGTTTTGCGACTCGAAAATCTCTTTGATGAAGAAATAAAATACGTTGTGTAAAGTCTGAATTAAGGGGGTCCTCTACTCTCGAGGTTTCAAAAAATCGATTTTTGGTTTTTTTTAAATTTCAATCTATATGTATCTAAAAATACGCCACAGAAAGAATTTCATGAAAATCACATTCCTTTGCATGTTTCTGGGAACAGAAAGGTACCCGTCTTCGGCCGTTTCCGAGAAACTAAGCGCGGCGCGCCACGACGGCGCTTGTCTAGTTAAAAATTATTGTCTAAAGAATTTACCGGTCCGTTCTTGAGAAGAATGTGGGCAACCAAAAACATCAACGTGATGAGGAAGGAGAACTCTACGGCCCCGGTATAGCAGATTAACTCGTAAGTTACTACAATCAAGTTATACACCGTAATTTATCATTAAACGCGTTTTCCCGAAAGTAGTGTTTTTTTAGCTGCCGAGTAAGACTTCTCATAAAAGTATTGGTCCGATTTAAATAATTATTTTTTTCAATTGTTCAGAAAACATACCGCTATGTTTTCCCGAGTACGATTTGCAAAATTTTATTTTGTTCCATTTTTATAGCCTCTAATAGGTCAAAAAATGACGTAAAAATTGGAAATTTTACGAAATGTTGCATAACTTTTACAAATTACAAAATAAAAATAATCTGTCTCGGGAAAACATAGCCAACGTAACTATGATTATAAAGAATATCAATTTTCAGATTACAGATTACCCAATTGGCCACAACTTTGCTTAAGCGGGGCCCATGCAGTTTCAACATCAATGTCATCAATGACGTTTCAAGGTCGCCAGAGTTATTTTTTTCATCTTCTAAAGTAAAATTGAAAAGTCAAAACATGTATCTTCGAAATAAAAGAAAAATTGTTAAAATGTATTCAGTAGATCCTTCGCGATTTATTGCCCAAAAAACCGCTCAATTTCAGGCCTCGAGAGTAGAGGACCCCCTTAAATTTATTGATTTAAATAAACTCTTTTCAATTGAATTAATTTATGCAATTTTAATTTGTTCGCGAAGTTTTCGTAGCAACATTTAGAGTTCTTGCATTCGAAAACCAAGTGGCGCCCATCTTAATACCTACACAATCACCCCTTCTCCATCGAGCTAGTGTGACCTATGTACTCAACAGAGTTGCCAATTCGGGCGATTTCGCGCCGATTGGGCTCCTTTAGCCATCAGTCGGGCGCTCTCTGCGACTAGGCGCTTTTTGGGCGATTTTTTAATTCTTGCTGGGCGCTTTTGGGCGATTTTCTGTCACAGTAGAAACAATTTTGCTGTCGAGTTATCTCAATTTCTAATTTTGCGCGAATAACTTTTTACTGAACTCCGAACGAGTCCAAACTGGCGACTTGACTTTGTCACCGAATCTGGTGTTTTTGATCGCCTCATTGGTAACAGAATTTTATTTTTTTCTGAATTCAGACACGTCTAAAAGTTGGTGATTTTTAATTTCGCTTTTCCACATTTCACCGCGGCGGCTTCTCGTGATTTTGGTGAAGCCAATTTAATTTATTAGTTTATTAGATATAATAAAGTGACTGTGCTGTGACGCCATTTACATTGCTATACCATTTTTGTGTAATACAATTTTTATAAATTATAAAAGTCATATCTTTGATTAAATAAATTGCTAAATTTGCTAATTGCATTTGCTAAATCTGCCTATTGTAATTTGAATTACAGTAATCTTTATTAAGCCGTTAAAGGGGAGCAATTGCCAGTTATATCGTATCGATGTTCAGTTTCAGTAAGTTCAGTTAACTTTTCAACATTTTTGCTGATTAGGCTAAGTGTATGCAGTTATTGTTATTTGTTAATTTATATCAAAATAAGTGCTACAACATTAAATCTGGATAAGAAGCATTTACTGGTAATTATCCTATTTAATATAAGGAATATAAGTTATTTTCGTTGTGTTATGTGTCTGTTAAAGAAAAGATTGTTTAATAATTAGTGATATTTCGTTTATTTTATATTCATATTGAGTTTCGTGAAAGACTATTTTAAAATTTCTGCAGGTGAATAGATTACGTTGCAATTTATTATCGTGCAGAGTAAGCCGTTTAAAAATTAAATTTCTCCTTCAAAATTGAGAAAAATACGATGTATCGTTTTATTGCAAGGAATCTGGATAAAAGCATTTATATTCTGATGGTAAGAAAAAAATGAAAACGGAATTAATCGATTTGTCTTCTTGTGAGTGGCTCAATTATTAAAGACTGTGACTCTTTGCACTTACGTGTATTTACGTGTACTTACGTGTTTAACGTCAACAATTTATTAGACTTAGACAAAAGTACACGTAAGTGGAAATAGTCACTTCCATTACTAAATACTTAATTAAGAGTGTTTTTTGTTTTTCACGACGACTCTCAAAATTTTAAATTTGTGTTACTTGTATCTGTTGCTGTGATTATTGCAATAAATATTACATTAAAGTTGTACAACCAACCCTTTGAAAGATTTGATTGATTATAAAATCTAAAGGCGATTTTTGGGCGATTTCAAATATGGCGCGGCGCCTTTGGGTGCTTTCAGCGCCACGGCTCGGCGCCTTTTGCTTTATACCGTCTGGCATCTCTGGTGCTCAATAGGGGGAATATAACAAAACTTCAGCCATTTTTCAGGCCGCTCGACTAAAACCTACCCTTTAGCTGTAATGGCACACCACTGCTTTGGACTCATTTTAAATTTCATGCTGAATTAATTTAAATTTCTTACTAAGTCGTTTTATCCGCGTTTTATGTACATAATATAAACCACTCTATATATAAAATTACTTTAATTTTAAAATTTATTGCTACTTGCCCTTTATTTCTGTAGGATACCCTGTTAAGCAAAAAATTACATTTGTTTGACGTTTTATCCAAAACTTCGCAACAAAAAGCAAAAAGTTTCAAGGTTTTAATTAAATGCATCCCCTCGAAGGTAATAAATCAGTAAATTTTTTCTGGCACCTGTCTGAAAAGAGGAACGTCCACCCGTCAAGAAAATATTTTCTATGCAAAAATTAATCATCTTTTAAACAACCCCTTGGATCAAGAGGGCAACTGTCCCAGTATATTCAAAGGGGTGTAAATATTTTTACAAGAGCCAGTATTGTCTAGAACACACCCCCAGCTCTTAAATCCACTCCTGGCGGTGTCGACCTGAAATAAAGTGAACCCTCTAGTCCTTTCAACTCTGTCCTTAAACTAATTGGCCAAGAATTATGAAGTATTTTACAGAGGTGACATAACCCGGTTCCTTTATTTATGTGGCAACGGAATCTGCCCTTTCACCATCCTGGTAGTGAAAAGGCATCTAACGTGGGCTGCCGAATGGTCTGTGGCGTATCTTAATTTGCCTGATAGTTCGCTGCGATGTGAAGTAACACTGTTTTTCGTATACGGCAGTTTGGCCAGTATATTTCGGACAGACTGGAGAAAGTCACATTAAAAGTCACAGATGGCGTCACATTTTCCTACTGCTTAAGTAAAAGTGAAGTAGGTGAGGTGGTATCGTGGAAGGAGTAGGTTTTTAGACGACGTGGAATAGACATGAGTCTTAAATAATTTCGAGCTCGAAATTAACCACCTTGAAAGAAACTTTGTCTGCCTGGTAATAACCATAACAAGAGTTACAAATAGAGTAAAAGGCAGCAATGCCACCAAGAACGACAACTTGGGGCTTGGTGACAACAGTACAAAGTTATTTAACAGCTGGCACCATTTTGAGAGAATTTTCAGAACTTTACCGACTATACTCAATTGGTCGAGCCTTAAGTTTACGGCGAGAAGTAGTACACGATTGCAAGTATGTTTCGAAAGTATCACTAATTAGAACGATGAAGTTTACTGTACAGTCGTTATTTCGAACTTGAGAAATTCTTACTTTCAAAACTTCGTAGGATTAAATATGGCAAAATTTGATCATACCTCAGGCACAAAAGCAAATTTAGCTCGAACGCTTTGCTTCTGGAAAAGAAGCCATTAATACTTTATAAGTTGGGTACATTTTTGCAATATAAAACTTTAAGATGATTTGTTTTACTTTAACCATCCTATACAGATCTTACATTTATAAAGAATAAATGTTTAAATAAAGAATTTTTACTTGATAATATGAGGAAATACATGTACACAGAGTGTTTTGAAACGGAAGGTGGAAAGTGAAGGAGATGATAGCACTTATTTAGGCATAACAATTGTGTGGAAGATTGTTTCGGTTCCAGTTTTAAGGTTCTGGTATTTATGATTTACGATTTTTTGGACCTAGAATATAAAATAATTAGAAATAAGTAAGGAGCGAGCGGAAATTAGATGTTACCTGTTGCGTTGTCCAATTTCTTTTATCGAACTGTTGATGATGCAAATACTCTATTATTCTAGTATTCTATTTAGAGCGCATTTTAGTTGTACTTAGGCTTGATAATCGAGCTTTACCCATTATTTGAACCTTTTATGAAGTAAACCTAAAATAGTTTGTCAATTGCTAATTGGAATTATTTATGTAAAGCGGCATAACTTTCTAGATTACCTGGAAATCAGCACAAAAACGTAATCATAATACCAGAAAGTATTGAAACAGGTTTATCACGCTATCTCATTATTACCTTTGATATTGCTAAATACAAAAAAGAAACAATTGTTGATAAAAATTAGTAAAATTTTACATTTTGCAGTAAAAAGAAGAGAAATCGTTCTTATCAGTTGAATTAAAGTAACGCACCGAATTTATTTATACCCATCTCTATTTTTTCTCAGCGCAATATACATGAAGGAGTGAAAAAAAGCCAAGGATAATCTATAATTCAAGTTCAAAATTTTATCAGAAATTTTATGTTCCCGACAAAATAAAACATTGCTGGAGAACTTCTGTGAGCCTGAGTGAAGTTGATTTACAAAATTCGGTACGAAAGCACTAAAATAAGAAAATTTTCTGATTTTCTGGTGAAAAACATGATTTTAAAGACCCTGAGAGTGAAGTCAAAGTAAAGTAAAAGTAAAGTCAAAAGCAATAAAAGGAACAAAAAATATAAATAATGTATTTTTAATGACAACCCGATTGGAAAATTTTACCATAAAGATAGTCCTGATTGAAAATATATGAAAAAGGGAATTTTTCTTGAAATTTACAGCAAGTAATACGTGAAAAGTCAAGTCTAGGTGATTGTCATTGTTCGTGGAAAGAAAGGTCGCAGTCGACAAAAATAGCAGAGGATAGAAAACAGAAGGGTTAGAAAGAAGAGATAAATTTGAAAAATTGGAAAAATTAAGATATAACGCCGAGCTATTCACGTGAAGCTTATTTCGCACCTTGCACACCAAATAAAAATGAGAATATGTAACCAAAAGATTAAAAATATTCTCATTATTATTTGGTGTGCAAGGTGCGAAATAAGCTTCACGTGAATAGCTCGGCGTTATATCTTAATTTTTCCAGTTTTTGTTTCCTCTCTTCAGGCCCGGCGGTTTAATAAAGACACACAATTCAATCAGTTAAATTAAGAAACATTCTATCAATCAAAAATGTTCCCAGTTTTTATTCACTTCCCTAATTAGTTCGTTTCTCAATTTTCTTAACAATTTGTCTTCACAATATACTGCTTCACTTTACTTAATTAAACTTATCACATCACTGGTTAAAACACAACTAATTCACCAGGCTGCTACTCAGCCCTATTTATACTACTTAGCTTAATACTAGAAAGTTCAGTAACTTAGTTCTAGATATTTCCGCCATTAAGTTTCACCACACCAAATCACCATAAGTTCGAGTTGGCCTTAACTTCATACGGCATCTAACGTTTTTCTGATTTTCGAAATCTATGACGTGCGCATTGTATATACCACCCTATGTGCATTGCATATGCCACCCTATGTGCATTGCATATGCCAACCTACAGTACACATTACATTACATTGAAATATTTGAGAGTCAAAGTTTCGTCCTCGATTGGAATGAAGATCACGAGGAACGCCAAATCTACATATTCCGTTTGCCACTTACTCCTCGGCCACTGCTTGTGTTTCTTGATTTGGGATCGTATATACTTCTGGCCATTTACTAAAATATAGCGGTTGCCTCGATCTGAGTCAGGCAATGTCAATTGCAATTCTCTTAAAAGGTGCCTTAATGTTATATTGCTGCATTGATCTACTTGTTTTGATGTGAGGACGGGAATCAATCAATCAATGTGATATTCTTTGCTACAGGTACAAACAGTACATTAACCATACCAGTCCTCTACGTCCCTCCGCATATGCAACCAGTAAAATCGTTCTCGTAATTTCTTCAAAGTCCAAGATGTCCTCCTGAAGCACCATTATTGAATTCTTGCAGCACATCTTCTCAATTATTCCTGGGAATCAATACCTACATCCGGCATACTAACTCATAGGTTATTTCCCATTCGCGCTTTAATATTCCGTCTTTAGCGTTGTACTTTTGTAGGAAAAATCTCTCTATTTGCGCATTTCGTAGTTCTCTTTCACGTCAAAATTGAATACATATTTTCGTCTTCTCGTTGTACTGTTCAAAATTCTTTCTTGTACCAAGGGTGTGACAGTTGTATATCCATGGGATCCACCCTTCCTAATAAGAATTTCAAAATCATAGGTCTGAAGTCTTTCCATCCATCTTGCTATTTGTCCTTCAGGATTTTAAAATTGCGTCAACCACTTAAGCGCTGCATTGATCTGTTCGAAGGATGAATTTCTTTTCGTAGAGAAATTTATGAAAATGCCTCTATTATAAATGTATCGTGTGCCTTTAGAGAAGTTAGCAAAAATGCCTTATTCTTTTCCGTTCGTTTCTGCAGTTCTCTTGCTATATCAGCAAAACTCTTTATAAAACCCATATAAAACGTAACCACTGCAAGAAAATTTCGCAGATCGTGTTTATCTTTTGGAGTAGGCCGGTTCTCTACTGAAGCTATTTTCTCAGGATAGAATACTGTTGATACCATATGCCCAAGTAACCTGGTATCTAAAGAGTGTGCACTTTTTAGGGCTTAATCTTAGTTGGGTTAACTTCAGTTTCTGAAACACTTCTCGGAAATTTTCTAGGTGTTTTTCAAAACTTCTTCCAATTGCAAGGACGTCATTAAAATATACTAGGCAGGTTTTCCAAGTTAAACCTCGGCAAATTTATTCCATTAAGCGTGCGAATGTTGCTAAAGCATTGTAAAGTCCAAAAGGCATTACTTTAAATTGCCACAATCCACTTCCAACCAAAAATGCTGTTTTCCCTTTGTCATGTGGATCAATCCCGACTTGGCAGTATCCGCTTTTTATGTTCAACGTCGAACATCACTTGATTTTTGACAAGGTATCGTGTCTTCTATGCGAGGATAACTACCTTTGTTTGTAACATCATTTAGTCGACGATAGTATACTCAGAATCTTGTGCTTCCGTTCTTCTTCTTCGGTAGTACCACTGAAGACATCCACGGACTCTTGGACTCTTCTATCAGTCCTTGGTTGCGCATTGTTCCAACCATGATGTCTGCTTCGGTTCGCTTCGCTAGTGGTAATCGTCTTGGCACCTGCTTAATGGATCTGGCGTTTCGATATGTCGATTCTATGTGGCGCTGTATCAGTTTTTCCATAGTCCTCGTAATCTATTGCAAAAGTGTCTGTAAATTCTTTAATTGCCTTCTTTGCATTAGTATACTTTTATTGGCATAGTTTATTAGATGGTAGTATCAGGTTTGTTATATTCACAATCTCCTTCTTTGGGTGCTGTCTTTTTTGTGAGCTTGAGTATTCTGTTAAAATAATTACTTCAGTTGGTCGCCACGATCCAAAACTTTTCCTTTCGTTAATTTGATGTCTTTTTCATGGACATTTAGGATTCGTACCATTACTTCTTTGTTTTAATCGATAATCACCAAACATTTTCCAATGACTAGGTCTTTTGTTTTATGTGTTCTATCTGGTTCTATAAGATAGAATCGATGGCTCCACGAATCACCGACAACTTTTGCACGTATAAGGAAGAAGCTTGACTTAGTTTTAGAAATGTCCGTTTTTCAACACACCAAGTGGTCACAGGTTCGTGAAGTGAAGGTCCACTTCATACCGCATCTGACGTTGTTCTTATTTCCGAAATCTGGACATGCGCATTGCACAACTTGATTTCGTTTCCATCACGTAGCCTACCTACAGTGCATTAGTGACTGGATTTGCCGAGAATGTTTTACTGAAATTTTCCTTCCTTTGGAAATTGAATTCATTTATCAATAACAAATTTTAACGTTTGATAGTTGGGTTTTTCATTCTAGTTCGTAGACTCAAACAAAATTACGTGGCGTCCAACAACCAAAACTGCGACATTGCTTTATTTAATACCTAGCGATTTTGAACGATCACACAAAATTCCACAACTAATTTTAAATTGACAGAGTCCCATTCAAAGGTTTTAAAAATCACAAATATTAATTTCAAAAATAAATTTTCCGTAATTTTTTGTTTTTTAATTGTACGTTATAAATGAGCCATTTATGTTGAAAGTGACATAAGTCACCTTGTGAAATCTGCCAAATTTGAGACTTCAGATTAAAAAAAAATATTAATAAGCGTCAGATTTTTTAATAGAGTTATGTTCATTATAGAGGTTATTATGATTAAAAGTTACGACAATAAAAATATTTTAAACTTATTAATATTTTAAATAAATTGGAACATAAAAATAAAAGTACCCCCAAAATTGACTTATGCCACTTTCAAAATAAACGGCTCAAATATACACCTTTTTAGGGTTCCGTACCAAAATGGGAAAAACGAAGACTTTTGTGGGTCTTCGTCTGTCTGTCTGTTACGGCTGCATATTTCAGCAAATACTCATGCTAACCATTTTAAATTTAAAACGGTTTTAAATAATGCTTGCCCACCTTAATTCCAAATAAACAAATCTAGAAAATATTTTTTTATTTTAATTTTAATAGGGGCTAATGGGGGCCACAATTTAAAAATGAGGTTACTAGGCCAAGAGAAGATCATAGGAAATTAAATTTTTTTATTACAGATTAAATAATTCATGCTATTGAATTGGTTGTTTGTGTGTCTGTGAAGTACTTTGAAATATTTAAAATTACCTAGAGGTGGTGAGACATCATTTGGACAGAGAGCCGTTATTGCTTTGCATTGTATAATGGAGTTTCAGCTGTAGACCTTCCGAAAAAATATAATCGTAAAATTAGTAAATATGCTTAAATTATAAGTCAGAGGAAAAGTAAGAAAAACAGTTACATCTGAAAGGAAGGACAAAAAAATTGTTTGATGCTATAAGAAAATTTCGTTGGAAAACAAAAAAACAACAATAAAATTGAAGGAGGTGGCATTAGAAAGTGCTATTTTCAACTAAAAATTAAAACCGACCTAAAATTAAGCCTCGTTTATCAGAAACAACGATCTATTCATCTATTTCGAAGAATTCCGACGAGATGGCGCTAAATTTAATCGTTCTTTAGTAACGGTTTTTTCGACTTCATATTAGGAAGAGCGTCATAATATTTAGTTTTTTCATATGAAAAACGACGTGTTTTTTTAAAACGTGACAGTAAAAGTTGAAGAAAAGTATTAGTATTGATATATTTCGGATTACGTCAGTGTTCTCGATAAAGTAAGTATTCAATTACCTTTGTTCTGTACGTAATAATGTCTCCTTTTGAATCTAGATTAATTTACGTAAGCAAGCATTTAATTTTTATAGAATCAGATACAAAAGTTGGTGTCATTTGGGACTTTCAAGTTCTTATGAAACTATCATTTCCGAAAAAATTTATCCTGACTGCGTGTAAGAATTTCGCTAAAAGGAGCTTTATACAGATTTGAGCTAAACTAAAAGGTATATGCGATGAAATGTTACAATAAATCTTGAACGCAAAAGAAGCTGCTAATGTAAGAACGTGTGCGTGCAATGACTGACAATTAGTAGTTCAAATTGAAATGTTCAATGCTAACGACGAAGTAGGAGGACAGTAAATTTTAAAATGATTAACATTACAAATAATAATTATAAATTGCTTTCATAAAATAACTGCATAGTTTATGTTACTAATGCGGAGGGGATCAGGACATGCCGGGCTCATGGCGATACGGCGTCTTCCGGGCAAAACTGGATAAAGCCAAAGCACTTGTCAAATGACGCGCATACTGCAGGACAATGTAAAACGGGACAAGAAAGGCCAACGAGCTCTTGTACCAGCTGGATTTCAAGAGAAACCCGATCTGCTGTTGCGAAGCACCGATATAAGGAGAACTGCTCCTGAGATCTGAGAACTGCAGTTATCTGTTTTTTGGATGTGGAAAAAACTCGAGTACGAACTACGCACGGGGGGCTCACATGGGTATGTGGGGATGTGACCTTTTTCGTGTTATGATCCCAAAATCACTACATATCTTATTTCATACTCACCTCATAATTTCTTGCATATGCGCCGACTCATATTACTTACCTCACAAATTGAAGATCCTAAACGGACACATGCAACTATTAAAAATCTCACGCATATGCATATACTCAATTATAAATTGTCACTTATGACATTAAATTTGCTGACCCTCATAAAATTCTAATGTCTGAACAACATTTACTTTTAAAGTAACCCAAACGCTGTTATCGCACATTTTCTGAATGAATGAAATAATGCAATAAAGTTTTTTTGAAAATGGAGAAAATTTTAAGTCATTTCAGAAAAATGTCAAATTCATTGGGATAAGTTTAATTGAATTGGAAAATGTGTCTTTTCAATTGGGTTTTAGTTTTGCTTAGTTGGGAAATCTTTGTACTTATAATAAAACCTACACGGTGAAATTCAGGTCTTTTAAGAGATAAAGTCAAAATAATTAATGTAAAGATAAAATCAATACGGTGAAATTCCGAAAATTAAAGTAATAAAAACGAGCTAATTAAAATTATATGTGTTACTTTTTTATTTTTGAGACTCCCAGGAAGAGGAATCAATAATCCAGCTTCCTTTTGTGTCGCTCTTCTCAAATATTGCGACATCTTGGGTTACAACATCCCTCTGCTATCTAAAAGCTACGAGTCAATCAAGATTTTCGTGATTAGTTTGACGGCCTGACATATGATATCACGAGGAAGACGGGACATACGATAGTGGCCGGGGGCTTTAATGCGAGAGCGCTCAAGTGGGGTATGCGGCGTCATGACTCCCGGGGCAAATACATAATGGAAATGGCCTCCAGAACAGGGTTGATCGTTTTAAGCGTCAGCCCAACAGCCACTTTCCGACACTTTGAATATCGAGAAAGCATCCTCTACGTTTTTTTCGCCGGGGTATTGGTGGACCCCGGAGACTGCAGATCTACACAGAAAATATCTCAGGCCTCAATGAAATGCCACCTATGACAGTCTACTGTAAATTAAATTGCCCCAAAACATGCGCTGGTCGGATATGGGGAGGATGTTGCTGCTATAATCTCGGCGCACGACGTGCATTTTTCGCAACTTAAGCTTGCCGCATAATTCGTGCTGTAAATAACTGGAGGAGGCGCACGGACTGTCGCTGATTTTGAGCAAGATAAATGTTGTTGTCCTGCCGAAAAATAGAATGCCGAGCATTATCCTAGTGTGAGTCGGAGAGGACAAAACTGTATAACAAAACCACCGGCGAAAAATTTCGGCTCGATGATTGACACCAACATGAGTTCTTCCAACATAACGGAATCGGCATTTCGTCGGTGAAGTTAGTGATAACGTGTCGGGGTCATGGGGTTGAAAATATTAGTGGTTCGGAATCCACTTCAAATTGTAGGTTCATTTCTAATAGTTGGGTGACACAAGGTGTTACGGAAACTAGAGAAGGGATACGGTAGACAAAGCAGCAGGGGTGGTTACATCGCTGAGCTGGCTGATGGCGAACGTTTAAGGGTCAAACTTGAGCAAACGCCGCCTCCTGATATCAACAGTGTAGTCGACACTACTATATGGGGCAGAGGCAATTGCAGAAACCTTAAATAAGGAGTTGTACCAGAACAGACTTGATCACCTGTAAAGGCGCGCAGCGCTGTGGATGGTCTCAGCATACCGCACCGTCTCCGAAGCAGCCGTACTTGCGATGGCGAGGGGTCATTCTTTCTCGTCAAGGACTGAAGGAAAAGCCAGGGGTGCGTCCAGAGGAAAAAAAAGGAGACTGAAATATTTTTTAAAGTATATACGTACCCGTTGCCAGCACAGCGAACAAATGCGCTCGGTAGTATTATGCACGCTACAGGCACAATAATCTAAAAATACGACTGTCATAAATGCACACTTCTGTTACTGCGTTATGGCTTTAACATTTTCGAGGCTGGTGACTCACCGCGTGCGTTAGGTGAAATCTCACCCGTATAGACGCGTGTTCACCCTGCTATTAAAATTGTTCCAAATAGCCGACATGAGTGTAATAATGGTAACAATTACCTGAAATTTGTTATTTGTATTCTTCTATATTTTCCAATTTCAGTTATAATCTTTATTAACCAGAATACAAATAAGATTCAACGGCACAAACGTTGCCGGCTTTCAGACGTCGGAATTTCGTTATTTCAGACGTCGGCATTGTTTTCGTTTTAAATTTTAATCTAGAAAAATTGTGAGCGTACCGTGCTTGGTTTTAACTATTTCGTGTGTCTTTTATTGATACGTCCCTGCAGCTGGCTGACATTTGGAGAAGTATAATTTTCCTCAGGCTTACCGTGATTCATCTGCGTTTTGACGCTGTGCGTGCCTGTTTCAAGAGAGGAATCGGTGAGACTTATTTTTACTCGGGACGAGCCACGACTTCAACTAAAAGGATTACAATCCATTCAGACCCATCGGGAAATTCCGGTTGTTGTATTTGGTCGTGACGTTTTATCTTATAGAATTCTTTAAAATTTTAATGTGTTATTATTTGTTCCTTCTTATCGCACCGATTATGGCAATCGCGATCCAATAACAGGCTACCTATACATTCGTAAATTTAAAATTCCCTGACGTTTCTCTAACATTTCCAGACATTTGCTCAAATTTCCAGGTAAAAATAAATCATACATTTCATGTAAAGTGATCTATATTTATTCATACAAAAAACTTAAAAACCATCGTATTATTGTTTTACGCAACTGATAATCTCATAAATTATTTTTATTCTTACATAAATTTATGTTCTAATTTTTAATGGTTTTTAAGCTACGGAATATGACTCTTGTACACATACATATTTGGGATATACATATTCATATATTGTGATATTTGGATTTGAATTGGCTATTTGTTAACCCAACATACTTAACTCGATGTCACCATTGTCAAGTTCCTTTTGATAATTTTCTATCAATTTACGCTTTTTCTCCTACAACGATTGCATTAATTCTGCTTTTCTCTTCCAATTCTCCGCGACAGACTGAGCTTTTTCGTTTTTTTTGTCACTTTCAAGTGCTTCTAGGTACAATGATACTGCATTCAAAGCAGCTATATAAGATTGATGTGCTTTGTTAACAGGTGATATCAGTAGGTGCTATTATAATGCAAATAAAAACTCACTGCACTAGACTTCAGCAGGTTTTTAATGTTACTTGCAATTCTAGGTCTTAAAGTCAGGCAGCTACAACGGATAATATATGTGTGAGAACTCACAGTAAAAAACAATAAAAACACAATTACAGTAATAAAGCAAGAATGTACATTTTTCTGAGTTATTTTCACAGATATGTAACATTTTGATGTAGAATCTCGAACATTAGGGATGTAAGTTTAGTTAACATTCCGCCCACCGAATAGAAACGAATAGAAACTCTTAAAATCGTCGGCCATGAACCAGTGCCAGCTGAAAAATTGTTGCACCAGTATATAGGTCAAGTAGGATTGCAAGTTGGTTAATTTGAATTCAAAGTTGTAACGATCTGTAACTGTAGAAAATATATATGTATTTATGCTGTACCGTAGCAACACGAGTGTGACCGTGCTTTCCAGGCTGAACATCAGTTATGCGGCCTAACATCCACTTAGGTGGAGGAAGCCTATCATCCTTCATCAAGCACGGGATTTGCCAATTTGAAGTTGTTGTTGGGGTTGAGTCCAGTCATTGGTTGTCATTGTGCCATCGTTTTCATAGGCTCTCAAACATGTGCTGGACAAACTGCCAGCAAGTAAGTCTTGACGGTGAAGTATCTAGGACGCTATGATTAGGAATGGTAGACAAAGTTTCTCCAACAAGGAAATGACCCGGGGTTAGGACAGATAGGTCAATAGGGTCATCGTTGAGTGTTGATTTTTTGAATGACCGTGCCCCAGCTTTCCACATTCCTCCAAAGTGGGGAGCAGGATGGAGAATGAAGCACCACTTAAGTTTTGGAAAGTATCGAATTCTTTCATAATGCTCTGAAACAAGCAGTCAATTGCTTGTCTGTTGCAACAAAGTAGGTTGCATTATCGCTGTAATTTCGATAATATCTTCAACGCCGGCTTATAAAACGTCTAAAAAACGATATAAAAGTATGGCTCGCATCCTGCGTAGTTCACACTGGTTGTCTCTGGGCGGCAATATAATGAGATGCTTGTCATCACCTCGAAGGATTCCTTTATCATAGGGAAATGGGTTTAGTTTGATAAGGTTACTAGTAGGTGATTAATCTTGATTTTTTTTAGCATATCAACTTTCGGAAAACTGTACTACTGAATTATCCTGATCCTCGTTACTAAAGCAAGATTTCTTACTTCCAGTTTTACAGCATCAAGTACTCGTCCCTAGGACAAGACATATTTTTTTGGAAATCTTAAGAGAACCTTGATAGGGATGAGTAGAGTTGCCATATAGAAGGTCAAATCCATATTCCTTAGGTTGTAGAGAGATGAGGGAGGTTTGAGGACAAAGTTCCTCGTAGACCTCTGGGTTTGCAGGACTTGTTGAGGACTTCGGCTAAGTTGATGAGTACTGGCGTAACCATTTCGGTCCTGACCATCATAATGACTGTTCTTTGAGCTCTTTTACTGGAATACCACGGCTACTACAATCTGCACGAGATTACCCCTGATGCTAGATAGCGTGTGGCACAAGTGTATTTATGCGTGCTACACGGTTCGCCACATAAACTTTCCGCTTAGTGGAATCGGTCCAAAGATGTACTGGAATATCCTTGTGCTTGTGTATCTGTTGAAAGAATTGGACAAGTTCTGCTAGAAGTGTAGCACCACATAATTGCAACCGTGGTATCGGAAGAGTTTTAATGGAACTGACTTTAGTCTTCGATGCAATTAGAGAGCCTTGTGCATTGTCTAAGTCATGTAATACTCGCAGATAAATTGTATGTATAAACCTAGAATGAGGCTTCTGAGCCATCTCTAAGCCAGTGTGAGATCCATTCAAAGTTCCAAGCCGGATACAGATATCCTTTAGTTAATTTAGTCTTTCTTTGATTGCGCTGAGTTTAATTTTCAGGCAAGGCGTCATCCTATTATACTGGTACCAGCCACAATTGTCGTAAGAATATTTTAACATTAATAACAACAGGAGATATCCAACATGATTTTTGATAGTACGTGCCTCTTTGTAATAGTAAACAAAGCGGGGAGATAGATTATAAAGCTGAACAGGTAAGTTAATGCCCAATGCTTTGATTTGACTGTCATGTATAGGTTTTTTTAACTCTTGAGCGGCCTCTCGAAGATCGGCAATTAATTTAGAATCATTAGTAATCCATTTTCGGAGATTAAGGCCCCAAGTTTTAATAAATGACGTTGCTCATGTCGAATAAGAATTGCAGATTGTTTATCGCACGCTACGAAAACCGCATCTTCGACGTAAAAGTGTTCCCTTAGGAAAGAAGAGGTCTTCTGAGACGCATCGAATACCACTCTTGGCTTCGTGCTTGAGCTACTGGGCTTAACGACAGCATGATGTGGTAGAAAGTTGCAATCGTTTTCTTCGTTGTGAATCAAGACTGGAGTGATGTAATGTAATTCTAAATACTCTTGCATAAAATCTTTATATGCTTCAAGAAGAGATTCATTAGAGAATTTTTTCTCCATTCGGATCCAAGCGATTAGTGCGAAAGATTTTGACTGACCTAGCAGTGAAGCAGTGTTTCTACAAAATATTCTTCACATTCACCTTCTTCTGTTGTTCGTAGCGATGATTTTGATGGTTCCTCCACTTCCCAAAACTTTCGTAGAAAAACATCCAAGTCGGCTATAGTAAAATGCAGATTTGTAACATGGCTTACTTCGCTCAAAGACCAAAGACCGTACACTATAATAGCAATTATTATCCACCATAGAAATAATCTCATGATAACACTAGATTTATTTTAATCAATTCCGTTCACTGCTATATTTACGTTTTGTTTAGACAGACGAAGATGATTGAAAAGATTGTCTGTTATAAAACATGATCTAGGCTGGTGCGGAGTAGCTAGAAGTGAGTGCATATTTGTAGATGTTCGGGACTCATGTTTAGACTGATAGATCGTGATGACGTATTTCCTTGTGCAGCGATAACGTTTGTTTTGTGTAGCGTGGTATGATGCTGACAAATTTGGCACCGCTTGATGGAGATGCAATTTTAGACAGGGTGGTTTGTCCTAAAGCAGTTAGAGTAAAGTGGTTTTTCGTGCACAATAGCCGATGTTTTTGTTGGACGTAGAATAGAAGCTTTTTTCAGTAGCTTTAGGAGAATTAGCTGGCGGAGTAATCTTATTGAAGCGATTTGTTGTGGACACTTTATTAGAATTAAGGGTAAGAATTCAATTTTCTAAAAACAATTTTAAGTACTCAAAGGAAGGGGGAAGTTCAAGGGACTTAGACAATGATGTTTCCCAGTCTTTTCGGGTAGAATTGTCCAACTTCGACGACGGAAAATATACAAGCCAATCATTCTAAACACTAACAGGCCGTTGAAGATTTTCAAGTGCCCGTACATGTTTCGTAAAATTACCGATTACGCGTCGAAGTCTCAGATGACATAGCAGCCAGATTATTTAAGGCAGTTCAATTAGAATTAGCCAAGATTCCATTAGCCAGGTATCCAAGGAACCATTCTTCTCCGACCACGTCTATATCGAATTTGGGATAACACTTCATAACACAACAGGCTAAGGACAAAGTGGAACCTCTACAGGATGGTCCTCCGAAATAGCCGGCCTATCACAGGTCCATCCGTAATTGAAAGCAAACAAAACCTTGACAAGGTGGTGGACACTCTGACGCTTGCGTGTAATGCGGCGACACAAATTTCTTGCCCCGACAGGGTCCCTAGAGGTAAGCCCAAACCTCCGTGTTGGTCGAGAGAGATCATGCCCCTAAGAAAGGAGTGTCGTAAACTTTTTAACCAAGCGAAAAGAACTAAAGTCTGGACTACTAATCAAAAAAATTAAGAAATTGATTAGGAAAGCAAAGCGATCCTCGTGGGAGGGCTTCCGTAATAAAATCGAAAGCTCCTCTCAAGGGAGTCGGTTGCGGAAAATCCTCTCAACAACGCCCATCACCCCAAGTCTCTTGGCCAAGAGGCGCAGATTTGTGCGATCGACCCTACGTTCTTTGCCTTGAAATGACCCTCTTATTCTGCAACCTTATGAGGAGCGCTTGGGTTTGCTGCAACTTGCTTCACTTGACAAGCGACGTTGGGTTGCTGATTTAACATTTTTGCATCAGCTTCTGCAGGGAAAGTTGGGCAGCGCTGAACTAGCTTCCAAAATATTGCCTAGAGAACTGTCCTATTCCCTACGTAATCGAGCACCTTTACAGATTGCTTTTTCGCGCACTAATTACGGCATGTTCGAGCCTATTAACCGCATTTGTAGGTCTGCTAATGATATTGGAGACGTTTTTGATGTTAATGTGGACAAAGTGACACTTAAAAGGAGTATCTATAATTTGTGATTCGTTTTTTTGCTTGTACTGGTTTTGGTTTTAGTTTTTCTTTTTGTTTGTTTTGCATTTTGATGGAAACACTATTTTTATTATTATTATAAAACGCATGTATAGAGTTGTGAATGTGTATCTGTCTTTTGACCTGACTCTTATTAATGATTTGCTTTAACTATCTCTGTTGTCTTTGCACCCCCGATTGTTGTGTGTGGGCGTATTTTAGTGTGTTAATTACTAATATTATCTGCATGGGTTTGGGAGCCTCATTCGCCTTAATATTTTGTTATATTTTGGCGAATAGGTCAAATGATTCTAGGTTTCTGCCTATGAAGTGCACCTTCTGAGTTAGAAGGATTAATTCTATTAAATATAGACACCGCACCCTGCGGACATCTTCTTGTGACGCAGCCCCTGATCGTCCTGTCGAGGAGACTCAAGGTAAGATGATGATATGAACGTAATCCCCCTCGATGAATAAGCCTCCAAACGTTAGACTACGACACTCCTAATCGCCTTACGACTCGTTTCGTGTTCGCCTCAGCGTACTGCCTAACGATGGTGCCTAACGATGGGTCGTGTCCCTATGTCGTGTGAAGTTACACTTCCTGTTTCTCTTAACCTTTGGAAAGTCCATGTAAATGCCCCTCTTTGGGGTGCTCGCCGGTTAAGGAATCTCCTTTGATATTCCAGTACAACCGCTCTCTCTTTTCCGTCTACTACACCATAAACGTAAATAATATCCGCGTATTCCTGAAATGTTGATTCTACCATTTTTTAATAATTTTTGCTTAAAAATACCCGTACTTATTGATTTCGTTTTTAACTATGATAGGTATTCTTGCTGACTGACCATTTTTTATAGCAACATTTCCATCAGGTACGAGAGTTACATCGGAATTCTCTCACGACACCAAGAAAACCGATCTAACTAAAAATCCCAGACAGCTGACTTCCTGGCAAGAAATGATACATTCGTATAACGTACAACTTAAATTTCCATGAGAAAACTTTATCAAGAAGATACCATGAGTACCATGGGAAGCTTAGTAAGCAAAATACATTTTCTATACCTGTGAACTTATGGAAAATAAGACGGAGTCCAGTGCAGTTTATTCGCGGTCACTCTGAAGAGTAGACGTATTGTAAACTTTCACCGAATAAATAAATCTTTGTTTTCACAGTTCAAGTTCGGAAGTTTTATTGATTTAAAAAAATTATTAAATAAATGTTTCTTTTTCTCTCTAAAGAGCAGAAAACGTAAAACTCGAGTAACAGGATATAAGGGTGTGAATTCTGGCTAACACAAGCTAATATCGGCAATAAAAAAAAAATTACACTAACATTTTTTAACTTTTTTGCATTAAAATTAATTATCTGTGCACCCAAAACAAACATTCTCAAACCTTTATCTTAAACATTTTGTTTATTTAATGAATTTCCTACACAAAGTGCAATAAAATAATTAGGTAGTCAGGGATTTCTAAGGATGCGATTTTTCGAAGTCTTTGTCTACCTTGCCATGTTCCACCTTTTTGGAAAGGTAATAAGATGGGTAATCCGATAAAAATCAAAAAGAGGTATACTAATTATATGCATTTTGGAGAAAATTTGGAGGAATGCTGAATTTGAGCTGATCACAGTCCATTTTATTTCACTTTTGGAAGTGACTCTACCTGCGATGGTATGAGTTAGATCAAAATTGTTGACAATTTTATAAAGGTAGTAGTAGATTTTTATCATTTCTTTGATGTCGCTGTGTTGGGTATATAAAAATATAACAATAAAAGAATAATGTGCATACTATGAAAAACTTAAATTTATGAATCACCCTGTAACTCCTAGCTCCTAGGCAACTAGCTTTGTAAGGCGTAGACCGATTTGGATTATTTTGATTCTGTTGTAGACAATAGGTTTTCTGACTGGTAAATGATAAAAATATTGTTCCTAGAGTGACTACGTTGATTCTCTGACTATGATAATTATCTCCTGCTGTGAAAAGTACGGTGGCGCACTAGGGCAATCGTAAATAAACAAAACAACTACGCAACCACAATCGAAGATGATGGAAGTAGGAAGGACGATTAAGTACTTTTGTTATAGTTGTAGCGTAAGCTGAAGTTGAAATCAGAGATGCTACCGTTAGTGAGACTTAGAGGACTTCTTGAGAGTCCATGCGCTCCATGGAGGAGCAATGTTAAACTAAGACCTTGTACATTGTGATTTTACAAGGATTAACTTCTCCCAGATACTCCCCTACAAATGAAACATAGCCATGCAAATATAGTCAGGGTGCAATTTCTTGAAAGCATTTCGCGCATTTACATATTAAAGTTGTGAAATCCTATAACTGATTCGCAATCAGCATCCTGGAAAACTTCCGAAAATAATGTGTGTTTCCTTGAGGAAGATTTTATAAAATTTGTTTATCATATTGCATACGAAATCTTGAATTTTTAAAATCCAAACACATCAACGACATCTTGAATTTTTTAAATCGAACCATGGATTTGAAATCAGCAACCTCGAAAACCCCCGAGTAAGAACTTTTGTTCTCGTATCGCAATACTTGGCAGAAATACGAATTTTGTCCATGACTGTTTTCTGTTGACAACATACATATACCTATAAAAAATTATTGGGATTCTAGAAATAATGTGGGTGGTTCGGAATCCACCTTAGATTGTACTTTCACTTGCATCCTGTGCATGAGGACGCTTTGAAAGGCTTTTCGGATTTTTACTTTTGAAAAATGCTTTTACGACCTCCGGTTTATTTCGCAAGTCCATGATTTATTTCCACAGGCATTTTAAAATTGCAGGCACGCTCGAACTAAATTTAGGCAATCATGCTACTAAACACTTCGTCTATTACCTATAAATTGAATACTCTTTCTCACCCTCTTCGTAATTTTAGGATAGTATATTCTGCCAGAATTGTCATTTATTGTTCAGCATTTTACTATATAACTTCTGGATCTTCTGAAAAAATTTCGAAAACAGCAGCAGTAGTATAAAAGGTCATGTTTTATCATATTCAGCAAACGTGATTCATGAAGTGTCCAAAAGGCTCTTCATCTAATTTATTACATCGAATTCAATACGCTATGTTTGCACTTGAAAGCATTCATTTATTCATTGCAAATCTCGTTTATGACACCCCGTAACCTTTTTCATTCAGATATTCGGGTGGTTGAAGACATTTGTGGTACTAAAACCCTAAGGTAAACGCATACTGTGTCCGGTTTCTTGTACTTGATGCAAACCTAAAGATTGCTAAGGCTTCTTCTTGCTTTAAGTGGTTACACTGCAAGATGTATGAAGACAAATGTTCGCAATCACAAGAGTAATTTTCTATTATCTATACGATTCCTTTAAAATGCATATATATTCATGACAGATATTTTAGGGATGATGACCAACGCTTTCCTGTTACTCGTCTGTGGTAAAGCCTGAGCGACGATGGTCATTTCTTTGATGCAACTAACTTCCATAGGGAGCAACATTGTTAAGCACTCAAGAGATGAAAGGCTGAAGGAATGATGTTTCAACCTTTTGATGTAAATGACCACTTAAAGTCAAGTTGTGATGTCTAGCAAACATACTCTTCTTGTTATTGGAAGCATTGCTCCGAACAGAGGCTTAACCTATTCTGCTTTACACAGACTTTGTGTTTAAATAAATCTTGTGAAAGTGCATGTTCAGAGTGGATAGATGAAAGTGCCAGTTCATGAAAGTATCTATTACACAGAAGAGTTATCAAAAGACTTTTAGTCGGAAATTATATTGGGATCGAATTGGAGAAGGGCCTTGAAGGTAATTTAATCCGGGATATGGTTACAAAAGTAATAATGTTATGAATGAAATAAGCAACATGGTAAATCAGTGTTCAGGGTTATGTTAACACATCTTAAATACAGTATAATTTGCTTTAAAAGTAAAAAGATATAGAAGTAAAACCTTGGCGTTTCAGGTAAAGTAAGGAAAGGCTACTAAAGTATTATTAAACATTACTATTTGAGTTTAATCATACGTATTAATAAATGTGCGATTCACAAAAGTGAGTTTCGATTGAACTATAACTCCAAAATATGCAGAATACGCCTTAATTTGCACTTCTACTTCAATTGAAGGTCAAGTTAGTGAATCAAACAAGTTTTCAATCGTATATTAAGATCTGGATTGACTTAGGCCCAAGAAATCAACGACTTTGCATTCGCGAGAGCAATTCTTAAACTGCGTTGATATGCGCTTCGTAATCATGGGCGATACTGTATCGATATTTTACAGTATTGATATTCTTTCCAAATATTTCGATATTTTGTATCGGTACGAAAATTTCCGATATTTGCACATATCGATATTTTTTAGTAGATATTATCGGACATCGAAAGATTTTTAAATTGTTTTGTTTTCCTTTTTTCAAATTTTAACAAATTAATTCTTTTTATTAAAAAGATATTTTTTACTATACAAAATGACAATTTTCTTCACTTGTGTAAAGAAATGCATGTGTGTGATCTACTCATAAATCGCAATAACAACAGCCTTAAGTTTCAATAAAAAAATGTCTTCTACTCAAAAAGAAAATCTTACACGCTAGTATCACTCAATTGATTCAGGCACAAAGTTCAATAAAATAATAAAGAAAAGAAAATACAACCAAAACTAAATAAAAAAATAAAAGTTCAAGTCAAAATTCAATAGGTAACTCACCTGTAATGAGTTAAAGAAAAATTAAAAGAGTTCAATAGAATTATAGTTTCGTGCAATTATTCATTGTAGTTTGTAAAAACTCAGATTAAACTCTCATCAGTAATCAGATTAAACTCTGAATAGATTGGGTGAATATAGTTTAGATTAAACTCTGATTAGGTGGATAGGAATTTCAGATACCGAGCTATGAGTTTTTCTTGGGCAAACTCCATCTTCTAAAACAGCAAATCCACTTAAAATTTGGGATGCCATAAGAGAACGAAGCCACCTTACGCCGAAACATCTTTCACAAATGATCTGCTTGTCCTGTATATCTAATGATATTTATAAATCAATGTCCTTGAAGAAATAAGGAAAAAACTACTTCGAAGAATAAGAGAAAAGTTTTTTCAACATTTTTTAGGTTTGGAGAAATAAATATATATGTAGTTTATATAAAAGAAAATAAAGCTCTTTCGTTCAGGAGTTAGTGCTCAAATTAATACAGTGCTTTGTAGTTGAATTTTGATTCAATTTTTTATGTATACTATCAGTAATTAACAAAATAATCATTTGATACCGATATTCCAAATTATCGATAATTTTTATTTGATATATCGATAAGTAGTATCGTATAATTCGATATATTGCAATACTAAATATCGACTCCCATCACTAGCGCTTGGTGTCTGTTTATTACGCGAATGCGCGACGGCAAAAAGAGTAATGTGTTCATTAGTATGTTTGTTCCTATGTGTGTTCTACAGATGGAACGTATGGACTAATTTTAATAATTCTTGCAGCAATATATTCGTCTTAATGTTGTGAGCATCACTAAGGATATAACAGTAATCAAAAGTCAATATGGTGATCACTAGACTCCATATTGGGACAAAGAAAAAACGAAAGTCAATGAACCATGCCAAATAGGGTATCATTAAATAGGTCTTTTAAAATCAGATTTAGGTTTCTTAAACTATGTGTACTTTTAAATGATCTCTTAGGATTTTCTTAAACCAATTTGTTGCAATATAACCTCACCTTAATACTAAATAATTTTGGTTGCTTTTTAAATCTCAAGAAATATAGATATATACCACTACTTAATTGTTGTGATAGGTAATTATCTCATCAATTAGCGAAATTTTCTGCATATGTTTTGGAGAAAATGGTTTGTTTTCTGAAATCAAACTTATTTCAATTTCACTTAAACATTCCAATTATGGCGGTATAGTATAAACCGTCATGTTATTCCAAAATTTTGTATGCTGTTATTATCTTTGTTTACTAAGTCTATTATTTATACTTTGATTAAATTGCTGATAACGATACTCTGATATTGCTTTCGAAGTCTCACTCAATACTCGTTTTTTTAGGGTGACTGGCTATTATAGATAAGACTCATTTGGTCTCTCACATGTTGCAATCATTCCTGTTGCAATGAGTTTCGCGACGTGTGGCCTTTTTTTGGCCCACCGTCTAAACGTTACGTAACACTCAGATGATTATTTTTACCTAAAAATGTCAAAATGCCGGAAAAAGAAGCAATGTAAATTCAACGAAATTTCAGCTCACTTAGGCCCTAATGTGTGTGCGTGAAATTCGTAAATTCATGGCTTGTAGTTTAGGTGGTTTTGCTTGATCGCAACGGTCGGACTCTTAGAGTCGAAACTATGGACTCGTGGTACACGGCTTATTGTAGTTATTTGCCATATATATACTTATGTACACTCAGTGACGCGACTGTTTTCGTATCTAAAAAAATATGTGTAGTGTAGATACCATATAAAGTGAGCCGTGAATCACGAGTTAAGTGTTAGGACTTTTAATTTTGACAAAAACTTAATGTTACGGAATGTGTTGCTTGAACCCCTCCCCCCCCCCCTATAACTCACCGTATCGTTTCAGAAGACCCCCCTTCCCCTATTTGCGTTACGTAATACTTGATCGGCTCCTAATAATAGGTATATCTTACAAGGAATCTTTCACCAAGGAAGTGAATATTTTCATGAATCGCATCGCACCTGATCAGGCTACAATTACTTTCGTCACAAGTATACCAGAATTACCATTTAGCTGTTGTAAGCCAAAGGATGCCAGGCCATCTATTGTACAAAATTCCGATGCTGACGCTGCATTATATGGAAGAAAGCACTACTCACCATCACTAGCCCTCCACGAGAAATGGGGAAGGTTAAAATCTACAAGATTGATCAACTCATCAGATACAGCAATGTTAGCAGCTAGTCTTTCATTTTAAGTAGAGTACCTCTCGTAAGTTTCACAGAATATTTGGCGGAGAATAAACTACCACCAAGTAGATCGATTTAGAAGAAGACAGTTTCACACAAAGAACCACCAGTCCATAACCGTCAGGAAGGCATTCACACTCACAGCGAAGCAGCAATCAACACTCCATCACCGTATATTGATAGCTAATCCTCCACTTCGATCCCTAAGGAAAACTTGTAAGCCAGTATCAAGGAGCTCGTTGTCAAAAAAGGTTTCCATTAAAAAAATGACGTAAAATTACAAATTTATCGTCGAAATATAAAGTTTCTGCGTCTTGGTACGTAAGCCTCTCACATTTTGGTAGCAAACTCCAAGTTCTCCGCATTTTTTAAGGTAACAGGTTTAGTCAGTTGAGATTTCTTTTTACTTTACTTTACACGTACTCGTGAATAATAACTCCCTCTGGGAAAGACAGAGCTGAGCAGACAATGTCAAAGACATTAGGGCTCATTAAAAGTTTGAATGATGCAACCAATCTCGAAATCCTGAAACACGAAATGCCTCATCGAGATAAAATAAGAATAAGTTCCGTCTTATCAAAAATATACTTCAGGAGACATTCAACAGTAGTGTCCGGAGATAATCTTGAGACAAAGCCAACCTTATCAGGCCTCATAATATGGGGTTCACCAACAGGTCTTTTATGTTGTTGCTGTCGATGGGAATACTCAAAATTACCGGCATAACTTTCTGTTTGATGGAAATCCAGCACCTCCTGTTCCAATTGCTCTCTTGATTGTTCTTGTTCATTTTGCCTCTGATGTCGTCGCCGTCGACTCTGCTGTTGCACCCGTCGGTGTTCTGGGCCATTTTGCTGCTGTGATTGTTCTTGCAGGTATTCCCTTTGAATGTTGGATTCAGCAGTGTACACAAGATCATAACAAGAAGACTGAACCAAAGACCCCTTCAAAACAGCATCTCCAAGTGGCCATCGACATAAATCTACCCTCCTGATCGATCGAAGAGGTCAATGAAAATAGGACAGACGTCGATTCTTCAGCATTAAGACCAAAATTATTGTCATAATTAAACTTTTGCAGCTACAAATTTATTTGACTAAGTTCATAAGAACACCAGGAGAAATTTTTCTGCAGTCACCATAAAGGCCGTTTCATACCGGCGCGATAGCAATAGCGTTCTAACGCCTTGCATAATACGAAACAAGAATAATCACACCAACGCGGTAGAAATTTGCGATAATATTGCGGTGGACGTGTTATATTTACGATATAGCGGTGGATTGCTTCCAGACCAGTTCTATCGTGTCTATCGCAGAGTCAACATGAGTGATTTGACGGAAAACTTAATTGAGGAAGTAAAAAAATATAAACTAAATCACTATCGAAACGCTATCTCTATCGCAGCAATGTGAAGCACCCTTTTATCGCAAATTATATCGCTACCGCTATCGCAAACTTGACGCGATCGCTATCGCGCCGGTGTGAAACAGCCTTAATACCTTGACAAACCCTTCATCTCTTTCAACTTATCCCCAATCTGCCCACTCAAATTAATGCATTTAGGATGCGGAAATAGCTGACACCCATCACAAACCAAATACACTTCCAAAAAACATTAAGCATCATCACAAACAGAACATTCCGACATTATTCTGTTCGTAGGTTTTTTATTAGAAGCATAACAGGCTGTTGCGCATAAACAGTCCTTTCTAGACTAAGATTTAAAGTCCAGAGTGGGCTACTCCGATTTACTGGCTAGTTAGCCTTAAGTCGAATAATTTTTAAGTTAAACCTGTCGAATCTAAATAGTTTTGATCAGAATAAGTTCATCTACGGCAATAAAGTTACGCTGTTAAGAGAGCTTGGGTATGCTTGGTATGCTCTTTTAACTCGGCAGGATATAATCTTCGTGAGGCGCAGTCAGCAGGGTTTTCATTGGTTGAATCAATCGAAGTTAGATTGAACCAGACTCGAACAAAAATTGAAGATCGATTATAGACGCAAGACGAATAGAGACTACTTCACTAGCTGAAGCTGCTGATTCCCCCAATGCAGTTGCCAGATACGTGTACCCTTTTCCTAGGTATGTTAAGACTTTGGCAGCAAACCTACGATATAAAGGACGATTGAGAGCCTTGGTCCAGCAATGTTTTAAAGCGAATCGTTCACCATCTGCTGCGAAGATATCAATTAAGACTGTTTTCAGAAGTACAGTCTGACATAGATTCGCCATATATGATATACTGGAAGTACTCCTTTTAATATTATTATCATCTGTGTGGAACACGGAATGATGTTGCTTCGCAAGCAGTTTATACGTAATTGTTCTTTCTTAAAAAAGTCCCGTTTATCTTCGATGAGAAGCTCTTTGAATTAACGACAATGAGTTACAAAATGTGTACCTGAACGAAGTTTACAATTTTTGGAGGAAGCTTTTGATGTAATGATGTTATTATGGACCTGACGTACAGCAATTGGTATAGTATGCTCAGGGTATTTAACAGGCTTACAGCTTCTAGTACACATATTCTGGCCAGAAGAAACTTTTAGAGCTCCTGGAAAGTTGGCAGTTCGTTTGCAGACGTTAAAGTACTTATTAATTCTTTGCTAGTTTGTTAATCAAACTCCTTGAAGACTATGCGTTTAAGCCAATCATCTCACTGGTGAACAGGGCGTTTCAAATTTTCAACAGCTTGAACAGATTCTGTAACGCGATTTATTACCCATTTGCGATCATGAATTGTCTCGTAGTGAATAGTCGGAGAGTTTATAATTCCCTACATATCTGATTGAACTAAGCTGAGGAGTAATTTGCATCCGTGAAGGTGTAATTCCCCACTACTAATTCAGCATCACCGCTTAAATTGGCCGTCAAAAAGTGAAGACGTTGTGCATTCGTCAACCTGGAATTGTTCATCATTAGGAAAACAAATTTAAAAACTGTCCGCTCTAAATAATTTCCAGAAAATTGTTTTACCTGTTGACACAAAAGATGTCCGTAATTTTTTTTACAGTTTTTCCTGATATTCATCAAAGACCCTTTAACCATGCTCCAGTCTCAATTTATGTGCGCTCGCTTTCAATATAAACATCGTTAGAAAAGTATTCGTGACCTTGTTCCGCTTCACTACTTAAACAATCAATAATTTGATCATATCTTTCGTCGCGGTATGTAAAATTAATAGGAGGTGAACTAGAGTCCATGTAAGTAAGGCCATAAGCTAAAAAATTAGATATTGATCAAGTGTGCTAGGTGGAGCGATCGCGGTCTGAGATCGAGAATCGAGAGGTTTTCTGAGTGATAATATGTCACACTCTATACAACAGAAAAAGAAGCAACCAAATCGATCCAGGCGTTACAAAGTTAGGTTCCACCCCCCTTCTCCCACCCCCACCCAAGCAACATTTTTTTTCTCGTAGTATCAACCAAGGATCATATTCTACCCAATAGAAAAAGAATTATCCAAATCGGTCCACGCGTTACGAAGTTAGACTACCCCTCCCCCCCCCCACCAACACCTTTCAACATAGGACTAAATTATTCTCCTATTAGCAATGGGGGATCATACTCTATACAACAGAAAAAGAACCATCAAAATCGGACCACGCGTTACAAAGTTAGGTTCCAACCCCCCCCCCCCCCCCCACACACACACACACCACCATCCCACAACATTTTTTTCACCTGGTATCAACCACGGAACATACTCTACCCAACAGAAAAAGAATTATCCAAATCGGTCCACACGTTACAAAGTTAGACTACCCCTTCCCCCTCTCCCCACAATAGGCCAACTTTTTTTTCTCCTGTTAGCAATGGGGGATCATATTCTGTACAACAAAAAAAGAACCATCCAAATCGGACCACGCGTTACAAAGTTGGCTTAAGAATTTGCAGATGCCTTAGGGCACCTTGATTTTACAGCTAGCGTACGATGGCTAAATAAGTTTAAGTAAAGGCATAATCTTAGGACACGGTAGTTCCCCCGCCAAAACTACCAACCTTTTCTCGAAGCGTTTCGTCGTATATTCGAAACCTCAAAGCTTCGGTCTGTATAATACCAGAGCGCCCAAATTCTTAGAATATCATGCAGTTACCAGACTAATGAAACACACTAAGTTTCATTTTCCAGCTTTTATACTTTATACATACCTGAAATACGTCGATTTCGTCACTCATGATCATCAAAACCTCTACGGTACTTCCTAAAGTCTTAGAAAGCTGAAATTTGGTATGCTGGCTAGGATAAGTGCGCAAACAACGAAAATATTAAGAAATATGTAACTTTTAGGCCCAGGTCTGTATATAAAATTTCTTTTTGGTGGGTACTTCCAAAAGTTCTAGAAAGCTGAAATTTGATATCCACACTAGGATAAGCACACAACGAAAAAATTAAGAAATCTGTATCTTTCATCATCCAACCTTCCATAAAGGGGATGAAGGTCTGTATATAACATTTGTTCTAGGGAGGTACTTCAAAAAGTTCTAGAAAGCTGAAATTTGATATCAAAGCTATATGTTATTAGTACATAAACAACTAAAAAGAGAGTCTGTTACGAAGAAAGGAACTTCTGGCGTGTAATACATACCTTAGAACAAAGGCCTGCCGGGGGTGATTTTTCTTTAAGCTCGTCCTAGTGCCTAATCTATTGCTTCTATGAAAAGATTGTTTTTTTCAACTTGAAGTTAACAAAACAATTTCGAATGAAATAAAAATAGTCCTACTGTATTTAGGAAATTAACAAGCATTTTTAAACCTAAAAGCGCGGAATTGTACGGAAGGAAAAATAAAAAAAAAATACGAGCACCAGACCATAGTCGGACCATGATTCACTGCGTGAGTTTTGGATGAAAATTTGGTTTGCGACTAAAATTGCAGGTTTAATCAGAGATTTCCTGTTATTTCGGTTAATAAAGTGTACATGTTTTTACTTTGTTGAAAAGATAATTAAGTCTGCTTTAAGTTAATATAAGTAAAGCACAATAGTCAGCTATAGTTGAATATAATCGGTTAATAGCTAAGTACCAACCTGATTTATTGCTTATTGCAAACAATAAGCCGACAAGGAAAAGGAACGATAGTGAGTGGGCTACGAAAAAAAGAATAGCTGACGCACAAGAAATACAACCCGAAAAAATAAAAGGAACTAGAGCATCTTGCAAAAAGAAATGAAATCCCATCAAAAACATCTCTTGTAAAGAAGGTTGCCAAGGCTGACAAGTTCATTCCGCTTTCACTGTTAAAAAGTTATCAGATCAAGGCCCTAACTCTACAATGGCTAACTCTCTACAACCCCTAACTTTAGAAACTCGACTTCTTGGTCAAAAAGTATAGCTTTTCCGTTTGATGGATCTAATACATGACACAACATTAAAGACCAACGACTTAATTTCTTACCATAAGTCCATAGGAGTGACTGTGCGATGGCCGCGAAACTGCCAAGCCATACTTTTTGACCAAGATGTAGGGTTTCTAGAGTTAGGGATTGCAGAGTTTGGCCTTGTTTATAGAGTTAGGACATTGGCTCCACATGAGATCTGATAACTTTTTAACGGTGAAAGCGGTATGAACTTGTGAGTCTTGGCAACCTTCTTTACATGAGATGTTTTTGGTGGGATACATATTGTCCTAAAAACGATGTGCGGTGAAAGTGGTTTAGTAAATTCGCGTACTCGTAACGACTAACTGTGAGAATTAAAGTATAAGACAATATGATAAGCATGACATTTTCAATGCTGGCGACGGCATTTGTTTCAAATTCTTCGATACAGTTGACCCACAAATTGATAAAAAAAAATACGAGCAGTACATCTAATGTACATTTACATACGGATATTATATTACCTTTAATGCCCATAGATACTGATACAAAATTGAAGACGGATGTACTCAGTAATAATATAAATGCAGATAGATTCATACTAGAATTCAGCCGAAAAATAGCAACCCCAATTAACATTTTTTCAGAGCCAAGAGCACAACTTTCCTAGCTAAAGCTTTTTCCTGACGGAAAAACGGTTTCAAGGAAAAAATAAATACACCAAAATGATTATTTTCAATCAAGAATAATTTTTCATAAACGCAGATTTCAAAACAATGAATACATTTTTCTACCTTATCAATCGTTGAATTGTATAAGGCTAGACAAAACGATTCTGTTTGTGGCAGATTGGGGCAGGATGGTTTAGTTTAGAACCTAATACAAAATATTCATTTAGTAATGAGTAATATTAGAGGTATCAGATGGCAGCCACATATTTATGCCGGTACGGTGTCATTACATGCCTTTATTTGATAGTCAGGAAGGTACTAAATTAATAGACAGTGGAATTGCATGTGCAATAGAGGATGATCCTGAAATGAACGATTTAGTTAAATATCAGCAAACGCACAAACACACACACACCTGTTTTAAAAATGAAAATCAATGTAAATTTTGCTTTCCGTGGATGGCTACAGATAGAACCAAAATTTTTGATGATGACGTGGCTGTACGCATTGGAGGTAAATTTTGTATTTTAAAAAGACATGACCATGAATCGATGATAAACAATTATAATCCCAGATTATTAAAAATTTTGAACCGGCAGAAGTATGGAAGTCTATACGGAAATCTATTAGAAAAGTCCAAGAACGAGGCAGACATTTTACAAATCCAATCTTTGCAATGCAAAACACCATTTTGACCCACCGAAAGGTGGGAAGGAAGATCGTCTGTCATTTCAAAAAATTCGGAAGCATTCAAAAATGTGTTTGATAGGTACGTTCACCGAACAGAACACTTACAATTTATGACCTTAGACGAATTTGCAGTTCAGTTTGAAAGAAAACACGCATTGACCTGCTTGAAGATGATTAAGATGCCGATGCTAACCTAACTCGCCAGAGATACTTTACGGCTGCTTCGGTTTCAGACATTTTCTACTGGTGACACATGTTGCTTTTAGAGAAGAAAAATAATTGTTGCAAGAACTTGAAAATGCTAAAGCAGCTTTTATGAATAAGCGGCATTTACTTCGACATTTACAACACTGCTATAATGCAGAAACTATGTGAAAATTGAAAACGACAATTCAACAAACTGGTAGCCATCTCATAGCTAAGAATTTAGCTGCTAAAGTAGTAATAGCATATTGTGAATAAATAGCGATTTTTGTATATTGTCAAATCAACGAGATCGAGAAAAAGAAATAGAGGAAAGCGAAACTGAAAAAATATATTCTGATGAAGAATTCGAAAGAGCTGTGTCATCATTAAACATTCAATAAAGGCAACTTTTAAGAAGGGTGTCTCAAATAATGTTAAAGGATGATAGTCGATTTCTTAGAATATTTGTTTCTGGTGGGGCCAGAATTTGGAAAACATTTACGCTATAGTTAATCGTAGAAGACGTAAGGAAACTCCGTTGCAATCCCATCAATTAAAAAGTCATTGTCGTTAATATATCTACCGTGTAACAACCCGATTGATAGGTGGAAGTACCTTGCAATCGCCCTTTGCGCTCTCAGCAGAAAAGAGTACACCAGAAAAACTGCGACCTTTAACTGGCGAACGCTTACAAAAACATCGCTAAAGATGGAACTATATAAATTGGGTGTTAATTGAATAAGTTAATATTCATCAGTTTGATCATATTATTTCAATAAAATATTTTAAATAAGTCCACTTTGATTATATTCAATCAGACTACACAGGTAAAATAACTGTCAAACATATTTTGGTCAACCTGTACACTTCGATAAATTTTGAATAGTGTGATACAGAAACAATTTAAAAAATATAGTAGTCATTTAATCATTGACAATAAAATACTGCACTCTATACAGTGAAAATTCTAAACTACATAAATATTTATTAATTGTAAAGTATGATACAAATATTGTAATTCAATAAATCCGTCTAGCCAGGACAACTGGTTACTTATAAAAATAATATAAAAATAAAAATATTAAAAATAAAACTAATAAAATTGGCTATTTCATTATTCAAAATCAAAATGCATCTAGCAATACTTATAGGTAAAAAGAGGTACTAGGAGCCCCATTTATCCTATACTTCCTCAGTACCTTGAAATTAATCTTCAGCAAGTCAAACACATTCAACTTCATTTTGCTGGTTGCAATAACATTTCATTTGGCGACCTAAAGCAATTGCCATCTGTACCCAAAACAACTGGCAGAATTTATTGCTTTCGTCAACTTGTGGTGTTAATAGATGAAGTCAATCTCTCTCAATTGCTTGATTTTTGTGAAATACCAAAAAGTATACAGGGTCCCCTTGACCATGAAATAAATTTGTGCAGAACGGACTTTGCGCAAATTTATTTGATGTTTAAGAGCATTATTTGATATTTATGCAATTATTTGAAGCATGTTTACAAAATTTTTTGGAAAATTATTTGAAGCACTTTTATTTGAATGTTGAGAGCAATATTTGAAATATCCTCAGTCAGTTGAAATCTAGAAGTCAACATCCAACGAGCGCGATTTTTTTCGACAATTTATCGCAGTGTATAGAAGTTTCCGGGAATTGTGAAAAGTGGAATCGAAAGAGTATGGACCGCGACCAAAAAAAAAAAAACATGTGGCATACGCTGTATTAGTGACGAAATATAAAGAATATTATTACCCGTTAGCGGACCGAGAACTGTGAAAAAAAAGTTAACTCCTTGAGAACGGCATTTCGCTACAAGCGTAGAAAATTGGTAGCCTCGAAGGAAACAGGATGTGGAGCCGATGACGCTTACCAACCCAATTTATGGTACTATGAAGATTTATTATTTATAGGAGATGAGGAGATCATTTCAACAGGACTAACGACAATACAAAGTGATATCAGTGCGGGAAGTAAAAGATTTCAGGTTTGTATCTGCAATGCTCATTTATTTATTTCGTCAAAATTGGTTTCACTTTTATCAAATAAAAAAATTATTTGCGCTGATAATCGGCATTATTCAAGTAGCTAAAAAATTGTTCTCTTATTATTTTACTGCTATTAGAAGGTTTTTCTCGCGCGACAGGTCTGAAGACCAAAAAATTGGTTTTGATTTTCAGCATTAAATGATTCTTCGTAATAATTTGTGCGCATATGTAAGAAGCAGCATCTAAAAATACTGTGTTTACTTTTTCTGGGGCAAGTTTAATTGGTGAACCAAACACTTGGGACCTAGCAGCGAGTATTCCAAAAACATGTTCAACCATTTGTCTTGCGGATGACAATCTTTTATTAAAAACTCGCCGTTCATTGTTTAATCTGTTTTGTAGGGCGAACGCTTCATCCCCAACGAAAACATAAGGCAATTCTTCTATCGAATCAGGTAGTGGAATATTGATTTTCCAAATATTAAGAAGCTTTGTAAACTCTGAATTTGCAAAAACTCCGCTAATTTTGAGGTATCTGTTAAATAATGCAAATTATTAGTTCTTCTATTTTAATTCTAAATAATATTCGAATAGTTAGGTAGCTTTTACCACAAATATTTCTTTTTAATTTTTTTATAGGATTTAACAGATGATGGTAATGAATCGAAAGGGAAGAAATCTAAGGAAAAATCTGACACGGAACGTCAAAATGAGCTTCTGGATGCCGCCTGTACATATTTGGGAAGAAAACCTAACTTAAATTTACAAATTGCTTCACATGTCTCCATTATTATAGTACTTAGTGTTTGTGGTGCGATTGCAGTAATAAATTTAAAATCTTCGAAAGAGTTTCCCGTTGCCAAGAAACGAAGTGTTGATGATAACCTTTGAGTTATAGGAATCGCTTCGCGCATAACAGTGTTCTTTTTGATTATTAAAGATGAAACCAAGTTGCACAACTCCTGGAAAGTTGAATCATCCATATGAAGAAAATTTTTTTATTTAAGAGGTTTGCAGCTTTTCAGCTTCTTTTAGCAGATTTTCATGCAAAAATTTTACCCTTTTCAAATCCCATTCTTTGCTGAATATTTTACGTTACGAATTTCACTAGACAACGGCGACTTTTTAAAACTAATTCCAAAATAACTTCCGCACATGCCTTTTCTTTAACATTTGTCATTTTATTCAGTATCTTCGCCAGAAGAGATCGATCTAAACTAATATTTGAGCAAACATATAAACTAAAAACTTCAAATTTATTTTATCGTTAAGGGTACCCTTAAGGCAAGGACACTACAATTGTTGATATTTTGAACAATCTCAGAGTTAAGCAACTAACAATGCAGCAAATGGACATTTTAGGTAGCTGACCAATAGGCTTACTCGATCTTAATGAAATCATTCGAATTTTCCTAACTCCGAAACAAGTTGACGAACACAATCAAAAGATGACATTCGAAAAGTCTACTATTACATTCATCATTAAAGTTTTAACAATTGGGTTAGGATCTAGAGTTATGTTGTGGAGAAATTTAAATGTCAACCACGGTCTGGTCAACGAAGCAATAGGATTTATAAGGACAATTGAGCTGCCAGCTCTTTGCACGGACCAATTAGAACCTAGAGAACTAGCACAGGGTGTTTTTGTAAAAGGAGTCATAATCGAACCATCAACTACTGAGTTCGATGCGCTTCGTGGACAAGGAAAAATTGAACGCAGAATGTTGCTCCTGATATCAAGTGAACTTCATTATTATCAATCTACACAATTATTCTCTAATTCTTGGTCGACACAATACAGCAGTCTAAGCTTCGGCACTTGGGGTTTGTGATATTTTCTTAGCATATTATTATAAGTTCTCAAGACGTAGTAGTACGCTCATCAATCACAAATTACAAAAACCGACGTGCGATCAATTCGAGTTTCCCTCCTAACACAGAAGACGCAGTTCTTGACTGAGGCCAAGAAATTAATTTAAATATTATAAAAACGAAGTGTCGGAATGAGGCTCAACAAACCAGCATGCAAAACAGAAAAAGCAAATGAGTACAACATGATGATTACGAGTTGTAGAGGCTCCTTTTTAATATCTACAACAGATTTCATTGGGAGAAAATTCTTGATATCGTCCACATATATAAGAATATTGCTTCTTTGAAGCAAATAAGTAATATCATAAACAGATAAGATTAATAACAGAGGACCCAGATAGCTATGTTAGAAGGAGCCACAAAATCATCAGAGAGTGCGCCACGAAATCGCACTCTATAAGTTCTATTAGATAAATATGACCTTATCCAACAATAAGCGAGGACGGGCAACTTAACTTAGCCAATTTGAAAACAATGATAGAGCGAGAGAGTTTATCAAAGACCTCACTAAAATCCGAAGAAATGCAGTCAGTTTGACAACCATCCAAAAATCCTCCCACAGTGCCAAAAGGAAACTCAAGCAAGTTAGAAACAAGGAATTTCGGGAATCTTTTCTAAACCGAACAACACGAATGTGGAAGAGCTTATCATCTGCTATTTTATCCTTCGTCACTTTCAAGCGAGGCGCACATCGACAACTCCTTCACTCAACTAAATCCCTTTTTCTTACCCTTAATTCGTTTCCTGCCAAGGCTGTGCTTTAGCAACATAGGGCATCCCCTAAGCATTGGCATTATCATATAAAAAAAGTCAATACCTTGAAGTAAACCATGCTGCCGGCAAGAGATTAAACGCTTACACCCTTGGGACAATTGGGACTGAATCATAATTCGAAGAGTATAGGAATAATGATAACACAGGTCTACCAAAAATGGGGTCATGATTATTGTTGGGCTGCTGGGGGTCATTTCCGAAGTAGTTTGCTGCATAAAATCCGAATCCGAAGTCAGAATTATGTCATATCGGCAGGATTTTGATAAATTTAAGGTTATGTACTCTATCATTTGGCTTTTGGTTACTTTTGAGGTTATGTTTAGGATGGACACAATATGTTAGCTAGTTGTATCATATAATACTATTTTTACCCTCTAAAAAAAGCTATTGAGTGGCCAGCTACTAACTAGAAAAAAAGACCACAAAAATTGTATGCATCCTGTGTATAACCTCCTAGAAAAGAGTAAGAAAAACGTAACGAAACGTGTGACGTAAATGGAGCTCTTCGGGCTTGACGGATTAATTAAGACACTTATTTACAGTCACAAATTCTCACAATTTGATTGATTGATTGATTTGATTGACGATTCACATTATCACATGTAAACGCTTCGCAAACGGTTCGAGTCGTCCTTGACTTTCCCCGTTTGACATTTCCTTTTCTTGATTTCAATGAATCGCGAGCGAGCAGATCGTAGAGAGCACCAAATCTAGCTGTCTTCCCGTATTGTTAACCACATTGCTCACTTGGCAAAGTCCTAAGCTAACTAAGATGTTGAGGAACAGCGATTGTCCAAGGCGAAAAAAGCTATCGTCAACATCAGTCTTTACCCATTGTACGTTGGGAAAACTAAAGTGCCCTACGAGGATAATTTCGTCCGTGGTACTCAACCGATGTGGTTGATAAGCTGAATTAGAAATCGTACCGACTTCAACTATTACTATCAACGACATTAGATATATCAGAAGGTGTATAACAACAACTTATAAAGAGGTTGCCCGACTCAAGTGAAATTTTTACTGAAACTTGCCCCAGATGCAGAAAATGAATTAGTGTTCATATAATTAGTATTAAAAAAATTCCTACAAGCAATGAGAACATACCTCCCCGTGCAAACGAAGCAGCATACCTGTCGCTACGGAAAACCCGAGGAGTCATTTAACAGTTCTACGTCCGAAATCTGGCGTAACCATGTCTGGCATAAACACAATTAACAAATGAGAAATTAAAATTATTAGTTTTGGTCGTCAGCCCTCTCACATTCTGATGGTAGCGAGAGAGAGCCTCTCCCGTTTTTTTAAATGGAAGATTGAGCGACTACTGGTTTGGTGCGGCGATAAGAATTGGGTTCGAAGATCTTACAAAAGATATTAACGGACCAGAAATTATCACTGAGAAGCCACTAGAGTATGAGTAGAGAACTGGAAAGATTAGTAGGGTTTTAAAGGACCACTTATTTTCCTATAGGACATCTCAGACATGTTCGAAGTAAACGAAACATAATATCACAAGAGGTACCAGGTGTACGTTGAGTGACTAAAAACGATTTCGGGTGAGGAACAGCGGATACCGCAACAATACCAATACCACGTAAAGAAAGGCATCAGGGGAGAAGAGCTCGCCCAAGAGAACGAAGATTGTTAATGACGTTCTTATTTAACTCTTTATTGTTGTGGTCACAAATTTTCTATGGGGCTCTTAACAGGCCAATTTTAAAGAAATGAATATTTTGTTCCTCGAGGTCCTTAAGAATGACTCCACTCTTATAACAAGGAGAGCTATCTTAAATGAAGGTAATCTTATTGTCGGCAATAGTCCAGATTGGAGAATTCTTAATTATTTTGATAAGTTCACATTATGGTTCTTTCTTTTCTTCACAATTTCTTTAAGTTGAACCAATTGGTTGAGTGGCACGATCACCACGCCATGGTTGCCAGTTCGGTCTCCCTGTAAATTTTTTTATTTGCAACTGCAAAAAATGATAAGTCCATTCGCAGCAATGCAAAAATAAGACAATCAATTTTCCTCGTTCCCCTTATCATAATTTCCTACCGGGAAAAACCATGCTAACGCATTATAGGGCTGCCTCCTTGGTTTTGACTGCATTATAAAAAAAGCATTCCCATGTAAAGCAAGCCCACTATACCATGTCATTGCTTTTTAGGGTTCCGTACCTCAAAACTTAAATAAGGAAGGCTTATAAGATCACTTTGATTTCCGTCTGTCTGCTGGGTGGCTGTCAGTCTCTCTGTCAATGAATGCCCTTTTTCTCAGGAACGCGTAAAGTTACCGAGTTGAAATTAATCAAATACTTAGGTTCAAGGTCCCTTAGAGCTGTAAAAAAATCAAGTTTCTAAGTTAACTCAATCAAAAAATACCATTTATGCCGCAAAATACGGTCATTTTGCCCTATATCGGGTACTTCCCGTTGACCTAAAATCATGAAATTTTGCAAGAAGCAAGACCTCACAGCAAAAGTAGAGGATAAAGTAAGAAAGTCGTTCATTTGTAGTTATATCCGTCTGTCCGTCAAGACAGATTCTTTTAATTTTCATTGTTACTGTTGCAAGGTTTTATATGTTGCTGTTGTTGGGTTATAGCGACTTTAATGCCTCGGCTCGAATAACACTGTTGAAAATAACTTAAATTAATTTTTTAAGCGTTAATCAACAAAATTCCTTTCGCAAACTTCACCAAGCGCTGTCAACAATATAATCGCCTGCATAACAGCAAAATAGAGTGCGATCTATTTCATCATCGGCCTTAATCGGTCATCAGTAGAGTTACGACACAAAAATACGGAAGTACCTAATCAATTGAATCAATAGAAGAATGTCTATTTACAGGTTCAGAGAAGAAAGTACATAGCACATACATACAATTCTTCCTCAGCTTATACAAATCTTGTGTATTATAAGGATCAACTGCTTAATATACTAAAACTCAACATATACGGATCTACCCTCTTCCCTAAAATAACACAAATGAGGAAGATAACCCAAAGCAGATAAGGTAACACCAGCTAGACAGAAAACAGGTTGGTAGTCACAAAATCCACTTTCAATAACTTACCAAACTTTAACCAAAGATAGAAAAGTTTTCCGCTATACCCTAAAGCGTGTGAATTTTGACAAATGTTTGTTTTATCCAGAGCAGAAATCGAATTACATTCTCAACTTGTTGCCATTTAAGTCTAAGGAATATCACAAAAGCGGCTAAGGGTGGAGGCAAAAGTTTAAAGTTATTTTGCAAACACTTTAGTTGTCCAGTAAAATGCAAACAGGAAATTCCTTTTATCTTTTATTGAACTTGTTGTTGCTTTCTGAGAAATTAAGTTGGCTGCCCACTGTTAGACACAGCATAGAAGTAATAACATCCTGACAGCAAATTAGGGTACTAAAAGTGAACATTTCCCTGGAGGATATATAGAAAATGTTGAAACCCTATCGCAAATTCTAGATGGCCTCTGTGGACTTCAAATTCAATTTCCGAAACAATGCAATGCTTTGTCTTCTGTTCGAGTGGACGGCATTCAAACGGACCCCAAAAGAGAAGAACAAATTTAATCAAATCACTTTTTCAGCATAAAACTCCCCACAGGGTAAATCTTTAAGAGCTTCTACTGTTTCTGTCCATCTGAACCCAGGTCCCATTTGCAGAATAAATCAGATTGCTAGGCGGGAAGATATTAGTTATACCGCGACGACGAATTCGCCTGACTGCTTGCGAAAATATTAAAAATTCAATTTTCGCAAGTCTAGCGCGAGATACTCCTTCTTTGTTCGCCTACGATTTCCAACCATGCCGTCCTGACAGTTAGCTTCTCACTCGATTCCTTAAAGGCAAGCACAATACCTATATATGCAGTCCTCTTCTGCATAATCCTTATCCCTCTATTATATTCTGTAGTAAATTCTGCCACCCTGATAGAGAGCTGCCAAGTAAAATAACTAAAGCAAGCTAAAGAAGGTTCTCCTTGCTTAAGCCGAGTTCTAGTGGTGTTGTCGTTGTGACGGTGATGGTGTGGCACAGAATTCATGCCCGAAACATTTTTCATTCTCCGAAAATTTAATAAACGAGTGGAAAGGAAAGGATTTTGCCTTGTACTTGTAATTTATAGGGACATGTGCCAATAGTCAGGACAGAAAGTATTCAAGGAAATTTTCCGTTTCAGATTGAGAGAAACTTCTATACTTTGAAGAAGAATTTGTTCTGCTCTGGGAGATGTTTATCTTTTTGGAAATTATTACGTCTGGAAAACGGATTTGTATGTACAAAGTAAAAAACCCCTAATTTAGGAATTTATGCCACAGTTTAATAACATTTATGGGAGAAACTGTCTGCAGTTGAAGCAAGAGATTCCTCTTTCGTGGATTTCGGAATAATTATTATACATGCAGAACCTTTTCCAGGAGTTTAAACTAGCAGTGATGTTGTGAGTTGGACCACTTTGTACATATTACAAATCAAATCAAATTAAACCGTCTCTTTATCTATTTAATTCTATTCTATCTAAAAGTACTTACTAGAAACCATTTAGCAAGATTACTCGCAATTAAAGCATCGGTGGAAAACGAAACATAGAACAATTCCATACATACAACTCTCTTCCTTGCAATATGAAACAAGCAGTTTAATAGGGTTCTTTGATTTTAGGGAGGTAGTCGTAATTCATTTAGCGCCGACTACAATAAAAAATAAATTATATCTTTTGTGTAAATGATAGACAGATTTGAAAAACATTCTGATGAAGGCACCTTAGTCTGCTGACCCGACATAATAAACATAACAAGACCTAAGGATAAGTAGCCCCATGAAAACAAGGTCAAGAGTCATTAAGCACCATAAGCCAGCGTCTTTGCAATATTTGAAAAGCTCTTAAGTGCGAGTCGCACAGACGCAATTAGATTCCATATCTATTGTATCATTAACACAAATAACGAAAAATAATTTGGCTCTAAGATAAACCTAGCGTTAGCAATGGCTTAGTGAGCCAGATTATCTATTTAATTTGAAACTGGTATACAATGTTAAAATTTTGTGAAATATCATTTTAGTAAAATTTTCCGTAACGAGAAAATAATTGATAAAATAAAAGTCGTAAAAAATATAAAAATTTCTTAACACGATAAAGAAAAACTAAATTCCTCTGGATCTTCATCAACAGCAGCATCAATGGGTATGGATGGGCGATGCCGATGGATGTATCGATGCTTTCTCCGTTGATATCGAGGTTTTCACGTCGATATTTCATTTACTCGATAATAACAAGTATCGATAAATGTTGTTGCTGATACTCGCCATACAATCGCAATAATTACGCCTTGGTGCGAGTTTTGATTTTTTTTTTGACAATTCACTCGGGTCAGGAGTATATTTCGTGAATACTAATTGTACACTTTTAGTTTTTCAGTTTTACAGTGCTTATCTTTCTCACCTTCATTACTTCTTCGCAAAGTTTAAAAATGAGAATTACTGCAGAGCTAGGGGAATCATGAACTCAGTTAACGCGAGCTAAATTAATGTCGTAAGAGTTTTTACGGAAATTTTTATAGGTATACTATTATTTATTATTATTAGGTATACTATTATTTATACTATTGATTTTTTTCCCATTCTAGCTTGGCTTTATCTGACTAGCTCAAGATGAGCTCAGTGCATGAAAAACTCGCAAAGCCACTATAATGGACATGAAGGGAGTCTTCGACTGTATACAATACGGAAAAGCACGTGTGTTTCTGATTGTAGATCAATTCGAAGAGCGCGATGACTTCACCGGAAACCTTTGCGGTCAGCAAATCTTGTGAAGGTTCTTGTTACAACTTATTTTTGTCGGAATTTATTTATAATTTATGTTGTTGCCAACCGCCTTGAAATACCTTTGCATTTCAATAAAATTATTTACATGATATGACATAAGTACACCTTGGCGGCACTTCGTTTAAAGGTCAAACTCCAGGTGTTTATCGACAGGACGCGAACCATTCCATCAGCACAAGGATGACATTAAAAAAAACGGCAAATGATCGATTTCATACCTGTAGTTATGTCCTGCTTCAATAAAATTAAGTCATTCCTACTCATATTCGGTGTTTCAGTGTTCCACATGTTGTGATACTGCAAGTTTATTATATCTGCCAAAAAATTTCTTCGCGTCGTTGCGTTGCCAGCGGTTAAGTTTAGTCAAAGGCATATAGATGTATAAGGTAGAGTCGCCAAATATCGTCCCTTTTTTGTAAAACAAATCTAAAAAAATAAAAATAAATACTACAGTAATAAATGAAACATCAAACGTTAAGTTCAATATTCCTTTATTCTTAAAAATAATCGAAAATGGTTTAACATTGTTAGAAAAAGTTATTAAATAGCTTTAACAAAAATACTCAAATTATGAAAATATATTTTTGGGCTCCTAATTACGTCCCGGGGACGATATTGAGATCACAATAATCAGTACGTGAATTAGGTAGGTAGGTACTTCTAATTCTCCATACAAATAGTGCAGCATCCCATAGTTTTCGTTTCGGCATCTAAAAAATAAAAAATAAACTTTCTCAAGTTACATGCAAAATGAAGTGACATGACCGTTGTGTTCACTATACGATAAATCCTAATACCGTTCCGGGGACGATATTAGGCTCACGTAGGGGGACGATACTAGTAAATTTCTATTTATTTTGTCGCATCCATTTAAGCAAAAAACGTGACATAACCTGAAAATTTTACTTAATCGATTAACATCTGAGATATTAATAGTTAACTTTGACAATAAAATTGTATCAATAAGTCAGTTATCTCAATATTTTATGGAATCAGAGAATATTTAAATGAAAAACTTACCTTGAACCCTTTTTCTGATTTTCGAATTTCTGTCTGTACGAACGTCGTGGCGCACTCACTTCTACACAAAGGCCGACTGATGCAACTAGCTTTCGGTTCGGGTCACTGATAATAGATGGCGGTTTTTAAAAAAGGAGATATTGAAGGGGACGAAATTAGGTTTGGGGACGAAATTTGGCGACTCTACCTAACATATATAGCAATGTACCACTGCAATCAACTGCTCGCCGGCCCAGGTGTCCAGGCAGCAAGATCATTTCCATCTGAAGTCAATGGCAGAAGAGGTTTCGAGTTAAGAATGGATTTGGCCGGAACGATTAGAGCTCTGTAAACGTGAGTGAATATCCTTGAGCTACTCGGCAGATATGATATTTGGCAGATATTACTGTGATCTCCCACAATCATCCAAGGAATCTCGGTGGGATGAAATGAAATATTTATGTAGTCCTTACTACAAAAGTCATTTATCTAATGTCTGTATTCTTGTAAACAAAACAAATCTCTGAGTTCCTTTAGCTCGTTTTTAGCGCCTAGATATAAAGTTTGTCGTGTTATCACAATGCAGGCCAGAGTCCTCTGCGTCCAATAAAACACCTTAATGCCACAACTAATGCACCAGCTGATAAATAAATCAGCCAGTTTAAGCTGAATTGCTTTGGCGGCGACATAAGTTTCAATGGGCCCTTTACCTCGAATCCTCATGTGAGTATAAAAAAGGACCACAAAACTCTGCTCCTAAGTTCACAAAGAGCCTGCTGGGTTGAATTCATTCTGGCGGGAGATTTCGCATAATTTGCTGCATAAACTTCCTTCTCTACAAGGACAAACTATTTGATTTGTTAAAGCAGGTAGTTTTTGCGCTCCAGCTTACATATAAATATTTTCAATGGATGTGTGTTAACAACGACCTTGTGAAAGGATGTGATAACGAAAGCAACATGGGATTTTTAGCGTCCCATGATAAAGTCGAATTATCCAATCACCTGCGAAATCTAATAATGCCTTCGTTATCAATGAAGGACGCTAAATTCTTAAGGCTGCTATGTTGGCAACACATTCTTAGTTCATTAAGTGCTTAAATTCATTCATGAAAGCCTTTTGTTGAACAATTTTAATTATTGTTTTCATAGCAGGGCCTCCTTCATCAACAGTAATAGGCGCAAAATAATGAAATGTTGCTCAAGCTAATACATATATTCTTTAAACAGCAATTTACATAGATTAACACGTTTTGTATCAGAAGGCATTAATTGACATATTTTGACGATTCAACAATATCTTTAGTTTCAGCTTAGATGCTAGTTTGACCTTAGAATGATAATTAAACCTTATGGCGTTATGGTACAATTGTTAGTTGAGGAGAGGTACATTCAATATTATCTATACAAGTATATTCCTGCTCGTAAAGAAAATGTAGATCTTTAAGTCATGTTGATGTCTTTATAAATTCCTTTGGTAAGAAACCGAATATGGGACATTTTTTGTATATTCGTTTACGACTACATACACCTTTGATGTATACATTCTTATTATATAACTTACTTCTTACTATGTAACTATAACTTCAACTACCTACTGATTCTTCGTTTTTTTTAGGCAACCATCGTAACATAAGAACTTTTTGGGAACTCACGTTCCGTTAAAAAATCCCTAGGTACGACCCATCCAACACGCAACTCTGGATCTTATTACTGAATGTTTTCTGCAATGTTCAACGAATGAGTATCAACTTGAATTGAAGGTTGCAAATTGGTTATGTTGGATATGACCACAGCATCGAATTCGGCCAAGAAGTTATTGACTTGAAAAAAGATGCGCAGATGCGCAACAAATGTTCCTCGGAAAAACGAACCGCGTGAAATTCCGGGCAAAAACCAAAACAAAGAAAACTCCAGACAAAAACGACTTAACTCTACCAAATAGCACAGGAAGTATCATTTGAGGCTAGGTTACGAATCTGCTACAAAGAATGTGACTCTTTAGAAACAACTGTTTCTACAATGATCAGTATTTGTGTCCAATCGGCTTCCGGATCTGGGGAATGAATGTTACTAAGAAGGTTACCGAACTGTTACTATCGCTGTTGCTAAAAGTGTAACTACACATTCCAATTTTGTTTCTAAAAAATAACGTTACATTTTAAGACATACGCCTAAAATATGCCTAACAAAATACCAAGCCATACACAAATTGGGAAGAAAGAGATAGATATATATGTAACTAAAAAGCACTAAGATTGTTAAATAATAGAAACATAAACGTATCTTGAAAGAAACAATTTATTAATTTAGACTTTATAAGTTTCATGATAATAATCATATAGGTCTTTACTATCGACAAATATTTATGATTTATCTCGTCACAAATTAGAAAAAATAGAAACAACAGCTGTTTAACCGAACAGTTTTTGGGAAAAGTTGGAAAATTTAACGCGCTTTCAAAATAATCTAAATTTAGGAATTAATTTTATATTGATGAAATTTTAGTATGTTTAAAAAATTCTTAAATATATCCTAAGGCATCAAAAAGTGTTGCAAGAACTCTCCTCCTCTTCTCTTAGAAGGTTTAATATTCAAAAGGCTTGCAAAATAACGAAATAATTCAATACAAAAATTTTTACAAGTTACTATTAAGAATCTTCTTCTAAAAAGTTTCGTTAATGATTCTAAAAAAATTCGAAACAATCTCAAAATAACAAATTAGGCACAATATACACGATTGCTTCCAAAATGTACTGAAAGTGTGACTGGATTCATCTTTGTATCGTTTTGAATATCTGATTCAAAAACGGGTCCAAATTTTTACCAAAAAAACCACGTGAAACTTCTAGTAACTTTTACGATTATGTTTCTTTAATTTCTAACATTTTGAACAAGCAGCTGTCGCAGTGTTAGTTTTTTCTATAATATGTAGAGGACTGCTTACACACTTTTCTTTTATTTCATGCACGTGAAACACTACGAGCAGCCATCTTGACACAAAGTTTCTAAAAGGTAAAATTTTTGAAACTTTTTTAAATAAAGGCCTCCGCTTAAAAGTATTTAATTTTAATCTGTTACCAGTAACCTGTGCTAAACTGTGTTTACGTGATGTAACTTCTGATTCCACATTTACACATAAAATAGTTTTTAAGAAAAAATTTAACCGACTTCACAAAAAGCGCTAAAAACCATCAAATAATTTTTAATTTTATATCTATTACAACATTTTGAAGTCGGCGCAAATAAAAAAAAAAACCAAGCAACTACAACAAAAGTATTTAGTCGTCCTTTCTTATGATCCCGTGAGCTGAAACGTTCAGGTAGTGTTATGTATTATCTTCAGTTGTGGTTCTGTAGTTGTTCAATTTGCACCGACTTCAAATGTCGTAAAAGATATAAAATTAAAAATTATTTTATGGTTCTTAGCGCTTTTTGTGAAGTCGGTTAAATTTTTTCTTAAAAACTATTTTATTTTTCACTTTTTAGTGTCTTCTACTCTATGCAACGAAGAAAGAACCATCCAAATCGGTCCACGCGTTAAAAAGTTAGGTTTCACCCCCTACCCCACCTTCATCCCCCTTAAATGTTTTTCTCATGGTATTAATTAAGGAACATACTCTACCGAACAGAAAAGGAATCATCGAAATCGGTCCACGCGTTACGAAGTTACTATCCCTCCCCCTCCCCCACCACCGCCATAGGACCAAATTATTCTCCTATTAGCAATGGGGGATCATACTCTATACAACAGCAAATGAACCATCCAAATCGGTTCACGCGTTACAAAGTTAGGTTCCAACCCCACCCCACCAAAATTTTTTTCTCGTGGTATCAACCAGGGAACATACTCTACCCAAAAGAAAATGATTTATCCAAATCGGTCGATGCGTTACGAAGTTAGAATACAACTCCCCCTCCCACCACCCTAGCCAAATTTGTTTCTCCTATTACCAGCTATGTACAACAAAAAAAGAACCATCCAAATCGGTCCACGTGTTACAAAGTTAGGTTTCACCCCCACCCTACCAAAAAATTTTTTTACATGGTAGCAATCGGTGAACATACATACTCTACCCAACAAAAAAAGAATCATCAAAATCGGTCGACGCGTTACGAAGTTATGCCCGGTCAGACATAACAAAAAAAAAAATAAATTAAAAAATACACGTCGAACTTAGAACCCCTTTGTGTTTTGGGAGGTCGGTTAAAAAAAGTTTCAATTTAGTAACCTTGATAGTTACCAAATTGTTACAGAAACAGCGATTAGCCGAGGTTTACAATCAAATTAGCTTTTGTTTCCTCTTTGTAGCAAGTTAAGCACATTTTTCTAAAATGTGTCAGCGAATGTAACCTTTGAGTAGCTTTGTGCTATTTGGGTGGTTAAAACACAACTAACTCACTAGGCTTCTACTCAGCCTTATTTACACTGCTTAGCTTAATTTTAGAAAATTCAGCAACTTAGTTCCAGATACAATATCCGTTATTCAGTTCAGTTCAGTATATCACATCACATTCGAGTCGGCCTTGACTTCATAGGGCAACTGACTTTTTTCTAATTTCCAAAAATTGGGTCATGCGCTCTTGATTTCGTTTTCACCATGTAGTCTATGCTCCGTACAGTGCATACAAGGTTCTCAGGTCGACTATAGTGGAAGATAGTATCGTGGTGGTGAAATTATAGTACCACCCTGGGAATTATAGTATGCTTGGTAAAAACGGCAACACCAATACAAAAAAGTATAAATCCCTATATCTTGTGTGTAAAATCGTTCTATTTCAATAATGTTGTGATTGAATTATATATTTAAAAAAATTATTATATATTGAATTATATAAATATAAAAAATAATGTGTATGGAAATTTACTCAAATTTTTACTTTATACGCAGGTTGTATGTTGGAATAAACTGTACAGTTGATGAATTTCATTTGACAATCAACAAGAATCGAATAATTGAGTGACTATGTAGTTAGTTAGTGAAAGCATTAATTAAGTGAAACTTAAAAGGGAATTTCGGCGAGGTGAAATTATAGTACACGTGCGTACTATAATGGAATCAGGATTGCGGATAGTACAGCTGGTCAGATTATAGTACACGTACTATAATTATAGGACGGTTGAGAACCCTGAGTGCATATTTCAATATGGTTTCTTCTTTGGTGAGGCTGCCCTATATATAGCAACTAGCAAGGACTGAATTTTTCTATTCAAAAACTATGGCGTCATTTGTAGTTGGCTCGAGACAATGTTGGTATTTACCTTTTGTTCATCATTATGAAGTGATGTGTTTTTTGTGTTTAAAGATCCGGTAGGTGAATGTACATTTGCATTCTTGTATGCTATGTAAATGCAGGCATATAAGCATAACTTCAATCTTTTTTATACGATGCCTATACATTATTTAGAATAGTGCTACATTTCCATAGCAGGTGGCCGGATTTTTTGCATAAAATAAAATAATTATTCTTGGTAGTAGACTTTGTTGGTTTCTTAGAGCTGCTAAATGCTAGTTTGAACTTTTCCTTTTATGTGTATATTTTCAGAGCAGTTGCTTAAAAATGGCAAAACTTTTTGTCTTCCCAAGATGATCTCAGAGTAGAATCTAATTTCTTTAGAATTAAATGAACTATAACATCATCCCACCGTTTTACAAGGCGCTCAGGAGATTCAAATGCGGAAGATGAACGTTGATATTATCGAAAATTTTCTTATAACTTCTAATTTGTTGCTAATACGTGGTTTGATATCTTACAAGCTGTCCAGGTGTGCTTGACAAATTAACCTTTAATCGCCGTATTTTTCTTATTAAAATGTCTAGTGCAATTTCATAATTTTCGTCTTTTGATTCAAGAGAAGCTATTTGAACTGCCGCTCGTTGTGATAGCGTAGACTTAAGATACTGATACTTTGTAAATTATTTAGAGATTGTTCATATTGAATTGAAACCTTAAAAGACTCACACTTCGTATTCTGCTGGTTTGTTATCCGTAGTTTAAGTTTCGGAGATTTTTCTATTTGAGTTTGTAGATCTAAAAATTCCTTCATTTGACTTGCTAGATGAGCCAATCGCAATTCTAATGCTGCTAAGGATACAGTTGAAGAACAGTACTACTTGTTAATTCGACATTAAGCGTTAATGAAAAAGAACGAAAGAAAAAATAGATTATGTTTTGTAATTCAACGCAAACTAATAGAACCGTTTAACACAAACATGTACGTGTACATGGCAAATAATTTGCTTATCACGTTGTGATAATGGATTTACGTGCCATCCCGAGTTGAAGAACCATAAAAGTGTATACGATATAAGAAACGTCGGTTCTTACGATTTTTAATTTCACAATGACAATTCATAAATATTATAAATAATATACTCTAATACTAAAATATAAAATAATAGACTGTACAGAAAGTTACAATTTTCAGTTTATGGTACTCATGTACGATTCTTGGCTTGTTTGTCTCTGATGATGGATCAATGCAAGGATTCCGATGACTTTGCCGGAAACCTTTGATGACAGAAAACCTTACCATTTTGCGGAAACGCTTTAATATTCTTGGGGATTTTTATTATTTATTGAATTATAATTTATGTTATTATTATGTCAGTAATTCCATTAACACAGACTTTATGAGAAGGGAGCTATGGTGTAGGGTAGAGGAGTAGATATCTGGGAGAATTCTTGTACTCGAGATTAATCCGAGCAAACATGTTCTGAAAAGATACATAAAGAAAACAGAGCACTATACCAGTTTGGAAGACTATGCAGACAGAAACGGAGTATCTCACTGAAGTGTATAATGTGATAATAACCTCCATTATCTCATACGCCTATGTCCTCTAATATCATCACTGCCTGGGGACAAATAAATCTATATTATAACATGTTGGCCTTGCTGTATATGCTGCATAACTTAGCAGAGACGCAATTAACTTCTCGCGCTGGATTAAGACCAGTCGAATAGTCAAACTGTCGATAGAGAACTAGAAAAGTTTAGAAAATCTCCAAAAAGGTAGCTTTAGTGGATAAGAATTCAACACGCTGGGAGATAAAGGATTTTTAGTGTATTTTAAAGATTTTTAGCTCTTCATAAATAGTCAAAGAGTGGACAGAAACCTTGATCATAAAAACGGAAGTAGTGAGGTGTTTAATGCGCGTGGCCTAGGTGGCGAGAAATCAAGGAAAGGAAATCTCAAATGCCATAGAAAGAAAAGGACAACTGAAGCCTGCGGTTATTAAGGCTGAGTAGAAGCCTAGTTGGTTAATCGACTACTCTGGAGTCGTAGACAAAGAAACAAGGAAAAGCTTGGAGACTTCTCACAAAAAGATATAATACCAAAAGAGATCTCACTTACCCTAATTTAAAATCGTATTTAATCAAACTCCCATAAACCGTGAACAACGTTAAAACATTTTTGGAACAGACTGAATAATGTGTCCAATAAGACTTAGGCATTAGAACTACACGTTAGTCAATAGGATGTAATATGTATTAGTTCACATAAAGTAAAAAAACTACCACAAGAAACCCCACTAATGTATATTTATTTATTTATTTAAGCTTAATGCAAGCTATTACATAAAAAAAATACAAAAAAAACCAAATAAATACTACAAACTAAAATAAACAATAATTCATAACAGATAATGTAAGCTACAATATAAGCTATGATTATGATAACTTTAGACAGGGAGGAAGGAGAATTAGGAAAGGCGATCAAGATGGGCGGGATAAAGATATAAGGCTTTGTGAAGGGATGATTTACTCAGATGGAAGTCAAAGGAGAAAAGGTCGTTGACTTTTCGAAGCATCCTGGTAATTGGTTCGCGTTGACCGTAGTTCGTGCGATGGCGGTCGAGTCAGAAAAGGGGAGTGGACGTAAGGTTGCGAGGATTGGTATAGATGGGTAAAGACTGCAAGATTGAAGGGCCGTCTATGGCACCAGCTAGTAGCTGATGAATGAAGAGAACGTCGGAAACATCACGACGTTTACTTAAAGGTTGTAAGTCGATCAGTTTCAGACGGTTTTCATAAGGTGGAAGGTTGAATCTATCTACCCATGGAAGATCACGTAGAGCAAAGCGAATGAACCTACGCTGGACAGATTCAATTCTGTTAATGTGGTTTGTTTGCGTGGGTGACCAAACCTGGCTGGCATATTCAAGGAGAGGTCTAACGAAGGAAATATAGAGAGATTTGGAAACATAAGGATTGGAGAACTCTCCAGACTAGCGCTTCACAAACCCTAGCGCGGAGTTAGCTCTGTTAATTATGCTACATATAAATATTGGAACGGAAATTTAGCTCACTATCACAGATTATTCCTAGGTCACACAAAGAGGTAACGATAGGGACTGGTACGTTGGTTAAAATGTATGTTCTCGGGGTGGAGGTAAAACGCTTGCGGGAATAAGAGGGACTGGCATTTAGAGACATTGAGCTCAAGAAAGTTTTTCATGCACCATGTGGTGAACGAATCGAGGTCATTTTGGAGAAGAAGAGAGTCGGTTGTGGAGGAGATATGTTTAATTGTTTTCATGTCATTAGCATAAATGGATAGCTCTGAGTATTTTATGACACATTCAAGATCATTAATTGTAAGGATGAAAATTAATGGACCGAGGTGGCTGCCCTGAGGGAAGCCGGAACGAGCGACAATGGGGTTAGAAATGGATGAGCGGAAAAGAACATTGTATTGACTGTTGTTGAGGTAGGATTGAATCCAGGAGATGAATCTGGGGGGGGAAGCCTAGGCGATCAAGTTTAAACAGGATAACGCTATGGGAGATCATGTCAAAGGCTTTACTAAAATCGGTGGCGATAACATCAACATCTCTACCGTTTTCCAGGGCACATAGTGTTTTGGAGACGAATTCGGTAAGGTTGGTGGTTGTAGATCTACCTTTGTGAAAGCCATGCTGGGAGAGGGAGAAAATAGACTTACAGTGGAAGAACATGGAATCATAGACCAATTTTTCGAATAGTTTAGGTATTGATGATAATTTAGCAATGGGTCTATAGTTGGATACATCGTTCTTGCAGCCTTTTTTGAATATGGGAATAATATAAGAGTTTTTCCATAAAGAGTTTTTCCATATTAGAGGGAAAACCCCTTGAGTGACCGAGAGGCGGAAAAGCAAAGTAAGGAGTTGAACTAGATGCATGACACATTTTTTCAGAACTATGGCCGGAATGCCGTCAGGACCGGGGTGAAAGTCATCCGCAAGCCCGTTAATACTGGCAGCGATTTGTTCGGGGACAGGGTCAAAAGATGTAAACGACGTTTGAGTGCATTTGTCCAAGAATGAAAAGTAGCTAAGGTCAGGTTGGAGCGAATTGTCGCTGAAAGATTTACTGAAGAAGTGTGCAAAGAGGTTGGCGATAACCTGAGGATCTGATGGAGAGGTATTCTCGAGCTTTAGGGTGGAAGGGTAACCATTGGATTTCTTCTTAGAATTAATAAAGCTATAAAAGCACTTGGGGTCGGATATGAGGCTAGTTTCCATCCGTTGGAGGTACTCATGGTAGAGGGTATCACAACGTTCAGAAAAAGAGGTGTAAGCAGACAAGTAGGAAGAATAGTCAGACTCATTCTGGGTCAGAAGAAAAGTTTGCCAACGTTTATTTCTCCTGTTGCGGAGAGAGCGTAATTCTTTGTCGTACCAAACGGGGGATGAGGAGCAGTTTTTACGAGGAAGAAGAGGGATATATTGTGTAAGGCAAGCGTGTATTTCCGAATAGAACGCCTCTACAGCAACGTCTATTGGAAGATATTGAGGGATATCCCCAATATTAGAGTTGAGGAGCAAGTGATTTAATTTTTCAAAGTCGCCTTTACGAAAATTGAAGGAAAGAGAAGACTCCGAGCTTGAAAGGGCGTGAGGGTGTTCGTAGGAGAAAACGCGGAACAGGGGAGGATGGTGACGATCGAGGGAGGAGAGGAGATGTTCGCTTTCCGCGACAGCCGAGTTGACTGGGTCTGAGGAAAAGATTAAGTCTAATTGTCTGTTCAGAAAGTTTCTGATTCCACTAACTTGAAAGAGACCAGAAACAGACAGCTGATCGGTAAAAAACGCTTCTTAAGCGAAAGAGGCGTTTAGGGGGACAAAGTGTGAACAGTCCTCAGACAATGACCATTGAATACGGGGGAATTCATCGGAGGCGTTAGCGTTCTCAAGCATGGTGTCTAACGTTTCAATTACGGGCTCGTAGGCTTCTATAGGTTGAGAGGGACGAATATAAAAACAAAGAATATACAGAATACACTTATTCAGTGTTAATTTGATACATACAAATCCAGATATTGAAGAGTCGGAGGTCTTAAACAGGGTGGCATCATAACGGTTGTTAGCAGCTATGAGAACCCCACGGCCTGGTGGGTCATTGTTGCCTACACAACCGTCAACACGGAAAATGGTATAGTTGGGAGGGAATAGTTCGCTGTCGAGAATTCCTGGTATTAGATTGGTTTCAGTTAAGGCAAAGATATCGTGCGGGAATTTGTGGGAGTTTAGGAAAACATTGGATGTTTTTGTGCGAAGTCCTCTGACGTTCTGGTAATAGACTGACAAGCTGCTGGGGAGAGGTACTTGATCGGAGACCGCTGGTGCATTAGGGGGGAGGTCAGAAATAGAGAAAGCGGGGGGGTTAGGAACGAAAGACTTTTTTGGAGATGGGAAATGCGGCGAGAACTGACGTACGCAGCATAGGTGGATAGATCTTCTGAAACCTTATGGGAAGGGATATTGAATGATTCGTGGTCCTTAGTGAAAAGTTCATGTAAGACTGTTGTATCTGTGGGCAGGCCTTCTTGATCTATGCTTAACATGACGTTGGTGCTGGTTTTACCATCAATACAGACGGAATTCGGTTTGTCCTGCAGATAGGCAAGAAATAGACGTACGTTTTCGTAAATGCTACGGTCCCCAAAACGGGACAAGAGGTATCGTCCATCGTTGGAATCCGCAGAGCGCAAAGTCAATTTAACTGTAGGTGGGAATAGGGGATCGATAAATGAGTTATGTTCGGATGTAGGAGTTTTGGTTAGCTGAAGGGGCGGGTTAGCGGAGGTAGAAGAAGTTTGAGAAGGGGCGATAGTGAAAGAAGATGATGACTTGCAATTAGGTGGGCATGCGGACGAAGTAGCGGGTGCAAGGTTAAGTGTATGCAGAGGAGGGGTGGGATAGACGGAAGTCGATATACCAAACTCCTTTAATATTCTAAATTATAGAAATTTTTAGAAACAAGGTTTAGTAATTTAGAGGCAGTAAATGAGAGCACGAAACTGCTCTAAAACCTACATAAGGTCTCCTGAATAAGCAAGCGCTTAATTCCATACTGGCGAATCCCACTTTCACAACACCCGGACACGTCGACATTCTTCCCGGAGCGAACGCGTACGCGGAAATACTTACAAACGGAATAATAAAAGGATCACATATTTCACTAATGGCTCAAAACGCAAAATTGAGCTGGATTCTGGTAGGAAGTATACCTCATCTAAGAAATTATAAAACAAGGCTATGTACACACACCGTCATCAACAATAAATTAGAAGATCAATTGAAACAATTCTATGAACTTGAGGAGCTACAATTTAATCCAGTACAAAGGAAAATCAGCTGTGTGTAGAACGATTTTCCAGCTAGGAAATATGAGACTAATTCCTCCAACACCGACAGGAGCTCTAAAGAAACTAAGCTCATGGACGAAAACCAGGGGGCTCAATCTAGACAGTTAACTAACTTTAAAACGAAATGAGCTTATATACCTATAAGAGACTCTTCGGTGCAAAGTAGGGGCTGAAACCCAACATCGCGCAATGGGTATACATAGTAATATCCTCCTCCTGCCTCGCGTGCTCTTGATACAACCGTCCACTTCCCCCCTGTGGACTTGACAGCGCTGGCGGCACTGTTGTGCTTTAAGGAGTCAAAGTTCCTCAGGACGCTTGGTACAGCCATAGTAGCCTAGATTCTCAACACGGAAACTGATTACATGCTACCGATTATGGACTTTAACAGGAAGTTCAAGGTAGCAATTCCGGATAGGCAGTTCTCGATAACAAGAACAGAAGAACTTGCAGATACCCTAAACATCTATACATATGGCTCTAAAATTGGCTCTGGAGTAGGAGCATCAGTGTTCTATCAGCAGCTCAATATCTACTCTTCATACAGTCTCCCCAGTGACAGCAGCGTCTCTAAGCCGAGTTTGCAGTTATTAGGCTGCAGAATTGGCTAGCAGTTAGTTGGCAATAGGGAGTTATATCAGCATCTATGTGGACAGACAAGTGGAGCTAAAAGCTCTTAGGTCCAAAGAATTTAAATCAAAATCCCTGTTTGATTGCTATATATTGCTGGGTAACCGGGCACAGCGGCATCACCGTAAATGAAGCAGCAGATGCTCTCACTAAGAACAAATACTTTTTCCAATACACTGTGTTGACAAATCTCTCAATAATGAGCTTTTAGATCTTTCGAAAAGAAGATGGTAAGAGACCATAACGTGTCGAATCGCGACTACCATGTGGAGTACCAATGATCAAAAGAAGACTTATTGCCTACTTAACTCATCTCGGACTGCATGTAGAACTTTGGTTAGGATACGCACCAGCCACTGCTTTACGGAGGAACATGCGTTAAGAATTGGTGTTTCGACTCTGATTTGTGCAAATCAATGTCAGGAACCCAATACAAAAGAAACTTACCTGGTGGGTTAAGATCTGTTGTCCCGTGTAAACCATGTCCTTATTAGAGTAATCTGATCATGTAAAGTCGTGGTAGAAATAATATGGAACCATTCTGACTGGAGTTTTTCCATGGGATACAGATGGAGAGGCGTAATGTTTCGAAGGGTATAGATTAGCCTGGGAGAATTTATTAAAGACAGGGTTATCATTTGTTTTTTATTTAATTGAATTTATTTAATTATATTGATTTGAATTACATGATTATTTCGTTTTGAAGTGCAATGGTTAAAGAGGAGCTTAAATTTGGATATTACTTTGCTTGAAAATTTGTAGGAAATCAAATATGGTATGTGAACACACGAAAATGAATTATTTTAATGACAACATGAAAACAAAAAATACAAAGATAGGGGTGGCAAGCCTTATCACCAGATAATTATTATTATTAGTAGTCTACACTTACCTGGTCCAAGCTTTTGTTTATACTTTCACATGAACTTGACACACGTTAAAGTAAAGCCGAAAATTCACCTATTCTCCATATTCTTCAGGTGAGAGACGCATTGAGTCGAATTGCTAATAAACAAGATAATTACTTTGTTACACAAACAAATCCCGAAAACGCGAAAAATAAAAATTATCGACACGTGAACAGTCGCTGTCCACATCAGGAATTTTCGCAATATTAAAAATTGTTTCAATGTAGGTAGGGTAATACGCCAAAATATTATGCAACTAAAGTAGGTAATTTACATTCATGAAAGAACAGCTTAATATTATTAAATTTAAATCAATTTACCCCGCTACGGACAATTTGTAAATTTTCCTAGAAATTTTAAAATATGGGGAAAAAGCTATCAAATATAAAAGGAACGATCCCTATAGGCAGTGCGAGAAGTATCAAAGAGGATATAAATGTGCATATCACTTATCTAAAGTAGTTTTTAAGGCAAGAAAGTTGGTCGATGTAAAGGAAGTATTGACGGTGTTGTGTGGTACATTGCCTATGTACATGTCCATAGAAATAATGATAAGTGGGGCTTCATTCTATTCTATATCTCTTGGGAAAAGGTAAAGCAAATTAGTTTTATGCTTGTATTTATTTGTTTCATTATGATTGTATAGTTTTCTGGATTAGTTTTAAGATTACTGCTTTCTAAAATAAAAGCGTTTGTTTACGCGAATTTCTTTTCGAAAAGTTGTTTTCATACTGAGTGTTTATATTTTGTAGAACTTTTTTTTCATTTTGTTTGGTGAAGAGAACAGTTCGTGGACTTAGTTCAAAACCACGTCACACCCATTGAAAATAACATAACTAACCTCACCCCTTGTCTTTTACTTGCTATTAAATGTTGTCGGCGATATTTCATTTATATCGCGAGTTAGAGGAAGATGTGTTTTTTCTTTTTTCTTCTATTTCACAATAAGCTTCTTTTATTTTGACCTCTCCAGAAACTTCCACCTCTTTTCCATATCTGATTTTATCTCTTCCATTTTATTATCCAAATGGCATTCGAGAGGATTTTGATAGAGTTTTCAATGGTCTCCAGTTTCTTCTCAACAGTTGATTCCAGGCTTTTAAACTATTTCTGCATAGAAATTTCCATCTTTACTTTTACTTCTTCAAACGAGGCTTTAAGTTCTGCTACTGATGACTTCTGTTCTTCCATTGCTGGCTTTAACTCGGCCTTTAACTGTTCTTTGGACGATTTCAGGGCATTGAGAAGATCTGTCATGCTAAGAGTATTTTCTTCTTTTATTTCTAGCTCATCTTCAAAAACCAAAGTTTTTGGGTCCTTCGTTTTCCATAGCTTCTTGTAGTAACGCTACCAGGGCACATTTGTTTCCAATCGTAGATAGGGAACGTTTACTTCATTCCCGCTTCAAGTTTTGAACACATAAATCCTTTAATTTGTGACCCATTTTAGATTGACTGCACTATTTCACTTCAATTTCACAATCACACTTTTTCTCCCAAGTTCAATTTTTAGCCTTTTTAAATTAATCCCACTTCTGACAACAATTGTAACGTAAATGGGGCTCTTCGAATTAATTAAGACACTTATTGTCAATAATAAATGTTCACAATTTCTATTTACTTCACTGATTGATTCGTTGTACAATTTTCTTTACAATATACCGTTTCACTTCACTTATTACACTTATCATTTCATGGGTTAAAAAACAACTAACTATTCGCATAATCACATATAAACACTTCGCAGTCTAAATCACGAATAAACTAACCAGGCTGCTACTCAGCCCTATTTATACTACTCTGCTTAGTTCTACAAACTACAGTCACTTAGTTCTAGATGTTTCCGTTATACATTTTCGCCTTACGTATTCACCATAGCATCTAGTAGTCCTACACTTTTTTTCGTGGCCTACTTCATGCACGTTACAATATCAAAGAAGTGCATTGCGGGTAAGTTGAATAATGGCTTGGCGGGCTTGGTAGACCACCTCGTAAAACTGCTTTTTTGACTGGTCCTGACAACTCAAAAAACCAAATAAGCGATTAACTAAATCATAAATTTCATATTTATATTATGTAATGTATATTTAAATTTTTTGTTTAATAAAATACTTTATTTCATTATTTTTCAAACATACAAACAAAAAAATGTTATGGCCCTGGGGGGGGGGGGGGGGGCAATATCAACCGTTTAGGAGCTACGCTAACGCTAAAAAACTACCCAATGATCTTTTCAAAATTTTCAACAATGTTCATCTAACTCCTACCGTTGCAGGTACAGTCACTTCCAAAAGTGAAAAAGTTCTTTTGCGATTACCTAAAATTATGAATTTACCCAAATTTTCTCCGGAATTCATGGAATTGGAATAGCCTTTTTTCTTTTCATTGGATTGCCCATCTTATTACCTTTTCAAAAAGGATCAACATGCGCAGGTAGAGAAAGGATTATAAAAACTGCATCCATAGAAATCCCTGACTGCCTTATTATTTTATTGCACTTTATGTTGGAAATTCTTTAAATAAACAAAATTTTTAAGACCAAGGATGTAGAGGGTCTTAAGTGTTAAGTTGTTTTATTGCCGATATTAGCTTGTGTTAGCCTAAGATGGAAAGGTTGCTATAAAAGAGTGTCAGTGAGCAAGAATATCGATCATAGTTGAAAAACAAATCGATAACTCCGCGTGTTCTTAAGCTAAAATTATTAAAAATTGACGAAATTTCTTTTGAACAATACACTTATTCTGTAGTAGACTGAAACGAAAAAGCGGCTGTTCTGGAATTTTAAAGGAGATTCTCTAATCGACGTGCACTCCAAAGAAGAGTATCTTCGTAGACTTTTCGAAGGTTAAGAGAAACCGTGAAACGAACTCCAGACGAGACCAAGGACCACTGGAGGGAGTTTTCGAGAGAAGATTAAAATTTAGCATTTGGCGTCTGGAATGCGACATGGAGAACGGGAGGTTCTGTGCCGAATTCTTTCGACGGAAAAATCGCAGTTCACCGGAGATGTTATCACAAACTTCCACAACCTCCACACCTGATCGGATACTAACCCACATATGACAAGAGGATCTCCTTGCAGCTCAAATACTGAGCCAATGTTCGAGCTGGTGTCATTGGTACCCACTTAATTGGACTAATTATTTTGGCGCGTGTGCTTATAAGCCAAATTTATGTAGACTTTTTGGGAAATTTACTACTAAACCTATCAGAGGACATCCCTGTGGATAATCTTATCGCAATGTTTTTCCAAAAGGTAGAGCCTCAATGCATACTGCCAACATTGCGAGGGAATGTTAAATGAAAAATTTCCTGACCGCTGGATTGGACGATGTATCCCAATTCCTTGGTCGACTAGAGCTCCAGAACTTACTACATTGAACTTTTCTTTATGGAAAAAAACGAGGGGTGAATTTTATTTAAGGTCTGTTAACAATAGAGAAGAATTAGTTAGCAGAATTGGGACTACAGCGACGAAAATGCGGGAGAGGTTGGCTACAATACACCTTAAAGAGGGATTTAGAAGGAAGTTATTCGTATGCATCAAAAGTGGTGGAAGACATTTTGAACAGCGTTTGTAACATAATAGCATTAATTGTAATAAGTTTCGAATTCAATAAAAAGCATGTTAGGATTAATTTGTAGTTAATTTCTTTAAATTGCAGATTGTTTTTAATATTTTCCAAAAGGCTTTCTACACACGAATTCCTATATCCTTAATCTACCTGATCGTATTGTACCTTTTTGGAAAGGTAATAAGATGGGAAATTTAATAGAAATAAAAAACAGTTCTGTTATTTACATTAATTTCAGAGAAAATTGATTGTTTTATTGGCGTTTGTTCGATTTTACTGCGTTGAGTAGATTAAAAGATAAAATAAAGGAGTGATGTGCATTCCATGAAGAACTGGAATTTATGAAACACCCTGTAACTCCCAAGCAGTTTAGATTGCCCCACCCCCTGCTCAACAACTTTTTGATTGCCCAGGTGAGATCTATCACCCCACACATTTCGGTACGTCAGATCTGAAACTCCCTGTATAGTGTGAATGAGTAAAAAGTATTTTGGTGGAAAAACGACAATTTATATCCAAAGACGACCAATAACACCTTTGTCATTATGATCTTTTAGGACTTAGGTCTTCTACGCATGAAATTTCGAAAAATCAATGTTTTTTTGCATGTTTCGAAACAAGAAGTCCTTAGAAATGTGCCACATGAAAGAGTTTGAGAGATACAAGTAAGTAATGAGTACTGCAATGTATGTTTAAACGCGTTTTCCCAAAAGTCGTGTTTTTAATAAGTTTTGGCAAGATTTCTTCGAAACTACTTAAAATTTCGGGGGTTTTCTTATCTCTAATTATTTGGCAAACATGTCGCTAACTTAAGACACCAGCCTTTTGGAAAAAGTTTTTTTTATTTAATCTTTGCAGCCTATCTTAACTGAAAAAAACTGTCGGAAAAAAGTTTTTTCATTCATAAGTCTGAAATTTTGGAAATTTGAGAATTTTCGAAAAGCTCGTGTCTAAAGTTAGTGAACGAAACAACAATTAAAGACATTTTTTGGTTTTTGTGTTTAAGGCATCCAAAGTCTCAAACTCTCGCCACAAATTCGACTCTTACGTTTCAACAGAAGCGCGATCAGGGAAAAAAGTTGAGAAAACAATTTTTATTGACAATTTTATTGTAGTCGAAGGATGTGTTAATAAAAGGCAAAAACCATTCTTCATTATCATGTCTAGTTTTTTCGGCAACCATTCTGAAAAATAGACTTAAAATTTTGGCGCATACGTAGAAGACTCCCTTAATATAATATTGTAAATCGGCGATTTACATTAAATTAAAATATAGTTTTTCTAAGCACACTTTTATGTTTATTGTCAGGTTTTCTCGCTTTTTTATTTTGTCAAACCTAACTTTGTAACGCGTGGACCATTTGGATGGTTCTTTTTTTGTTGTACAGAGGATGAACCCCCATTGCTAATAGGAGAGAAAAATTTGGTCTAAGGTGGGGGGGGGGGGGGGGGTAGTGTAGCTCTGTAACGCGTGGCCCAATTTGAATGATTACTTTGCTGTTATTTAGAGTATGATCCCCCATTGCTTATAGGAGTATAATTTGGTTCTATGTAGGGGGAGGTGGAAGGGGAGGGGGAGGGGTAGTCTAATTTCGTAACGCTTGGACCAATTTCGATGATTCCTTGTCTGTTGGGTAGAGTATGTGCCCCGGTTGATACCGCGAGAAAAAAAATTTTGGTGGGATGAGGGGGGAGGGCGCGGTAGGGGGTTGAACCTAACTTTTTAACGCGTAGACCGATTTGGATGGTTCTTTTTTTGTTGTACAGAGGAGAAGACACTAAAAAGTGAAAAATAAAATAGTTTTAAAAAAACATTTAACCGACTTCACAAAAACCACTAAAAAGCATAAAATAATTTTTAATTTTATATCTATTGCGACATTTGGAAGTCGGTGCGAATTAAACAAACAAAACAACTACCAAACCATAATTAAAAATAATTCATAAAACTACCTGAACGTTTCACCTCACTGGATCATAAAGGACGATCAAGTACTTTTGTTGTGTTTGTAGAAAGCAACATATGGAAAATGCTGTGAGACACTTGAAATTCATTTCAATTTTTCCGAGACCTAAACAACGCAATGATATTTGATAGCAAATGTGGTTGAAAAGAAATGCCATCTGGTTTCAGAAAGCCGAAACAAATTGTGTTAAAATTTCACTGCACATCTAGTATATTTGAATCACATGTACCGTCAAATGTCAATGCATTGCTTAGGTCTCGGAAAAACTGAATTTAACTTTTTCTAGGTACAGGAAATATTTAATTTCGTGTAAAAAACAAACTCCAGCCCAAAAAATATATTTTTATGGTCAAAGGACTCAAGTTGACAAGCAATAATGAAGTACTAATATGTGTCACCATATCATTACGTCAAAGCTCAACAATGAGGTTTTCCTTATAATGAGGTATACTGTGTCAGTTATGCTAGCCAATGAGCCAATTCCTTATTATTAATGGAGTGGATATTTATTTCAATTCTGAAAATTATTCAATTCATCAAGGCAGGCAACATTTTATGTAGGTGCCCTTTATCCCTTGACCCCGAGCTGGACAGTACTATTTGGGGACTACACGTTTAGATTAAAATATAACTTAATATATTACCATAAAATTCGAGCGAAGGTCCTAAAAAATTTTCCTAAAAATTAGGAAATATAACATTATTTCACGACGTGTTTTCAGAGATGTGTTTAGCAGCCACACCTTAAATGTCTCTTTGAAATCTGTCCTTTTCGCATGAAATTAGTTATTTTCACTTTAACACTTTATAAATTATGTATCAACAATTAAATTAAAACGTGCAGAAAATTATTATTTCCAACATATTCTGAACATTAACATATATAATTGGAAACGTTAAAAATCAAACGAAGTTCTAAATAGCCAGCAGTCGACAGAGTATTGATTAATATTCCAGCCATAACATGAAATTATTATGGAATCACACAAAAGGTGACCTCAATCAACTCTGCCAAGGGATGGACATTAATCACTGCATGGAGTATCCCAAGTTTAAATGAATAATTGATTACCACTTTGGATGGTCTTGGTCATGTGATATTACATTTAATTGTGATTAATTATAGTTGAAACATTAATTTCATAATGTATGACATGTGTCATTGAAAATTTACATTTGTAGCAGATCAAGCAGAAGAGCTGATATGAGCTATCAGCAAAAGGTAAGTAATAATTAGTCGTCATTATTATTTTTCGAGAGAGTTTATCCATTTCATTTAGACTTCAACATGTCATTATGCTGCTATAAAGATCAAAAGCGAAGCGAATTCGGACAGCGCGGGTAAAGGAAAGAAGTGGTTTTAGGGTTTATGTGTATAGTTTTATATAACAGATTCCTTAGGCGTTAATGGTTTCACGAGTGTCACTGGGCACTATATATTGCCAATCATACAAATCAAAGTCGCCCAACCTTTAGTTTTCTGCAGATAAGCATTGGAAAATGATGGGGCGCTGTTCAACTATCCTAAACAAAACACATCAAACCCCGAAAGCAAATGACACGGCTTCAGCAACTCATAGTATCTCTCTTACTAGTGAACGTAATAGCTTGCATTTATTCCATCTTCTCCTTCCAACACCCGAAAAGACTGTCGCGTTACGAATCATCGTGATATTAATTTATTTGCAAAATAACTTTATTTCGCCGGGGGTAACAATAGGCATTTTTCAGTCAAGCTTGGTTGGACTTTATTTCACAGTATTAACAACAAAATGGGAAACCCAATAATCATATATTCAGTGTAAACTTTAAATTATTAACTATTTCTGGTTTTTATGTTTTGCAGAATTTAGAATTTTTTTTTGTGTATTTTTAAATATTTCGGTTTTCTACTTTATTACGGTTGAAAACTAGACCGGACAGAATATTTAGACATTTTTTGGAAAGGAACAGTAAAATTTGGTAGATATATCTAGGATGTAAAATCGTACATAATTTTTAAAAATAATTCAATATATTTTAAAAAACAGCGAACCAAGTTTATTATGAGGAAATCTCAAACATAGTTAATCAAAGTGCGATGGCGGTCGAGTCGGAAAAGGGGAATGAACCTAAGGTGGCGGGGATAAGTTTAGATGGGTAAAGATTGCAGCATTGAAGGGCAGTCTATGGCATCAGTTAATAGCTGTTGAATGAAGAGAATGTCGGAAACATCACGACGTTTACGTAAGTCGATCAGTTTCACACGGTTTTCAAAAGGCGGAAGGTTGAATCTGTCTATCAATGGAAGATCCCGTAGAGCAAAGCAAATGAACCTATGCTAGACAGATTCGATCCTGTTAATGTGGTTTTTTTGTATAGGTGACCATACCTGGCTGGCATATTCAAGGAGAGGTCTAACAAAGGAGATATGGAGAGATATGGAAACGTAAGGATTGGAGAACTCTCTATACCAGGGCTTCAGAAACCCTAGCGCGAAGTTAGCTCTGTTAATTATGCTATCAATATGGGAACGGAAATTGAGTTCGCTATCACAGATTATTCCTAGGTCACACAGAGAGGTAACGATAGGGACTGGTACGTTGGTTAACATGTATGTTCTCGGGGTGGGGGTAAGACGCTTGCGGGAATAAGAGATGGACTGGCATTTAGAGACATTGAGCTCAAGAAAGTTTTTCATGCACCATGTGGTGAACGAATCGAGGTCATTTCGGAGAAGAGAGTCGGTTGTGGAGGAGATATGTTTAATTATTTTCATGTCATCAGCATGAATAGACAGCTCTGAGTATTTTATGACACATTCAACATCATTAATTGTAAGGATGAAAATTAATGGACCGAGGTGGCTGCAATGGGGGACACCGGAACGAGCGACAGTAGGGTTAGAAATGGTGAAGCTGAAAATAACATTGTACCGACAGTTGTTGAGGTAGGATTGAATCCAGGAGATGAATCGGGAGGGGAAGCCTAGTCGTTCAAGTTTGAATAAGATAACATTATGGGTGATCTTGTCGAAGGTTTTACTAAAATCGGTGGCGATAACATCAACATCTTTACCGTTTTCCAGGGCACATATTGTTTTGGAGACAAAGTCGGTATGGTTGGTGGTTGTAGATCTTCCTTTGAGGAACTCGTGCTAGGAGAGGGAGAATATAGACTTACAGTGGAGGAAAATGGAATCATAGACCAATTTTTCGAATAGTTTAGGTATGTATGATAATTTAGCAATGGGCCTGTAGTTGGATACATTGTTTTTGCAGCCTTTTTTGAAGATGAACGATCGGCATGCCGTCAGGACCTGCGTGAAAGTCTTCCTCAAGCCCGTCAATACGGGCGGCGATTACTTCGGAGGCAGGGTCGAAAGATGTAAACGACGTTTGCGTGCATTTGTCCAAGAATGAAAAGTAGTTAAGGTCAGGTTTAGGGAATTGTCGCTGTAAGATTTAGTGAAGTCGTGTGCAAAGAGGTTGGCGATAACCTGAGGATCAGACGAAGAGGTATTCTCGAGCTTTAGGGTGGAAGGGTAACCATTGGATTTCGTCTCGGAATTAATAATGCTTTAGAAACGCTTGGGGTCGGATATGAGGCCTGTTTCCATCCGTTGGAGGTACTCATAATAGTGGGTACCACAACGTTCAGAAAAAGAGGTATAAATATGCAAGTAGGAAGAATAGTCAGTCTCAGTCTGGGTTAGAAGAAAAGTTTGCCATCGTTTGTTTCTCCTGTTACGGACGGAGCGTAATTCTTTGCCGTACCAAACTTGGGAGGAGGAGCAGTTTTTACGAGGAGGGTCAAGGGCTTCTGAAAGAAACTAACCTAAGAAACTACAAGGTCTGTTTATTCAGTTCACTTCACTTTCACCATTTTTCGCACAGGCCTGACTGGTGTTGTCATAACTTCATAATGTCGGGGATTGGTTGTCGGGACAAGGCATCTGCCACGACGTTCCATTTTCCTGTTCGGTACCGGATCTTGAAGTCGAACTGTTGCAGCTCTATGGCCCATCTCGCTAGTCGGCTAGTCGGCCTGATGGCTTCTCGATGGAGTTCAGAAACTTGAGAGCTTGGTGATCGGTGATGATGATGAAATGGTACCACTCCAGATATTGTCGCATTTTACGTATTTCCCAGACGATGGCTTGACATTCCTTTTCGTTCACCGAATATCGTTGTTCTACGTCGGTTATTGTTCGGCTAGCGAAGGCTATTACCCAAGTTACATTTGCCTCTTGCGATTTCACGGCCCCTAGGCCGTCTTTACTGGCGTCTCTGTAATATAAATGGCCTGGTGAAATCGGAACATGAAAGTACGGGGGCTTGGGTCAGGCGTTGCTTGAGCTCTTGGAATGCTCTTTCCTGTTCCTCTCCCCATTGCCAATTCTGGTTCTTTTGGAGTAGTTTCGTGAGTGGAACTCGCCGCTGCAAGAGTAAATGAGATAACCGGGGAACTCGCCGCCATAGGAGTGAGTGAGAGTGCCTTGCACCGGGGAACACGCCGGTTCAAGAGTGTCCTATACCGGGGAACTCGCCGCTATAAAAGTGAGTGAGAGTGCCTTGTACCGGTCAACTCGCCGCTGCAAGGGTAAACGAGACAACCGGGTAACTCGCCGTTATAAGAATGAGTGAGAGTGCCTTGCAACGGGGAACTCGCTGGCTGCCAACTTAATATACTTGCCGGTATGATAGTACCTACTTGAGTGCTCCCTCGTTGGCTGGTGTGGTCCGTCCGATCGCTGGTCTGCAACTGAGGGCTATATGGTGCTGGGGCCACTTATATTGCCCTTGGCGCAGAGATCCCTGTTAAATTGAGTTACCTTATAGGACTCATCACGTTAAATATCTTCACTAAGGAATTGATATATCAAAAATGCATAATAAAAATTTATTTAAATTGAATTCTCTTAAATGTTTCTCACAGCATAAATAATACCTCGGCCGTTTTTCATCGTACGGCAATAACAAAAATACGATCGTAGAGGACGCTTCAAGAGCTAAAACTTTGCCCCGACGAATTTTGCGCTATCGTCAACCCTTATCACCGAAGGGACGGGGGAAACATTTTCGGAGCGGGAATTTTTTTTTGTCATTGAAATTAACTATTTTATATGCTTTAATAATGTTTTTAACAGTGGTATGTTAATTTCGCGACTTTTTAAGTACAATTTATGAACTTAAGCTCATAATTCATAGAAACACGCTTTTATGCGCTACCTGTGCCACTCTGCCGAAGGTTTGGGACAGGTGGGCCAGGTAGCTCTCAGTCATATCGGAGTGGAAAAGTACGGTACTTTTTTTGACTACCTGTGCCACGTTTGTGCCTTTTCCCTGTTAGCCCTTGGAACATTATTTTCCTGCATTTTGAGCTGTTCACATCGTACGTTAAAATGTCCGATACACGGTGCATCATGTATACGTTTAACGTGTAAAAATAAAAATAAAAGCTGACTTGTGAAGGAAAACCCGTGCCCAATCATGTGTGTCATGAAAACCCGTGTCATAATTATGTGTATATGCATGAAATTTTTCATAATACATAGCAAATAGACAATTTCAATGGAAAAAAAATGTGTGCTCCGAAAATGTTTCTCCCGCCCCACTATGGGCTGAAATACCCGATCAAGTGACCAAAAACCAACTTCAGAGTTGGCATGAGAGGAGTGTGTATTCATAATTTACATATTTAGAAGTAACTTTCACGAATGTGTTTTTGTTTGCTCTATGTGAATTTTTTTGTAGGTCATGACGAAAAATTAAGATTAGTAAAAAAATATAAGTTAGTCTAGTGGAAAAAACCAATGCGGTATTCTATTATTGATGCTGGAGACTGGCTTAAGTCATATTTTTATAGAGAATTGAAAGATAAACACTTTTTCCATACAAACTTTTGGTGTACGAATAATATTTCATTATGTTATAGTTGAGAAAAGTCAATTTTTCTTGAAAATTTTCGTACCAAATGTCCTTTAGACGGTTCTAATGTACTTTTTTGTGTACAGTAATTCTCTTTAAAATGCATAATTTTTGGAGAGCATAAAATGTAGATTAATTTAAAAAAGGAATTTAAAAAAAAATTAATTTTTCAAAAAGAAAACCAAAATTTTCAAGAAAAATTCATTTTTCTCAACAAGAACATCATGAAATATCATTCGTACATCAAAAGTATACGTATGGAAAAGGTGTTTGTCTTTCGATTTTCTATTAAAATGTGCCTTAGACCAGTTTCCATAATTTTTTTATATTTATATTTCATTTCAGTAATCAATGATCTTTAAGCCATTTTTTCGGCTTTAGTTGAATACCGCATTGGTTTTTTCAACCGGTCTAACAAATTTTTTTTACTAGGCTTATTTTTTCGTCATGATCTACAAAACAATCCACATGGAGCAAAACACACTTTTAAGCTTTCCGTACATTTCCTGGGTGGTCTAATATATATATATATATATATATATATATCTACACTAATATTATAAAGAGGAAAGATTTGTAATTTAATATTGTTGTGTGTGTGTATGTTTGTAATGAATAGACTCAAAAGCTACTGTGCCGATTTAAAAAATTCTTTCACCATTAGAAAGCTACATTCATCCTGAGTAACATAGGCTATATTTATTGCTAGAAAAGGTTAGGGATCCTTTTTACATTTTAAAAGGTGATAGAAATACCGACCAAAATTAAACCATGTTATTCATACTTCTGTTTAAATCCTTATCCAAATAAATCATATTGTTTTCAAGACTGTTTTAATTCCCTATATATTACAGGCACCCTACCGTAGTACACTTAGAGAACGGGCAACGAGTATACTTCTCAGCGGAAAACATGCAAAATATAGTGGAAAATCCACCAAAAACGATACTCACGGCGTTTTTTGACCTGTGCAGTAGTGACGGATTTGCTAAAACACTACTCTATCACGAAGTCCCTCATTACTATACATGGGCTAACAATAAATTTTCTAGAAGGAAACGTGGCCAAGACGTAGTTGGACACCCCGGCATAAAAAAAGATGCGGCATTGGGAAGAGTGTACAGCATTCATCCTTCCCAGTCAGAATGTTTTTATCTCAGGATACTACTTCATCATGTACGTGGCCCAACATCGTTTCAGGACTTAAAAACAGTTGATGGAATTGTTAAAGAAACTTACAAAGCCGCTTGCCGAGATAGAAGTTTGCTGGAAAATGATAACCAATGGGAAACAACTTTGAGAGAAGCTTCGATTTCCCACTGTCCGTTAAAGCTGAGAGAATTGTTTGTGGTGATATTATTATTTTGTTTCCCCCCGGAACCTCTCAACTTATGGGACACTTTTAAAGACAATTTGTGTCAAGATATCAGACACATAGCCCAACAACAAGGTCAAGATTTTGATTTTTATAATGAAGGCTTGATACAGAGCGAAAACAAACTTTTAGAATTGAACGACAAAAATTTAAGAGACTTTGGGTTATCTTCTCCGAATCGCTCACTACAAAATGTAGTTAATGCCATACCGAGCTGTACATACGATGTTAACGAGTTATCAGTATTTGTCAACTCAAGTGTACCCAAGTTGGTGGCAGATCAAAAAATAGCGTTCGATGCTATAATTAAAAGAGTGGAAAATAACAAGGGTGGCCTATTTTTTTTGGACGCGCCTGGTGGAAAAGGTAAAACCTTTCTTGCCACTTTAATATTAGCCAAAGTACGGCAATCTGGAAGAAAAGCACTAGCAGTTGCGTCTTCCGGAATTGCTGCAACTCTATTAAATGGTTTGAAAACTGCTCACTCAACCTTTAAATTACCGTTGGCTGTGTCAATCTGTATGCTCAGTCAGCAAAAATGGTTCACTGGGGAAGCTCTTACAGAACACGTCACTGATTATTTGGAATGAGTGCACCATGAGCCATAGAGCTCATGTAGAAGCTGTGGACCGCACATTAAAAGACATCAGAATCTCAGGCATTTTGATGGGGGGCGTAACCTTTGTGTTGGCTGGAGACTTTCGCCAAACACTACCGGTTATAACAAAAGGTACACGTGCCGACGTTATTAAAGCGTGCCTCAAATCATCACCTTTATATCAATCAATTGAAACTCTTAATTTGCGCACAAATATGAGAGCACATTTAAGTAATAACCACAATGGAAATTTCTAAAAAAAAAAAATACTTCAACTTGGAGATGGAAAATTACCATCGACAGTTGCAAATAGCCCCCAAGTATTGTTGGACAATGAATTAGCTCAAACTGTTAACAGTCTAAAAATTCTTATAGACACAATCTATCCCGACATCGAAAATCTCACAGAAAGAAATTTCAATTGGCTCTGTTCAAGGGCGATAGTGTCATCGAGAAACGACTCAGTAAATGAGATAAATAGAATGATTATGGAAAAAGTACCGGGTGATTTTAAATGTTACAAATCTATTGACACCGTGTACAACATCGAAGTTACAGATACACTACCCACAAGAATTTTTAAGTTCCCTTAATCGCTCATATTTAAACTTTATAAGACATCGCACCCTTACAGAATTCTTGGACAACATAGTTATTAGATTTTACTCTTACAACGCTCCTTAGAAAAAACTGCGCCACAGCGACCAGTTACTTAACAAATTTTTTAACATAACTATTATAAAAATCAATGCTTAATTTTCGTGTAATATCCTTACACAAAACCTTAAACTCTCTATTCTTGGGTTTCCTCAGTGCTTCGTCGACTGGCTGTCTTCTTACTTGTCTGGTCGTACACAGCAAGTCCTATTTCGGGGTGCTCTTTCCAACCAAATCCTTGCCACCTCGGGGGTGCCTCAGGGTAGTATCCTGGGCCCGCTCCTATTTATCATATACATTAATGATGTTTCGCTTCTGCTTTCAAATAGTAAAATTTTGTGTTATGCAGACGATGCTAAGATTTTTCGTGCTGTTACCTGTGAATCAGACTGCGGTCAGCTGAACTCAGACTTGGCTTCGTTCTGTGACTGGTGTTCACGCAACCGCCTTCCTTTAAACACCGGAAAGTGCACCGTTATAACCTTTTCCCGTAAAAGATCTCCTTTCCTCTTCGACTATACTGTCGATGGTGTTGTCCTGGGTAGAGTTGACAGGATCAAGGACTTAGGTGTGGTCCTTAACTCCCGTCTTGCTTTTGACGACCATGTGGACTCGATCGTTGCTAAGGCTAGTTCGATGTTGGGTTTTGTTAAAAGATGGTCTAAGGAGCTTGATGATCCCTACTTAACCAAACTTCTCTACTGCACCTTCGTTAGGACATTTTGGGAATACGCTAGCCCTGTGTGGCCTCCCTACTTTGCCGTGTACGTCAATCGCGTCGAGGCAGTGCAGCGTAGATTCCTTAGGTTTGCTCTCCGCGGACTTCCCTGGATAAATCCTTTGCTTCTTCCATCTTACCCCGATCGTCTGTGTCTGATTTCTCTCGACTCCCTCGAAAAGAGGCGCAATATTGCCAAAATTGTATTCTTGTTCGATTTATTGCAGGGAACGATAAACTCGCCCGAACTGTTGGAGGCCGTCAACATTGCGATCCCGCAGCGCTCCTTAAGAAGTCGAGATTTCCTGTACGTCCTGGTCATCGTACTCTATATGGGATGCACGAGCCCATTACGTCGATGTCTCCTCTTCAATCAACACTTCGCTGACTTCGATATGGACTTCTCCAGGCTGCGGCTGAAGGGCTTACTCAGGCAGCGCCTAGGTTAATGCGGGCGATATGAATTGGCTGCTGTTTTGTTTTATAAGTTGATTAGTTTTGTTTAATAATTTTATATACTTCTGTATTAGTCCTTTGTGACGAACCTGTTTTATACAAAATACAAAAATACAAAATACGATACTCGAGATAATTCTCGCTGCGGTGCCGGTCTCGACACGATACCGGGAGTGGCAGCGAGACCAATATAATTGGTAACAGTGCGATACCGAGAGCGAGATTGAGGTGACGAGAGTGGACGAGATATTAGTTTTTATTATTTTATTTTGGAAAATTTTTTTAGTTGTTTCAGCTTTTATGTCGGTCCGAAAATGGTCAATTGTGTGACTTATGAGGCAGATAAGTAAATGTACACTGCTTTCCTCAATCACGTCTTTCTACATTATTTCCTTCTTCCGATATTTACGTTTTATCCCCAAAAGCAAAGAAGAGCCTTTGTTACCTGTTTTTGGCAAGGGGAATACGAAGAAAATGGGTATATACATAGATATAGCATTTTTTTTATCTTGCCGAGAGCGAGATCGGACCGATACTGGCCTTTATCTCGCCGAGGTTGCGACGAGAGCAAGATCGTCTTTACCTTGACGAGACCAAGACCGATATGTGCCAAAGTCTCGGTCTTGTCTCGGTGCCGTGAAGCCCTAATTTCTTCACAAAAGACAAACGGTTTGCTAAAGGATTTTATTAAGTGTATGCTCTTCATGAAAGACTTGAAAACTCACATTAGAATCAGAATGTAAAACAGTCGCATTTAAATATGCTAGTAGCATTGATTTTTAGCAAAAACCATAATAAACATTTTAAACGAAAGATATCTTTTACGAAAATTTAATAAGAGAGTTTATTTGTTTATTTGTTTATTCATTACAGATTCATCAAATACATAGATTACTACAAAATATATATAAAATTCAAAAACAGAGAATAGAAAACTACTGCCAAATGTAACAGTCGGACATCCAGACAAGGAACACCACATCAGCCAAGGCACTGTCTTAGCAGACACTTCAAATTCCGCCTAGATATGTCCAAGTCGAAACTACCGAAGTGTTGATTGAAGAGACGGGACATCGACGTGACGGGCTCATGCATGCCGTAAAGAGTACGGTGGCCTTGGACGAATAGGAAGTCGTGATTCCTCAAGGTGCGTTGAGGTATAACAAAGTTAACAGCCTCCAGTAATTCCGGTGAATTAAAAATTCCCTGCAAAAGATCGAACATAAATACTATTTTCGAAATATTGCGCCTCATTTCTAGAGAGTCCAAAGAAATTAATCCCAGACGATCGGCATAAGAGGGAAGCACCAAATGGTTATAAGCATTACTTCCATTTTTCCAAGAGTTTGCATAGTACTTTAAATGTTTAGTTGTGGAAAATAGATAACATTTTGTTAAAGATTTTGAAGTTTGAGTTGGGCAAGAATCTGAAAATAATTTTATTTTCAAAATGTTTTTAATTTTCGTGAATAGAAACGAAAGTAAAAACCGGAAATAGGCAATTCTACTGTTGTTTACCCTATATATGTAGATATTGTGTGACTTCCTTTACAGCACCTGGGAACCAACAAAGTTAGGAGACTCAAATTGCACGAACGCAATCTATGTGTACAAGTTAAATTCTTTTACGTTGTGGTGATTCTACCTAACTGCTATCTACCTATAGATATTAATATCACAAGCATTTTATTGATGATACGAATAAATGGGATGCCGTTCTAATATTAAATTGGAATTTGGATATTATCTTTTCATTCCGGAGGTTGTACGATAGGGAACAAGAAAAGAGTATCTGTTTCGTTGCAGCAACAGTGATAGCATTAATTCTCTTTCAATGAAACTAACACCCCCGGCGAATATGTGCTTCATTTAATATAAAGCAGGAAAGGAGAGAATTCAAAGCGAACCTGGAATTTGCACTTCCGTCGCTTGATTTTAGTGAACGGATAAGCTGTTGAATAAGAGGACGGATGCGGATCGCCATGAAGTTTAGGACTTGTTAGAAAAAATTTTTAATTAATCTCTAAGTTGGCGTTGCAAGGATAACGTAAAATTGGAGCGCACCAATTTCAAATGATAATTAAAAGTAGCTCGGTTGGTATCAGCTTCCATTTTCGCATTTGAAGTGACCTTAATGAGGTGAACTAATTGTATGCATGGATAGGATGGTTTAATGAGTAAAAGTTTATCAAAGACCTTTGGATTATGCAATCGGAGTAATAATGGAGTTGTTTTAATTGCTGGCGTTTGAAAATTTGGGATTAATTCAAAACAGTGGAGAACAATTGCTGCCAAAACAAGCATAACTATTGTTAAGTTTGAAATTACCCAAAGCTAGCTGCATATAAATGATGTTATAATTTTAGGTTAGTGACCAGTTTAGTTCTTAGATTTTAAAGTTTTATTTATGACAGAGCTCAGGAGAAACGCTATGATGAGTTGAATTCCGGGAGCTTGTACAACGAGGTACAGGAAAATTTGGCTTATCCGATATAGGGGTGAGAAAATTTTCCTTCATATTGAAGGGTATTAAAAGATACTTGTTTTTAAGTTTCACAATTGTATTAACATAATCGATAATTAAAACTTCAATTCAGGGCAACGATTGAAGAGTTTTCATGGGAAAAGTTCTAGCACAACCTAGCTAGCTTTCCTTATTTCATATATTTCATAAAGGTCAAGTATTTTAGGATTTATAAATTGTCTTAATAATTCCACACAATCTTCGTCAACTATATGTCACGTATCTTTTAAATATTTCGCTAGGCTTGAGGTCGGTAAGGCATGCTGAGCTGAATTGACATATATATCGAAGTTTAAGTGCACAAATGTTGTATTTCCAATAATTTTGGTCTTGAGTTAAAAGCTTTGGAAAGTTGAATCAAAAAGGAAAATAGAAGTTCAAATATCATGAAATTTCCTACAACAGATTTTGAATCAACAGTTTATTTACAATTGATTGATTTGGTTGTAAAGTCCCTGTAATGTTCTTCGTTGATATACAACATTTGAAAGTCTATAACTTCCGATGAAGTCTACTTAGCGTATAACATTTGGGTAGAATAAAATATAGGCCCATAGGAGTTGTTTTATCCAAAAAGTTAAAAATTATTTAAAACTGGAGATACAACATCTGTGCACTTTACCATCGATATGTTTTCTAAATAATTATTTCACTCAATAACACTAAAACCCACGACACTTCGCGGAGGTAACCGCAAAACAGCGAAGTGGCAATGTTTGCGATATTTTTTGATTTTCGATTGGTAGAAAGAGTCTGAAAGAACTCCCTTTTATAATTTATGGTCAAATATTGCCGAAAACTTCCTTGATAGCCCTTTTTATGGCAAATTGAGAAATTTTAATAAAAATTTTTGAAATTTAAATATTACAAAAACTGTAATAATTTCAAAACAACACTTGTTGAACTCGAGCAAAGAAAGAAATATTAAAATTTAATAATAATAAAAAAAAATTATAAATAAAATAGATGAAACTTTCGTTTTATTAGAGAGCGAATAGGTGCAGATATTAAACTGACCACAAATTTCGAGGGCGTTTTTTATACACATATGTTGCTAACTGTGTTTGAAAAATGCTGAAAATAAATTCATTGAATTTGCGCGCATAATCTTTTTTCAGCACACAACATTATGTATTTCGGATTAGTTCTTTCAGCATATTTTAATTCGATGTATTTTTTCGGGGTTTTGTTTTTAAAAAAAAATTTTTTATATCCGAGCCGTACGTTATATTGAACAATAAAATGTGGAAACATGAAAATGTCGAAAGTTGTAAAACCTCAATACGCCGACACTATTTTTCGGAAAAATGTACCGAAAAAAATGTTGAAACTTTTCAATCTTTGAAAAACAGTCATTGGTCATGGATAGAGAGCTTTTTGTCAGGCCGTTCAATCCGTGTAGTAATTGACGGAGTTACATCTGATTCCTACGAAATAAATGCCGGTGTTCAGTTCTTTCACCAACCTTATTTCTTCTTTTTATTAATGATCTCTTATCCCTTCCTCTCAATCCTATTCATGTTTTGCCGACGACAGCACCCTTGATTTCGCGTACTCATTTGATTCTGTAATGAATTCACGTGGAAATGCTACAGAAGTCAATCGGGAACGCATGTTTAGATCATTAAACAAAGACATGTCTATGGTCCTCGCTTGGGGCAGAGCAAATCGTGTTACGTTTAATCCATCCAAAACTCAATGCTGTTTAATGTCCCTTAAAAAACGCCCAGTTCACCCCCAACCCATTTCAGTCGACGGAGTGAATATACCCAATTCACCCTCCCTAAAGATCTTGGGTATTGAGATATCCAGCAATCTTAGCTGGACGGATCATATATTTGCAATCGCTAAAAGTGCGATGAAATGTTTGGGTTTTCTACAGAGATGTAAGAAATATTTCACCCCACCCGACTTAGCGTTGATCTACAAGTCCCACATTAGGCCTAGACTTGAAAATTCCCATATTTGGGCAGGGGCAGGACACACCGCATTGTCCGCGTTAGACAAAGTTCAGCGTAAGGCTGTTAAACTTATTGGCGATTCCTCAATCTCTGAGGGCCTTGACTCTCTGCAGCATCGACGGAATGTCGGTTGTCTCTCACTTTTTTATCGCTGTTTCCATGGCCATTGTTCTAACGAAATTGCTAGCCTGATTCCTTGTAGACTCATTACAGCGCGCGATACAAGATCTACAAGTCACTCCCACCCCTATACTCTCCGGGTCAAATTTGGACGTACCGTCAAATTTCGGGAATCTTTTCTTAGCAGAACAACACGAATGTGGAACAGTTTACCATCTTCTGTTTTTCCCTCGTCTTATGAGCCTGAAACTTTCAAACAGGGCGTACATCGACACCTCCTTCACTCAAGCTCATAACCCATTTCACCCAAGCTTAATTCCTTTCCTGCCAAGGCTGTGCTTTAGCATCATAGGGCATCCCCTGAGCTTTGGCAACATCATATATAAAAAAAAAATTTCATTTCATTTCATTTATTCAGATTCATTACATAGTCTACTACAGCGTAAGTGAAAAACTTATAAACTAAACTACATACTAGAGCCGAAAAAAACAAGCCAATGAAAACGAACAAGGACCGCGATTCAAACCATCCACAACCTCGCGTCAACCAAGGCACTGTCTGAGCCTGGAGAGATTTAAGTCGAAACTGGCGAAGTGTTGGTTGAAGAGGCGAGACATCGAAGTGATGGGCTCGTGCATCCCATACAGAATACGATGACTTGAAATGTGCAGGAAGTTGCAATTCCTCAAGGAGCGTTGCGGGATACAGATGTTGACGGCCGCCAGTAAATCAGGTGAATTTATTGTTCCCTGCAATAAATCAAACAAAAATAATAGTCTGGAGATATTACGCCTCTTTTCAAGGGAGTCAATCAGCCCCAGGCGATCAATATAGGAAGGCAGTAACCAGGGATCAATCCAGGGAAGTCCACGGAGAGCAAACCTAAGGAATCTGCGCTGCACTGCCTCAACGCGGCTGACGTGAACGGTGAAATAGGGAGCCCATACGGGGCTAGCGTATTCCAAGACCGGTCTGACGAAGGTACAGTAAAGAAGCCTAGTTAAGTAGGGATCATCGAGTTCCTTAGACCATCTTTTAACGAAACCCAACATCGAATTGGCCCTACCAACGATCGAGTCCACATGATCCTCGAATGAAAGGCGAGAATTGAGGACCACACCTAGGTCCTTCATCTTATCAACCCTGCCCAAGGTAACGCCATCGACGGAGTAGTCAAAGAGGAAAGGACATCTTTTACGGGAGAAGGTCATAACGGTGCACTTGTCGGCATTCAAAGGAAGGCGATTGCGCACACACCAGTCGTGAAACACAGCCAGGTCAGAGTGCAAGGTACTACAGTCTGTTTCGTGGGAGGCAATGCGAAAAATCTTAGCATCATCCGCATAGCACAGAATCTTACTGCGGGTCAGGAGGAGCGAAACATCGTTAACGTATAGGATGAAGAGGAGTGTGCCAAGGATACTGCCCTGTGGCACCCCCGAAGTGACAAGGATTTGATCAGAGAGAACTCCCCGAAACTGCACACGCTGGGTGCGACCAGACAGGTAAGAGGACAGCCAGTTGATGAAACTGGAAGGAAACCCAAGAAGAGTCAACTTATAGACCAGGATACCATGGTCGATCCTATCGAAAGCCTACTGAAATCTGTAAATACACAGTCGACCTGTTTGCCCGCCTCGACAGCTGGAAAAGAATAATTAATGAATTCGAGGAGGTTGGTGGTTGTGGACCTCCCACTGTAGAAACCATGCTGGAAGGACCCCATGAAAGGCTTACAGTGAAATCGAAGAACGTCACCAACGAGAGACTCAAAAACTTTTGCGGTGTGGCTCAGGCTAGCGATCGGTCGGTAGTTAGAGACGTCGGAACTATTCCCTTTCTTATGGTGGGGAATCAACACAGAAGTCTTCCAAATTTCAGGAAAGCGGCCAGACTTCAGTAACAGATTGAACAAGTAACAAAGGACGCCGGCAAGGGATGAATGGCATTTCTTCAGAAAGGAAGCGGGTAAACCGTCCGCACCACAAGAAAAGCCCTCCGGCAACTTAGATAAGTGTTCAGCAACGTGTGCATCGTCGAAAACTAAGTCATTAGGCTCAAGAGAGGTAGGCGGAAGCCGCGTCAAGTGGATAAAATCAGGAGAGGGAATATCACAGAGAGAATCACAGAAGGAGGTTCGGAAAAAATCCGCGAACAAATTAGAAATTGTGGGAGCGTCGTCACTCTCGCAGCCACAGTACCTCAAAGAAGCAGGATAGGCGTCACATTGCGCTTCGAGTCATATGAGCCACTCACAAGTCAAATCGACTAACTCCATTCTGACTATTTTCTTACCGTCGGACTATAAATACTTTTATTGTAAAATTCTTTTAGAAATTAAAACGAGGATCTTAATAAATCGTACACTCTACAATTTAAGATAATATATACTGAGTTCTTGCTTTCGGTAATTAAAATTGGCAATTTTTTGAGCAATGGGAATAATCGGCATTTATTTCATACATTAACCGGGCGTTTTACAGAATGCCCACGGTTCGATGGGCAATGTGCTAAACCCATAGTTTTAATACATCAAAATTATAGTTTGCCTTTTCCATATTTCAAAAGACTTTTTCTGCAGGGAAATAGTTATAGGTACACCAAAATTATAAGAGCGAAAAGTATCGAAAGCTGTAAAATTATGGAGTAAAACTATTTTCACTATTTCAATTATGTTGATTTTGAGAGATTTTGCTACAGAAAAGAAGAATGAGCGATATGGTCCATTTGGTGGCCACTTCTGAAACTAACTTGACTTTACAATAAAAATTTGTTATAAGCTATAATGTTGAAACTTTTTAAGTTCTCGTTTCTCAAATATCCATATAATATAGAGATATATGAAAATCGAAAACGAAATGACCGTTTATTTTGAAAGTTGTGTAATTCCACGTATGAAATAAGCCAAAATTTAAGCTTCAATCCATAAAAAAGTGTCAACAATTGCGACGCAAAAAAGGTTTGCACTTTTTATTCTAAAGGACAACATCATTTAAAGGTATACTAAATATAATATTTAATAGTTATAAATTTTTTTCGATAAAATGAATATAAAACTGGACTTACACCACTTTCAAAATAAACGGTTCATGTATAATTGAATAACTTAGCTACAAATCTCTTAGTTTTCTATTGACAGGTATTATTTTGTAGTATGATATGTGAATTGTAATTGAATTAAGAAATGTAAGAGGGTACATATAAAACAAATGCTTCATTAATGACAATTCAATTCATCCAACGACGAATCCAACTGTGGCCATAATTTCTAGATTTGGGTACATTTCCTCTAGACTGATCTTCTAATGTCCATGATCCTTCTACGGTCGTCCAATTCGGTCCGACAGTTTTCCGAGGTGTAGGACGTAACATTGGGCTCCTGAAAAGGACTCCCTTATGATGGTGATAATTTTTTATAGGATGCCTCTATTACGTAAAGCTGCCCATATATAATCATGATCATGATTATTCGGAGCTGTTGATATGATGGCTGCAGCAGAAACACTCACGAAAGCCTGCGTGTCCATCATTAAGGGTGCGCTCGATTGTTTGCTTGATTTAAATTAAGATGATTTAAGTCATTAGTTTGGAGACTGCAGTTAAAAACAGATACCGCGCCAATTGCTAGAACTTCTCAGGCCGCCTTTTTTTGTAATCTTCACAATTATGACTGATTTTAATTCACTGGGATAGGTCTTCCAGCCGCAGTAATAGGATCCGCCTGAAGTAGTTCCACTGGGGACTTACAGATGTCCATCGACTTAATTGCGTTAGCAAACTCCAATCTTGTCGCAGTTCTAGTGTTAATGTTGGCCACAGGCTGCCGGTATTCAGGCTCGTACGAAGAGGTATTCGACGGACCGAAGGTGTTGCTTAGGACTTCAAAAAATATTCTCTCCACCTCCGCAGTTGATGTTCCTCAGTGACAAGAAGCGATACAATAGAATCTCTTACAGTTCTGTCCTAAGAGTCTTTCCTCACAGTTTTTTGGCGATCTTGAAAAATTCTCTATTGTCACTGCGGTAGGCCGTTTCTTCTGCATTTTCTGCGTTGATGTAGTTGCTCTTGTCACGTCTTACACTTCTTTGGACACCTTTCAGTAAGGATCGGTATGCAGTTCTACAATTTTGTTTAACTGTAACATCGGTAGTAAAATTAATGCGGTCTGTAATCTGATTCCTTTCCTGTATTTTTCACCACGTGGCGTCACTGATCAATGCGGTGGTATATTTGCTGCGGATGTTCGGTGTTTTAAGCCTCTGAACATTGTAGTATGTGGACGTACTGCTGCCATGCATAAGTGAAACTTGGCTGTTACAAGATGGTGATCGCTGCAAATATCAACGCCGAGCTTCGACCTTACATCGAGAAGACACTTTCTACAACTTTCCGAAACGACAATATGATTAAGGGGGCAGACCCAGCTGGGACTTCCCAAAAAAGCTCTTTATCAGGATTTTTTTTTGCCATGCATTAAAATAATTAACAACAAATGTTTTTCCACGTGAAAGATATATATTTACAGAAAATATTATAATTTTTGTATGGCAAAATGTTGAAAAATGAGTGGGATACAGCAAATTTGGGAGGGGGTCTTAAAAAAAAGTGTTTTCTCATGATCACTGCTGCTCGTCACGGGATCATCGAAAAAAAACAAAGGGGATCATTAGTTAATGATATAATGCTCCGGATGGACGAAAGGATTTGAAAAATTTTAAATTTTCACAAAATGGCGGATCTTGAAAGTGAAAGTTCTTTATTCGACTAAAATTTCACTCGCATTTTCGGCTATAAAAAAAATCCTTCGACCATCCGGAGGACAATTATGTATAGAATAAGTGAGAAAAATTTCCAACCGATTGGCAAAGCCATTCTCAAGTTACAGTGATCACCGTCTTCGAAAACATGGTTTCGAGAAAAACGCGTTTAAAGTTTTGAGTACGATATATGTATATATGTATCTCCATAAATATACGATATTATATATCTTCATAAATGACGGTCCGATTTGTCTGAAAGAATACTTTTAAAATATTCTACTTTGAGAAAATGCTAAAAAAAATTAATTTTATCAAAATTGTAACTGTGTCTGCCCCCTTAATCTGATTCTCAGTGCTGCCATTTGGGGAAAACCAGCATGCTAAGTAGAATATTTTGGGTTTAAATAAGAATACACCGATGACAAGTTGCCGCGAGTTACAAAATTCAACAAACAACTCCCCATTTGCATTCCGGGTTCCGAGTTCAAGCTTCCCCATTCCAGTTACTGTTAGAGTTATTCTTAGCGTTGAGATCACCCATGACTATTTTGATATCACCTTTATGAGCGTTATCAAAGGTGTGGCTAAGCTGGTTGACGGCTTTCTTAGTTGTTATATCCGCTTGTTCGGTCGGCACAGAGCATTGAATTATTGAGATGTTACCCTGCTCCGGAATCTGGCGGTGATAATTGAGTCGGATACTAGTGACTAGTGCAGTAGTGATTGGCCGGCAAGCTTTGTTAGCAACAAGCCTACTCCTCCCATGATTGATGTATCTAATTCTTCCAGACCAGAGTATAGCAGCACGGTTTCAGATGTGGGTTATGTGAACTCTCCACTTCCCCTCCACAGTTTCACATAATCCCGAAATATTTATTTTATAATGGGCCACCTCCATGAACCTTGTGTATCCACACTCGTTCCAAAGACTTCTCACATGCCATGGCCGGAGCGTAGTTCGTTGATTATAGCCGAAGTTTTACATCACAAAATCAGTCGGAGGTATCCGAGGAGTACTAGACGTTTCGTGTGTAAGTTGGTTTTCTTTTAGATAAGCTGGTTACAAGCCTACTTATCCTATTCCAGAAGGGAGGCTGCCCCTTAAGGCGGCCTGAGAGTCATCGAGAGTGTATTTGTATAGGGCGGGAGGTACTCTTTAAGCCAAGGTGTTCTGGCTGGCGCGTAGTTTTCCTCATCCTTTCTCATCCGGGCCTGCGACCGGCTACGGCGGATATATATATATATATATATATATATATATATATATATATATAAATATATACATATATATATATATATATATATATATAAATATATACATATATATATATATATATATATATATATATATATATATATATATATATATATATATATATATATATATATATACATATATATATATATATATATATATATATATATATATATATATATATATATATATATATATATATATATATATATATATATATTACATACATATACTATTACGATTTTTTCCATCTTTTCGTGTTTGGAGGCAGATATATACTTAATAGGGGTAGTGTTTCCATCAAAACTGGCAAGAAATCCTTAGTCCATATTTTTTATGACTTCAAATATATAAATGAATTTTCTCAGATTAGAAAAATTTTAGATTTTTTTGTACTTTTAGGGGTGCGTTTCGATTAAAATGAGTTAGAATTGTTAAAGTAAGTTAGCTTGCACTCTTACAAAAAAAAAGAATATATAATTGGATTGGCGAAAAAACTGCCTTTTTTGCGGTCACTCTTTTTGTCGTCGTACCAGTGGGGCAACATATTCTACACATCAAAATAAGAATCATTCAAATCGGTCCACACATTACAACGTTAGCCTACCACTCCCACCACCACCCTGGTGAAAACTTTATCCGCATATTAGAAATAGGGGATTATACTCTATATAACATGCAAAGAATCGTCGAAATCGGTCTATGCGTTGAGAAGGTGACATCGAACCGCCACACCTCCAAAGCCCAAAGAAACACCCAAATCGGTCTCGAGCTGCGAAGTTAGACTAGGCCCCCCCTTTCTCCAATCTACTCTATGGCAATTTTTTTCATTATTGGCAATGGGGAATCATACTCTATACAACAAAAAAAGAATTATCTAAACCAGTCCACGCCTTACGAAGTTCCCAACACCCCCCCCCCCCTCCCAAGACTACCTTCGGACCATATTATTCATAATTGGCAAAGGGTTTAGGTTTACCCCCCCCCCCCCTAGATCAACACCACGATTTAGCATACTCTATTCATTAAAGTAATGGGGGGTCGAACTGAGAAAATCGATTCAGTACGGATCAATCTGGAATTTTTTTCCGATTGCGTAGATCGCCTTAAAAAGATCGATATCCAAAGATCGAACAGGTTCAATTTACAAATTTATTAAATAATATAAAACAGTTTACAAATCTAGACTATGCAACAATGGTTAATTCGCAAATGTTGCTTATTTAATCGAAAAGAAAAATTTGCGATTATGGAACAGTCTTTTTTGAAAGTACTAATACTGACTCGTCTTCAGTAAAGGAGCACAACTAAAAGTGTACACAAATGTACAAAAATAAAAGAGAAGCACACATTTTTATTTTACTAATAGCACAACATGTTCCAGAAACATTCCAGGAATATTTTCAAAAAACGTCCCCAAGGAATTTATATGTCTAATTTCAGAAGCGATTCCAGGACATTTTATGAATATGTACGAAGAACATTCCCGTAAATTTTCTGGTAAGGTTTCTGGTCTCAGCCCTAAAAATGTATATCTTGGGGACGTTTTTTGAAAATATCCTGGAAAATTTAATTCTTTCGTTTTAAATGGAAACCACCGCAAGTAAAAGTTGGCATTTCAACTTCATCTTCCTCCCTGTC